>OY744481.1:243139864-243739864 GCA_963556165.1 Tipula helvola | reverse complement strand
TGAAAAAACTGACAGTAATGATATGGGCCTGTAATTAGTTAATTCTGATTTATTACCACATTTGAACAACGGTACCACTGAAGCAATTTTTAAGCCAACTGAAAAAATGCTACGTTCAAGGCTGCGATTAAAGATATGAGCTAACATATAAGCAATAGATGGTGCAATTTGTTTGATTAAAGAATCATTTAAATTATCAATGCCAGAGGATTTGGAATTATCCAAACTATTGATATAATTCAAAATTTCAGAGGGGGATATGTGTGAAAAGAAAAATGTCTTAGACTCAAAATTATGCTTTAGCAAGTTACCATCTCTGTTGGGTACATACGAATTTGCTATGTCAAGTGTCTCCAGTTAGTACAACACCATTGGTATCCGTTATTTCAGAAATTGGTTGAAATGATTTCTGCTTACCAACAATTTCGTTCAATAAACGCCATTGACATTTTAAATCTTTTTTAGAATGCTGAAATTTGTTTTGATAGTATTGTTCTTTAGTGGTTGATAAATGTAACTTAATTTTTCTCTGAAGGGATTTTACTCTATTCTGAAGTTTAATATTATTTTTATATTTATTAGCAATTAGAAGCAATCTATTTTTAATTTTTATACTTTTCAGAAGGCTATTAGACATCCAGCACTTAATTTTCCTATCTTTAAAAAACATTTTGACAGAATAAGATGATTCTTCAATTTTAGCAGTAATATTATTTAAACATTTGTTTAATATCTCATTAGGATCGTCTAGCAACAATAATAAATCTTGATCCTTCACTAATAATGAATTTAATTTGATATAATTAATGTTTTGATATTATTCGAAAACTTCAATTTTTAGTGAAATTAAATTATGGTCGGATAGGTGCGAATCGCAAACCTCAGCTTTAAATATAATTTTGAAACCAAAGCTGGACATGATTGATAACGTATTGATTAATATCATTAAATTCCGAAATTGATTTTAAATGTTTATGTTAAAGTCTCCCAGTATAAATAAATTTTTTGAAATAAGAACACTTAAATAGTTTGAGACCTCCATAATAAAATCACTGACTGGGTGGAAATTAAAACGGTACGTGAAAACCATACAAATTACTTCAGAATTTAAACTAAAATTTAATTGCAAAATATCAGCAGTAACCAAATTTTTAACTATAGGCTTAACATAAAAGAAAAATCTTTTTCCACATAAGTTACTGTACCACCAGCTGAATAGTTGTTGTAACAACCATCAACTATTTCAAAAGTGTTAAGTTTATAAGAATTTACCTCATCACTTGTTTCCCAAATTTCGGAGAAGAATAAAACATCAGGTAAAATTTTGTATGAAGCAAAATGAGCAAAAATTAAATCACTGTTTTTACGAAGACTATGATGATGCTGGATTTACGGATTAGGTACGAAAGGCCAAATGTCGAAAGACCGAATGTGCCGAAAGGCCGTTTGTGTCGAAATTGATTTTAATTGTTCATCCATTTATGAATGAAAATGTTCAAAATTTATATTTTTATGCAAAAAAAAATTTATATTTTTATCAAAACTTTTGTAAAAAAATGCTTAATATTAAATCGTCTTAAATATCAAAATCTTCTTACGTTTTTTTTGTCATATAAAAATTAATTAATTATAATAAAAAAAGAAAAAGAAATAAATTTTTTTTTCCGGCAAAATTTAATCACATTAATATGCTACATACACAGGATTTATTAGCACGTATTTTCAATTTGAAATATTTTGTCGACCCAGTCGGCCTTTGCACGGGCTGGCCACATACCACTGCTTTTCAAAAGACTGTTTACAAAAGACTGTTTCTAAAATCTTTCCTCCAAAACCTTGTTTTACAAAATCTTGTTACCAAAAATCGTTTTGGAGAAAATCTTGTTTCTCAAAATCTTGTTTATTTATGTTAATAATGTTTTTATTAATCCGCGCGCGAGGTTTAATTAACATAAATAAACACTATTTTTATGTGCGCGAATTAATAACAACATTATTAACATAAATAAACAGTTCTGATGAAAATAAATTGAAGAAAAATGACATCGACTAATTTAACTTCGAATTGTAGAGGCTAACGGTTTCGATAACTCTCACGGACTCCCTCCCATTCGGCCTTTCGACACAAACGGCCTTTCGACATTCGTCGTTCGACACATTCGCCCTTTTGATACATTCGGCCTTTCGACACATTCGGCCTTTAATACATTCGGCCTTTCGATACATTCGGCTTTTCGACATTCGGTCTTTCGAAATATTCGGCCTTTCGACACATTCGGCCTTTCGACACATCGGCCATTCGACTTTCGACATTCGGCCTTCCGACATTCGGTATTTCAACTTCGAACGGGATTTACAAATGAATATGCTTGACCTTGTGTTAAATTGGTACTCGTAACATTGATCATTAAAATTAAGAATTAAACTAAATTATTTTAACTTATCAAGGTCATTCATGTGATCTATAACAACCACATCACCTCCATCCATTTTTCTTAATAATATCCTTGAGCTTCGGATCCAAAGATATTTATATCCCTTTTCTTCTTTAACTCGGTTTTAGCACGTAGGAATAATTGTCTTCTGTAAAAACTTAAGCTTTCATTTACGTAAATCAAGCCATTAGAATTTAACCCACAACTTGCAGCCGTTAAGCGTTTGTTCTTTCTCTTCGCTTCCAGAAGTTCATGTTTCACGTGTCAACAGCAAAATTTAACAGAAATAACATTAGATGATTTCATATTTGACGTCGTCCTTCTATAAGCATAGTCGATATCGAGTTCACTAATCGCTAGATTCAGTCCTTTGTTTGTAATGTTCAAAATGGTGTCATTTAAATTTTCATTTAAAGATGAAGCAACTCCAACTAATTTAATCGAATTCTCGTGTTGCTGCTACTCCAAAAATTCTATGATATTATTTCTTCCATTTTTTTGCATTCCGTTTTCAGGAAACTATTTTGAGCAACTAGACTTTCTATTCTCTCCAAAGTCTTTTCCCAAGTTTGGAATGTATCTTCCAACTTCTTGTGATTGTCGACTGAGCAATGTTTTAGTTTAGTAATCTGCTGCAACTCCTTGATAAGGGTGGCATTTTCATACTCATAAATTGCGTTAGATGCGCTCACGGCCCGTGTATACGCTAGCCTGTCATCACTATTTTTGGACGATTTAGCTTTCTGTAAACAGCTTAAACAGTTTCAAGATTTTTTCTCCGTCCGCATAAATTCAACATCCGCTTCATTTAAAGAAACGCAAGACGGATGAAAGATATTTCTGAAGATAGCACAATCAATCTTCTGGGATTTCCTTTGAATTTTTACGTTGCATTTAATACACGACATTTTATTTACAGTTTATTGCACTTTGTTAAGAAATTCAATGAAAATTTAATATTATGTTTCTTATCATATAAATATATAAATGAAAATGATGTAATACGAGTATATTATTATTTTATTTTTCACAAAAATTTGTCCACGACACAAATTAAATGTACATAAAAATATTTTCATACTCATCTCTTATGTATTTTGAAATTTAATATACATATGTATACTATAGTATATATTTTTTGTTCGATCGTTGCACTTTAATTATTTGGATTTTATTTTTATATTCAATTTTATGTAAATTTTATTTTATTTTTAGGTTCATTAAACTTGTTGTGTACCCGTCAACAACTCGATCAATATAAATTCTGATCAGCTAATTGATCCATGTTCATGGATCCATGTTCTTTGTTTATTATAAATTAAAGTGGCATTTGTTACTTCTCTTGGATTGTTTAACTGAAAATGCTCATATAGTTTTATTCTTACTTTCTCACCTGAAATTCTCATATAATTCTTTTACTTCTCTTCTCGATAGATCATCTAATTGATTAATGAACCAACAAATAATCTAATATAGATTCGTCTTTTCGTCATTTGTTTGCTTCTAGTTGTTTAATAATTTTTCTGCTGAGTGGTTTGGAATGAAATTCGTGTGTCAAGAACTGTTTCAATTATTCCCAGTTATCAATATCTGACCTTGACTTTAACGCCAATTTTGCCGGACCATCTTGTAGTTTCCATCCATATACAAATATAACAATCATAGGACAATCTTACTCGCCGTTCTATTGTTTCGGCATTCGCTATTGTATATGTTAAAATTCAAATATTTATGAAAATATATCAGAAGTCATAATTAAAAATTTGTAACGTTTTCTTTTAAAAATTTGTTTTAGGAAAAAATGTGATTTCCCATATGTTTTATGAGTTTTACTATGGACATTTTGGTTTTTTCCTCGTTTCTAATTCCCTTATAAAAGCTTCGTTTTTTAGATTATGGCTTGTATAATCAAGGTTGCTTTGGTTGATGACGTTACATCGCTGAATTTACGTATTTTTTTCTTGAATAACATCTTCGTTCAAATTAAACTCCTCCTTGCAATTGCTACTATTTGGGGCTCTAGAAAGCATATCAGCTATATACATATGTGCGTACCGGGTAACTAAGATACTTCAATACGAATATTTAAACAATTTTAAATCATTCTTTGTATTCTGACAGTTCTTTTATCAATATCCTTACTAAGTATACTGACTAATGGCTTACGCTCAGTCTTAATTCGGCTTTTATGCCCATAAATGAAATGATGAAATCTAATAGATGCAAAAACTATCCCCAATAATTCTTGTTCAATAATAGGATAATTTTGCTCAGTCTTACTTAAACTCCTTGATGCAAATGCCACTGGTTGTCCCTCTTGTAGCAGACAGGCTCCTATTCCTGATAAACTGGCATCACTTTGAATCGTGATCGGTTTCTTGTTATCAAAATATGTCAAAGCTTGTGCTTCAAACAAGCTTTTTTAACTTGTCGGAAGATTGCTGGTGTTTTTCCTCCCATTTAAATTCAACCTCTTTTTTTAACAGCTGTCTTAGCTGAAACGACTCAGTTGACATGTTGGAAGTGAAATTATGTAAATATTTGAGCATTCCCAAAAATCGTTGAACTACTTTTCTATCTTCAGGCACTGCTAAGTTAGAGATTGACTCAACTTGCTTAACATCTGGTTTAACTTCATTTTCGTAAAATCAAACCCCAAATATTTGACAATACTAACTTTGTACTGTGTTTTGTCTGGATTGAATTTCACTTTATTTTGCTTAGCTTTAATTAATACCACCTTGACCAGCTTGTCATGCTCCTCTTCATTTTCTGCTGCAATTATTAAAGCATCAAAGTATATGGCCATTCCTAGAATATCCCCAAATATCCTGACAATTACCCTTTGGCATATTTCTTGACTACTAGCTAGCTCAAATTCACACTCTGTTGCTAACATTTCTAATTTAGTTAAGAAATTGTCAAACGACTCGCCTTCTTCTTGACGCCGCTTAAAAACTTAAACCGATAAACACTGCATTTTTCCTTGGGCGGAGGTGCTCGTCGAATTTTTTGACTACTGCTTCATATGACTTGTTTTCATCCTCATTCAGCTTAAATGTATTATATACCCGAAACCCTTCCACACCTATGCAATTCAACAACATTGCAATTTTTATTATGCCAACTTTTTATTCTCCTTCTCCGCTGCTTGTAGATAAATTGCAAATTTTTGTTTAAAACTTTTCCAGTTCTCCGCCGGATTTTCTGAGAAATCAATATTTTTTGGTGGTTTAAATTTTATTTCTTTACTACACTTTTACTAATTTTATGTAGGTTAATAATCGATTTTTTTTTGTCTAAGATTTTGGTTTTAGCACGCGGTTCTTCTGACTTATTTGTTTATTATTTATTACTGTTTCAGAACCTAATCTGACACCATGTTTTGTATCTCTGAATTATTCTGTTAATTAAGTAAATCTTACACACATTAACTTAGATTTTAGATAGTAAACTCCTTATTTTCGATCCATTAATTTTCATGTTCCATCACGTTCTGAAGTTCTATTCTATCTGATGTTTTAAACGGGCTCCTTTTGATAAACTGCTTTGAGTACTTTCATAGGTCTCCAGATGGCAGCACTCATCATACATACAACACAATATTCACGCCTATCATATAATATTTTTATTAAAATTGTGTTGCGACCAAATCCAAAATGCAAGAGCTCGTTTACAAATAAAAACAGTACCTACACAAAAAATAATTACCGAAAATGAAACATTTATTTATAAATTTTTTTAAAATATTTATTGCCTTTATCGGCTTTATCCTTTGTCTTTACCTAAATCTCCTCCAGAGATATTACACTATTATAAGTAAATGATTCTGTGGATAACTGTTGTACTGCTGTATTTTACCAATAATACGTTCAATATTGTTTTAAGCTAAATACTTAAATTATTGCCTTTCTATCTTTTATATTCACTACATATTGGGGCACATACTCGATAATTTATTAATTCGCAAACTGCAACTCGATAAATGTGGCGGATTTGCATACATCACAATTTCTTGCGTAAAATCCCCCACTTGATCGTTTTCGCAATGCAATATATTTTTTTTACTCAATCTACCAAAAATTGCTTGCTTCTCTGCTTGCTAGAGTATCGTGTATATATCCCATTATCCCTTTAGAGATAAATCAGAGACCACGTAACATTCGTTTCTTGAGAAAAACGCCTAATTGGCAATTTTGATTCTTCTCTAACACTTTCTTGTTCACTCTAGAATAAAATCAGTTTCAAATTTATTAACAATATGATAAATATAATGTTCAGTTTATCGAGAATATTTATGTAAAGCACGAAAAGTTACTCTAATTGAACACTGATTTTTGTAATACATTTTTAAAATTTAGTAAACGTTGTTGAAGCGTCAATCTTTCCATGCGATGAAACGGCAAACTAACTGAAAAAAATATCAAAATACGATGAAACACAACACCTCTTAGAAAAAATTAAATTTCCCAAACAACTTACGACTTATGTACTATATTACTCCTTTTCCAATTATTCTAAACAATCAGAATATGCAAGGACAATCATTCTCAAATAAGGAGAGCCACCACACTCTATAGTGACTCAGCTCCTCAAAGTGTGACTCAGAGATCAAATTCATGATTTTGAGATTTTATTGAAATCGAATATCTTATCACCGTCATATTAAGGCCCGAATATCACAAGCAAATGACTGGTACTCGAATGGTGTTATTCAGTTACCTTTCATAATCAGAGGTCCAACTGTAGTACCCAAATATTGTAAATCGTCTGATCAAAATTATGTACAACTTTAGATTGATGGTGTTTGCAAGGGACTCAAATTCACCATGTCATAGGGTTAACGTCATGCTATACGATCATACATTTTCTGAAATATAGAATTCGAAAAAAAATTAAAAAAATCACCCACACAGCATAAGTAAATCACCTACCTCCATCTTCCTTATTTTGATTATGATTTTTTATTAGGCAACAGGAATTTTTTTTTTTAATTGATTTTGTTTTTAGCGAAGATGATTGCATGTACTGGTAATTCAACGTCCTCAGCCGAATAAATTACTTTTGGAGGAAAAACTGAGGGAACGATTATCCCAGGATTATCATAATTCCAAATCTTCCAAACTCGAAAAATCGAAATGTGATTTTACAGATTACATTATTCGAAATTGAGATTACACTAGGATTTCGAAAACTGATTTGGGATTGTATGCTTTTCTAGATCATAGCGAGAGTATTGAAGCAGTTATTTCCAGATATTACTAACGATTTTCGAAATTTCCTTGCATATTCGAGATTATGTGAATAGCTGAGGTTATTTGCATGGTATATTGGCTTGATATTAGCTTTGAGTCGCTTAGACTTTATAATACTCCAGATAAATAAGCTTATTCGAAATTTTTACCTGCAGCTCGAGATTTTAGAGACTTTCGTAGTTACTTAAAATAATAGGTGATCTTTTTGATAAGTCTTAAGATTTTATACATAATTTCAGCGTTTAGATGTTAAGCTGAATAGTTGCATATTCTTAAATATTATTTAGATTTTTTGAGGTTTTTCTAGTTTTGAGATTTTCAAACACTTTTCAAGAATACTTCAATTACAAATCAAAGTAGCAAAACCACAGATTATTAGACATTATTTCTGGTTAAAAACACAAACCCAAAATGTGATTTATTTTATTGTTTTATGTCCGAGTTAGAAACATTTTGCTTACTTTTATGAAAAGGTTTCGTAGAGAAATATTCGCGAATCTGAACTTAGGATGCTGGCAGAGATTTCTTCAAAAGAGGTTTGCTCGACTGTCACGAATTAGTTCATAAATTTACATACTGCCCTAACTCAATCATAGAGGTGTCTTTCTAGACGTAATTGAGAATGACATCAAGTCGTAAGAGCTAGGCATCAATACATATTTGAGCCAATCGAAATATTTACGCCAACCTCAACTAAAATTGTTTGCTAGAGCCACACAGCTTATATCAAAATGGTACTGAATTATTTAAATTCCGCATTGTATACCCTTTACAACCAATATAGTCACTATAAGATCAATTTCAGAGATTCATGCTATTTGGTACGATAGACAATAATGTCGTTGTTATATTCGAAGTTAATCGATTTGTTATTTTTCAAAAAAATGTTTGCAGAGCCCTACGGCTTTCTCAAAATGGGAAGGTGTGATTTAAATTCCGCAGTGTACACCCTTTACAAACTATATTCACACTATATGCCGCCTTTGTGCTATTTGGTATAATAGAGAACAACGTGATTCTTTCTTTGCAAGAGCCCTAAGGCTCATCTCAAAATGGCACTAAGTGATTTGAATTCCGCGATGTATACCCTTTACATCCCACATATATAGTCACTATATGTGTCATTCTCTGAGATTCGTGCTATTTGTTATAATAGAGAACAACGTCCTGGCTCCACGCTAAATTGGTTGATCTGTTAATTTTCAAAAAAAAAAAAAAACTTCTGTACAAATGGTTCATCTATACTCGACGAAATGAAGAGTAAAGTGCTTTTCATACCGGCTGCGTTGACTTTGGGCTTTAAAAAATGTACGTCTTATTTTTATCACTTAAAAATAATTTATTTTCTAACAGTTTCAAAATATTTCTATAAGGAGTGACACTGTTAATCACAGAAAACTAAATTGCAATACTTCAAAGTTAGAAAACCAGTTCTCATTTTTAAAGTCCAAAGTCAACGCAGCCGGTATGAAAAGCACATAACACTGATTGTAAAACATCTGTTCGGTAGTGCATTTTTTTATATAAAACGTCGTAAATGTGCCACTCTATACCAATTAAAAGGATTTTCAGGAAAAACTTAAAATGTTCGTAACCTTTAATTCACATCACCAGTTTATAGAACCAGTGTCCAAAATCACCGATTAACTCGAAAACAATTTTCATTTGTTATCGATACCATCTGGATATTTACGGCCATTCGTAAAAATATAATATCGAAAAATTAAAACTAATTGTTTTTGTATATTGACTTGACATATTTGATTAATAACAAAATCTAGATATTATTATGCAAATATTTACCGGTTATTTTCTATTTTCTATACAAACTGATTGCTTTTTTAGGTCAAATATCGATTATTGATATTTTTATTTTTCAAATTTTATTTTCCTTATTTTAACAAATAACAGAGCTTTCGTAAATGAAATGTGAAAGCACAAAACGTTAAGCGGTTTAGAAATAATAATTTATTATATGGACGGAAGAAAACTATTCCATATACCTATATATTTATATTGGGGGTTGTAGAGTTTCCGTTTAATTAAAGCTTACAACGCTTACAAAAATAATAAAAAAAAGATTTTTTTTTTATTGCCGTTGTTGTATTGCGAATTTTTGCTTCAATTTTAATTAATTTTTATGATAAAAAAAAAATATTTCGCCTTATTAGTTCTCTTTCTACCTCTATAGTTCTATGCACCCAATCAACTTCGTTATTCTACTAAAAAGTATAAAAATTTTCACACACACACAGAAGTGATGAAAGCTTCTCGGTGATATACAAGCAATAAAAAGAAATAAACATCCGGATTCATCAGGAAAGAAAGTATAGCATAGTATTCAGAAAGTATATATTGATTACTAAATAATAAAAAAAGTGATATGTAGCGGTATACTTTACTAGAAAATTAAAAGCACAAATACACAATTTGATATACCTATACGTTATACATAATAGAGATGTGTAAAGCTTTTAAATAAAGTTGAACAAATTTCCTAGAATCGTATAAGTGAATTTATTGAATTTAGACTTAAAAACTTTTTGTTTTTGTTTTGGCTTGGTTTTGGCTTCAATCTACATATTCTATTAGTCCACATGAATTGGATATATATGAATAGGGCGTCTCGAAATTGGTTGATGCTGGGAGTACCGAAGTTGACTTATAATAGTTTATATTGCTTGATAAAAAGTTATTATCATTTTGACATATTATATTTATTTGAAAGCTTTTAAAATTGAATTCTACACAAAGTATAACAAATCGTAATTTTAAGTCCTATTATTTATTATTTAGTCAAGACTTTTAGATTTCAAAATTTTTCCAAAAAAGTTGTTTGCTTGATATACCCTTGAGCTTTTGTTAAAATATTTTTTTAAACGAAAAATAGTTCTATCCGATTCCTGAGATTTCAGAAAATATTTCATTGGTCGTAGTTGTGGTCAATATTTTACCTAAAATAGTAAACAATTACACCTAAAACTTCTAATTGCCTAAATGGTAGGCGACCCAAAACATTCCACTCATATTTATTTACGTATGTATGTAATAAAGGAAATTTGGACGACTTCCACGGAAATTTTTAATTTTTTTATTTAAAATAAAGACCGCAACTATGACAAATTATAGATTTTCTGAAAGCTCAGGAATCGAGCAATTTTCTTTTATGTTTAAAACCAAAGCCTACTTAATAAATAAAGCCTCCATGATAGCGATATTTGTTTCAAAACTTTATTTATGGTATCAAAAAATCCAAAAAAAAAATTTTATTTCATAGTTTTTGTATGGAGAGACATGACCTCAGTTTATTAAAAATATATTAATGAAAATTGATTCGAAATTAATTTTATTTTAATTCAATTGAATTTATAAACTTTCAAGGTTGATTTACATATGCGACGTGCGACATGTGACGGGAGCTTCTAGCCAATCAGAGACGAATATTTTGACATTCGTCACACGCCACACGTCGCGAGATGGTTTAATTTTATCTTTCCCGTCACGGTCGCACAAACACATACAAATTTTTTGTATGTATAAAACGAAATAATAGGCTTTGGCAAACTTTTTTTGAAAAACAAAAATTAAAATATAAAAAATTTTATAAAGTGTGCGTGGCGGAACTCGTCGCAAATATAAATTGTTGTCAAAAAAGCGTCACGTTCATTTCCACTTGTCACACGTCACACGTCGCATATGTAAATCAACCTTCATTTGCACCTGACTTGGAGGATTTTTCCGTGAGCTTTTCCAATTTATGATAATAATGATAACAAAATAAGATATTTTGTATCTGAAAAAGCTTATAAATAGATTACAAACATGTAAAAAAGAGACAGACATATATGTGAAAAGGATTATATGGATGACATTTACAATAATAAACACAACAAACAATATGGTAGAACGGTTAGCATACAGAACATGAAACAAACATATAATATGTATGATGCATATTATCAGTAGCAATAAATAAAATAAAACCAAAAAATATGAAAACAAATATTAGCTGTGTTTTTTTATAAGTCTCGATAGATCTATTCAGATATTTGCAAAAATAAAAAATGGGAAATTGTAGCTAATTCTATCATCCACTTAAAAATACTGGCACTCGCAGCACTAAGAATCGTGTTTATTTTGACAACGCTACGTCATGTTGTTTTCATTACATTTTGTTATTCCAAAAGTTTTATAAATACATGAGGAAAAGTGCGAATACATTTTATTCATATATAAAAATGAGACGGACATACTAAAACTTTTTTTCCTTTCAAAATGTTACTATGATCTTTTAAATTTTCAGCAACTTTCACAAAAAATGATAAACAGGTTCATTTTTCAATTTTTCCATTCTTTTTCGCAAAAAAAAACTTGTGGATTGCGGTAAATAGAATTAAATAACATATTTTGAATATGCCTCTTCATAATGGAAGGAAATAATCAAAAAATGAATACTTTTATCGTACATCTTCTGTCTTTTAAAATAAAGCAACAGATTAAATGTAAATGAGCTTCTAGTTTCCTATTGTATGATAGATGTACTAAAAATTGACTTTGGTATGCTTCCATGCTAAAATACAAATTTTTATTGTGTGTCTTTACTCATAAAAGGGAAAATCTGTAGTCTCGATAGCATATCTGGATAAAAAGCAAGATTTTCATTTACAATTAATAACTTGTGTAATTTAAGGAAATTAATTAAAAACGATAAAATGTTGAATAAAAAGTTAATCTTGATTAAAATAAACTGAACCAATTACAGTTTAACCACAAAAATAGAGAACATCTGGATGCGATCTATTGAGATCTATCGAGACTTATAAAAAAACGCCAGCCATTGTTTATTTTAAATATATTTATTATTATTATTTAATCGTACATAAAAATGTTTCTTTTTGAATTATTGTTTAGGTAAAAAATGAAATAAAATATTTTATGTCAAAAAAGCTTAAAAATAGAGGAGTAGAGTACGCAAATGTAAAAAAGAGATAAACATATGAAATAAAAAATGGCGCATGATGAAGCAGATGTCAAATAAAAAACAACAAATTATGAAAATAAATTTTTATTTAAAATTTTTCGAAAACATTTATAATTTTTATTTAATTGTCTAATCGTTTTTTTTTTAATTATTGGATAGTTAACAATTTCCAATTTTCCAATCGTCTTATATTCCAATTTCCAATGTTGGTTTGGCAACTAAAAATAAAATTAAGAATCATAACAAAAACAGCTATTTGGAAAATTTATTTTTATGTTTAGTTGAAGAAGATTATGTACCTACATACGTATAATTTTGGTGAATCACATTTTATTATGAATCGATTCAATGTTTCTTGGCATATTTCTTTGTTAAACTGCCAAAAATGCCATCAGATTTTGGTCATTGCCTCATTTTGTGCCGAGGTACAGCCAGGTTTTATTTTCTGTAAGCAAATTAAATGGTGTTTAGCACTTTTCACAAATTTTCACATAATTGCACCATAACACACAAGAATATTCTAAATATTTAATGAGATATACGAGCGTCCTGGCATTATAATTATTGATTAATACATTTTGAACAAAAATTTTATTAATTTATTACACTAAGTGCGATAGCCATTCACCAGAAAAGATTTTGGTTTGTTTATTGATTTTTAATTTTATTTTTAGTTGCCAAACCAACATTTGGATATTAGACGATTGGAAATCCGATCGTTAACTATCCAATAATTCAACAAAAACGATTAGCAATTAAATAAAAATTATAAATGTTTTTGAAAAATTTTAAATAAAAATTTATTTTCATAATTTGTTGTTGGTTTTTTCTTTGACATTTGTGTACTCTACTCTATTTTCAAGCTTTTTTGACATAAAATTTATTTCATTTTTTACCTAAACAATAATTCAAAAAGAAACATTTTTATGTACGATTAAATAATAATAATAAATATATTTTAAATAAACAATATTTATTTTCATATTTTTTGGTTTTATTTTATTTATTGCATCTGATAATATGCATCATACATATTATATGTTTGTTTCATGTTCTGTATGCTAACCGTTCTACCATATTGTTTGTTATTGTGAATGTCATGCCTTTTCATATATATGTCTGTCTCTTTTTTACATGTTTGTACTCTATTTTTAAGCTTTTTCAGATACAAAATATCTTATTTTGTTATCATTATTATCGTAAATTGGAAAAGCTCACGGAAAAATCCTCCAAGTCAGGTGGAAATGAAACTTTATAGATTTAATTGAATTAAAATAAAATTAATTTCGAGTCAATTTTCATTAATATATTTTGAATAAACTGAGGTCATGTCTCTCCATACAAAAACTATGAAATAAACTTTTTTTTTGGATTTTTTTGATACCATAAATAAAGCTTGTTTTCATCATGGAGGCTTTATTTATTAAGTAGGTTTTGATAAAACCAACAATGTTTTTGGAAAAATTTCAAAATCTAAAAATTGTAACTAAATATTAAATGATGGTACTTAAAATTACGATAATTATTACACTTTGTTAAGAAGGTCACATGGTCAAGTAAATCGAAAGTACTATCGAAAGTCCGTATCAGCCAATTTCGGAGCACCCTGTATAATATACACGAAGTGAGACTTTGGGGATTGAAAGTTTTTTCTCACAAAATTGACAAAAGTGATGAAATCATCTGTGAACTTTTCTTTTTCTTTCGAATATATATCTATGTACTTATTGGTATATCCATGTAATACACGTCTTGCTTGAATCATTCGATACTGATATATTCCCCATTCCTATTTTTCCGGATACAGTTTTATTGATTTATCTCTTCAAAATATTGTACATACATAAATCTATCGCCTATATATTTACTCCACACATACACTTCAAAATGAATTTTCAGCTTTAGTTTAAATTGCTTTAATGCAGTAAAAACGTTGATTTTCGTTAGGTAACTCTTATCATGTTGAGGTTTTTTCAGTTTTATTTAGTTTAGTGGTATACCTACTATACATGAAATGACATAAATTCAATTCCGCTATATTAAATCCCCCTTTTATGACGCAAGTTTTTATCGCATTACCATACGCAAATTTAATCAACATTTCAATGGCTGGTAAACGAATTTAACAGATTGGGATATTTTGAAACCACCATTTTTAAAATCTTCTAGTCCCTCCTTCTTAGAAAAAAAAACAAAAATATTTGAAACTCGAACTTTTTTGAATGATAAATTAGTTAAAAGGTTACCCAACTTGAATTTTTAAATTATTAGCATAAACTTTAAAATTACCATAAAATTATAAAAACTTAGAATCTTAAAAATAAAACTACGTTACTTTGAAGAGACCATGGGGTACTTGGACCCTTGAATTAATTAATTGAAAAGTAATTCAAAATAAATTAATACTAATGCTGTGTGCCTAACGTCGATTTTTTTGACTAAATTGTTGACTTTTCTAAATTATCGACTAGTTCGTACCAGTCGTTGATAGATGGCATAATGGTCAATAAGACAAGCGGTGTCTGACCTTTTATTATTCTAAATTCCGACTTTTGGAACGTCAACCGAATATTATTACTATTTGATGGAAACACTGTTTGAGAATACTGCTTGAATTTTTATTCCTTTTCATTTTGGCTCCCGCGCAAGTTGATTTACCACGTTAATTTGTTTTTTTGTTTTGGAATTTCTCAATATTTCGTACACAAAATTATCTATAAAATAAATGAAACCCAATTAAATAAATTTAAAAGCAAGAATTGTATCACTCAATTTTATAAATTATAACAGTAGTTAAATAAAAACATGTACTGGTTATCTTGTAACAGCAGGGAGTGTTATCGGATCTACTTTTGCAGATTAAAAAACCCTTTGCCAATAAATTAATTGGACCTGCAAAAGGAGAGAGTACGGTTACGGAAGAAGAAACATCTATGATTTTGTGCTGCTTTAAAAAAGTTATTCACCTCTAGGGGTTGGAGGTCCTTATCATAATTACCGTCGCAAAAAAATTCTTATACGAATATACGATTTCAAAAATTTCGGATTGCCAAACACGATACCTTTCTACTATTTATGCGATAGTCGGAAAAATACCGCCAGCAAATTAAAGACGAACATTCTTTTGATTGTTTGTTGTTTCTTGTGGTTACTATTAGTAATAATTGTCTTATCGAACTGAACATAAACTGAGAGAATCGGATTTGTCCCTTAAAATTGTCGTTCAGTTGCTACCTGAACCGTATTTTAAATTTTTTGCATGTCCAAAAATGAATCGATTAAAAAATAAATATTTTGAATATTGAAAGTTTAGTTTAAAAAAAAATAATAAACCAAAATACACTCGAACCAAAACTAACCTTAAGTTCGAGTATGGTCCGTATAACCAAAAGTTCGAGTATGGTCCGCCATAAAATTCTTTATGAGCTCCTGACTGAATACGCAGAATTTGTAGGTGCTTTACGTGCCATTCAAATTATTTTAAGATAAATATTTATCTGTTTATTTTGACATAAAATTATCCAGGTAAAGAATTTTGCCTAAGCAGCGCAAGCCCGTTTAAATGTTTCTTCCTCCGATTTATCTGATGCTAAGGAACATAGAAAATACCGCTAAAATATCAAAGGACATCTAAGATCATCTAAGAGAGAATCTAATTTAGAGGGCGTGATCAAAGGTAGGATTGAAAGAACTTCAGCTACACAAACTACTCAAATCTCATCTTAGTTTTAATAAATTCATTAATGAGTGTTTAATTTAACAAATATTAAAACGAATTTTAGTGATTTATGTACTTATTGGTTTTAAACTTATTTAATTTTGTTTCATTTATTTCGGAAAAGGTTTCAATCAATTCAAAACCCGTTTATTTTAATTCGGAATAAGTTTTATTCATTTTCCTAACTATCGTAAGATTGCATTCTTGATTCAGACCACAATCACAGAGGGCTCAATGGTATATTATTCGCATAAATCTGGTAAGTTCCTTCACCCTAAAATTGTTCATTTGCTGGCCATTACACTATTCATAATGCCATTTCAAGCCACGATCACGCACTGAGAGTAAGACAATATTAATCAAATCAATATCTAAAAAAACATTATAAAAAAAAATATAAAATCTGAATAAAAACCGTCTAAAATAACCGTCTAAACCGAATATAAATTCAAATCGATAAAAACTATGTAGTATCGTATGTATAACCATTAATCGGTACCAACTTGTAGCACTAATTAAAATTTTTGATAATAAAAAGTACTTAATCCAAGCACTCTCTCAATAAAAATGACAACTAAAACGAAAAGCATCCTCGCAATGAAACTTTTCGTTAGCCGTCTGGTGGTTAATAGCAAAATGTAGCATAATTTAGTTTAGTTAGAAATTTAGTCGAAAATATCGACATGAGGCACACAGCATTAGTATTAGATGTGCAAGCAGAAACTCGGCCTTTTTTTTGTTCAAATTCAACTTTATTGAAAAGATACTTGTTACAAAGATTCATAATCGAAATATTCGCTATTATGGTCTGTTGCCATTTATCAAGTAGATGATGAATGCCGTCGCGATAGAAACTAGGTATTTTCGAAGCGAAATAGTAATCGAGCTATTTTCCCATATCTTCAATTTCGAGAACCGCTGGTCTTTCAAATAATATCGATCTGAATAAGTGATAATTAGAGGTATAACTATCCAGTCTAAGGAGAAGATGAGTTCCTGGGTTGATTTTGCTGTATGTGGACGAGCGTTGTTATGCAGCAATATTTCCCCTTCCTTGCGGCCCGTAAATGATCTTTTTTCCTCCAGATCATCACTTAGTTTGATCGATCGGGCCGGATAACGTGCAGATGTAACAGTTTGACTAGGTTCCAGAAGCTCGTAGTAAATGATTCCTTTCCAATCCCACCATACAGTAACACTTTCTTGGCATGAATATTCATTTTTGCAACTAATGTTGATGGCTGGCCTGGATCAACCCTTGGTTTTCTGCGTTTAGGATTGTCATGCAAAATCCATTCTTCATCACCCGTAATGATTTTGTGACAAAAAAAAAATTTCTCTTGTACCGAGAAAGCAAATTCAAGCAGATGTTAACTCTTCTGTTTTTGTTTCTTCGGTCAGTTTATGAGGAACCCATTTTCCTTCCTTCCGTATCTTGCCCATTGCATGCAATCGAAGTGATATTGCTTGGTGAGTAACTCCTAATTTTTCTGCAAGCTGTTTTTGAGTTAGTAACGTATTTTCATCCAGTAAAACTTTAAGTTCTTCGTCTTTAAATTTGTTTACTGTACCTGAACGTGGATCGTCCTCAAGACTGAAATGTCCATTACGAAATCTTGCAATCGGCTTTTTTACTGTTGAATGATTCACAGAATGGTCACTCAAAGTCGAATTAATCAATTCCATGAGCAGGAATTTTTTTTTTTTTTTGATTTGAAAACCGGCAGTGGAAGCTAGGTGTTCCCAAAAAATAAGTGAAAAGATTGTAACGAACAAGTCGTTCCGTGTGTATCTTACCTCTTTGATAAATCGAAAGTAAACCCATCCCAATATACAAAATATTTTCGGTGTATTTTTCACTTATCTGCGTTATTATATGTGTTCACCCATTCAACCACGTACTTCAAACACGGGCCACTTTTGTTAAATGGGCATCGCGGTCTCAAAATATGATGGATAAAAAACAGAAAACAAATGGGGATTGTGTTGTGAATCGAGATTCGAGACGTCAAAACGAACACATCGTTTTATACAAGCGAAAAAATACAAAAACAGAATTAAAGACAAAAATAAAAAAAAAGAAACCTACAACTTACGGTTGAGAGGGAAACAGCTGGGTGTAAAGTGTTGTGATTGTGACGATCTGGGAGTTAAGGATAAACGAACAAACAAATAAAATCAAACCCCGGATTGGTTATTTAAGTTGAGCATATACACTGATTTTCGTGTGCGAAAAAAAACTATTTTTGTTTTGTGTGTTTTAAACACGAATAACGGAAACGTGGCGTCATTAGTATTGGAAAACTTGACCAATAGCGTGTATAATTTGCAACGTCGATTGTTTGGATTCGTAATTTTAGCGAAATTACCCATCCCGGACAAACGGAGCCAGATTGCTGGTTGCTCCTATAACAACCAACAACGGTATTATCGGTAATCCAGCAACAGGTTGGTTTATGGTATCCTGTGATACAGTGATCGACACCTGTGTTACCAGCGCATTTACAGTTGCATGAAATGTGAGAGATGATCCGTTATCAACACGAATGTATATAAGCAGTGGTTCCAGTCTCGAGTCATAATTATAATAACCTAGTTTTTTTCGTTGTAGATAAATTATTTCCGTTTCTTATTGTATCGTGCGGTATAACAGATTTTTTTTTCCAATTAAGTTACAGTTTATATAATTAATTATTCTGGAGATTCAATCAATCTGCGGTTAGTTTTTTGTTTGGATTTTTTTTTATTTCTAGACCACTTGAGGAGTACACGAGCTCGAAGGACTCTTCAATCGGTAGGCATCCCGTCAAACTTATTATCAAGGATTGCCTGCGACGTAAACAAGAATAGATTTCTCTTAATTTTGATTGAATTAACAGAATATACTCTTTCGAGTACCCCAACTATTTAATTTTGTTTTGTACAATTTTTCCAGTGCATAGTTGGTGTACCTACTTCATTAAATTGTTTCTTTTCATTCATATGTGCAAAGTTGTCAAATCTAATAAAATGTTGTTATACTAATTGTCAAACCAAATTACCATGTGTTAAATTTTTATTAATTTCCTGTAAGTGACCATGTCGTGTGACGTATAGTGTGTTCGAGTCAGCCGAATATTAGTTTGGTCCATACGCCATTTTTGTGAGCGCAAAAAGAAGAAATTTATAAGGCTTTCAGTATAAAACCTAATATTAATGGTCGTTGTTTGAATGATACGTTTGTTGACTAAACGAATTTTATCAAATCATATTTATCAATTTACAAATGCAAAGCAATTCAATTGTAATTTGTATTTTAATTACAAATTACAATCCAAAGTAATTGTTTTGAATTTTAAGATCCCAAATCTGTAACCGTGAAATTACAATGAATACCAAATAAAGGTAACAAAACGGATAAACTGTAAACGAATTAGAGAAATAAATGAAAATAACATCCTTCATACCGATGACAATTTTGTGACGTCAAATAAACGTAAAATGCTATATTATTAAAAATCAAATTGCCATAAAATATATCATAGAACTTGTGACTTTGATACGAAATGATATTATTCGAACTACACACTATTGTACCCTTTTCCACAAAAAACCGCTATGCCTTTCTTCATTTACATCCAATAATAGCTTTCAAACATGAGATACCCATTTCAATTCACCAATACAACATGTTTTTGTTAAAAAGGAAAACTTAGAACCGCAATTTCGAAGTTTCGCCTTGGTTACAAAAAAACATTTTTGAAATATAAAATTAGCAAAGAAGAAAAAGGCAAAAAAAATTATCTTCTTTAGCTAACATCCCCATATATGCGGCTACATAACCAAAAAAAAAAAAAAAAAAAATGGAAAACAAATTTTTGTGTCAATATTACCATTTTTATATGTGTTCCTTCATTTTCCCAAACAACCCAACCTAGAAAATAAAGCCATTTATTCAAAATTGATATATCATGTCTAGCAAACATTTTCAAATCCTAAAATAAAATAAAAAAATTATTTATAAATTTTTTATTAAAAAATTTTCATTTTTTTTTTTTTAAATAAAAGGATATAATCCAATAAAATAAAACATATAAGATGGTAAAATACAAATATATGTATTTAGGTACATAAGAATACATACACATATGAGTACATATGTACATGGCAGTTGGCACAGATGCTATTTTTACTAAACAAAATCTATTCATAATTTATTAAGACCTACATATGCTGCTTCTAGTATACGAGTATGACGACAAGTATCTGAATTATTTACCCTTCTGGGAATTTTTTAACTTAAGCACAGTATGTATAGTCGGAGCGAGGAAATGGAGTTACGTTTTAAATACAGCTTTTTTGTACAAAATATTAATGACTCTCCACGAGTGACGAATTAAAAAGAGGGGTGGGATGTTAAAAATACTTCTTTAAATATTTAATTGTTATGTTATTGCCTTGTCAATCAAAGTTCGAATCACTGAATTGTGAATAAAACAAACCCTTCAAATTATAACACAAACTAATTTAATTTAATTTATTTACACAACACAAAAATTAAGACAACAAAAATTCCAAAAGCACTTAGAAAGAAATTTTATAATAATGGATAAATATACACTCCGCGACACTTGATTACCCTCACTTGAAAAATTTCCATAAAACCTAAGATAATGCTCCTAATTATTTGAAAAATTTTCATCAGCTTGGTTTCTATCTTACCTAACTTTCCAATACTAAGACGCATGCAATAATAAAACCCATTACGTTTTATTGTTTTGATATTTTTTCTTTATTTAATATTTAGTATGTCCTCCATTGTGCCTTACAATATCATAAATTCTATTAAGCAAAGACCTATAAAGATTTTGTATTAATTCTATCGGTACTTTCTCGAAAGCATCATGAACATCTGCCATAAGGTCATTCCGGCATTCGTATTGCATCCATCCGAATAAATTTTTGTCGATAACCTTCCCCAAAGATTTTCAATAATATTTAAATCCCGAGACAAAGCCGGCCAATTCAAAACTTCCACGCTATTGTCTTCAAACCACTGTCTCACTCGTGCAGCTGTGTGGATTGCTGCGTTATCTTGCCGGAAAATCTAGCGTTGGCCTTCAAAATTTCGTCAAAATTTATTTTTTGCACTTTTAGGAGCTCGATGTAGTTTCGCGAGTTTTGTCGGCACTCCAGGACAACCAAATCAATAGTACCATGAAAAGAAATTACTGCCCACACCATGTTGGAACCAACACTGGTGTGGCGGCGGGACAAGAATAGCTCCGATTTCCTCAAATTATGGAAGTAATGTCTCAAACCATCTGGTCCATCTAAATTAAACTTTTTCTCGTCCGAAAAAATATTTTCCCTCCAATGCAGATGTACACTGCAATATTCTAATCGAGCACTTATACATATGTTGCTGGAGCAAACATGGTTTTTCCGTAAGTTTTTCTGCTTTATTTTTTTTTTTCCGGGAACCATCGAATTCGAAGCATCGCGAAAAATAGCTCTATGTTCCCGTTCATTTGCCGCCCTTGCTGTGCGATCTCTTCGATTTTTTCGGTAATTTTCTGAATTTTTGAGATAGTTATTGATGGTCAACAAATTGCGACCAATTTTTTTGGAAATTGCACGATTGGAATAATTTTCTTGTTTAAGCGCAAGAATCTTTCCAATTTCTACCTTTGTTAGGATTTTCCTCGACCCATTTTCGCCACTACGAACTGCAGCTGGTAATAAACTTAATGAATTAACGATAAACTATTAAACTGAACATTACTAAATTTATTTATACGCACTTTATGCCTTCGACGTCAGAAACAAAGTGATGAGGGTAATCAAGTGTCGCAGTTTAAATAAGTAAAAAAATCGAAATGGGGATTTTCCACTTCGTATTGCCTGCAAGCATGCGTATTAGTCATTGGAAAGTTAGGTAAGATAGAAATCAACCTGATGAAAAACGAATGGGGTTCAAGCTCCACCTGAACCGCAAATGTTTGGTAAAACATAAAATCAGAAATAGAGGTAAATATTGTGACGATTTTAGCCAACATACAACAAGCTCACGTTACGAACAGCAATAGCTTAGATGGTTAAGTGTTATAAACACGACCGATGGCAAGCAGAGAAAGTTTTTGGTTTATTTTAAATCATTAAATAAAGAAATAAATCTGTTGTCATAGCCCCCACCAGTAGCAAGCGGACAGAATTAAATAGTAAAGTCAAAGCAAATATCAAAGTGTATAAAAGTAGAGTGAAATAAAAAGTACACAGTGTTTTTAATTTCAAAATCCGAACGAACTCAGAAGCCTAGTTCGTAAGAATATTTTTGCTATATGACATGTTTTGTTTTTTTTATTTTTTGTATTTTGAAAATGATGATCATTGAAAATTATGGTAAGCAATTATAATTATATTACATTGGGAAAAGTCGGACGCATAGAAATATTTTGCCTCAAAGATGTCATCATGTCATTGTTAACACAGCCTAATTGTAACATGAACACTGAAACTACTCTGGCTATACTTTTTGTATTTTTTGTTTCTATTTTAATGTATTAAATAAAAAGAGACGAAATAATTTTATTTAATATGTATAACATTTTACATGACACGTAACATTTCAACGCAACATTTAACATAACATTCTAACGCAGCTTGTAACAAGAACCCAAAACTAGTACCCTAAATGTTTTACCAAACATACAAATTTCAAATAATTAGGCGGATTATCTTAGGTTTTATGGAAAATTTTCAAGTGAGGGTAATCAAGTGTCGCGGAGTGTATACATATGTATGTTGTAAACACGACAAAATTGTTTAAAAAAAAAATTCACAAAATCACAAAAAAATCACTTCACACTATTCAATGATGCAACTTTTTAAATTTAAGAGCTCCTCATTTACTAGAGGTTAGGAAATGAGCCACAATGTCTATATCTGAAAAAAAATTGGAATAAATCTGATTAAGATCTGATTTGATTTAGGTTCTTTGAATTTTAGTTTTTTTTGTTTTTTGTTAAAATTTAAGAACTAATAGGGCATTTTAAAAAATGTAATTTAAATTTTATAAAATCGTAATTGTTTACTTATAATGTGCCCGATTCTGAGTTCAAATATTTTATGTTATGTTATGTTATTTTCGTTTTTTCAATGTAATTCATACAGGAAGCAACGAAATAAAAGAACATAACATGAATTTTATCGTTTCAAAATCGGGCCCAAGAGTAGATCATGTCAAATTGTCAAGAAATTACCACATTCGCGCACGGTGCCATCTTTTAGAAAACATGACCGTCCAGATGATGCCACTAGTTATCACTAGTTAGCTGTCGCTGCTACTGATAATTTTTTTTGTGCTAATGCTGTCAAATTATTTTATAAAGGTGTTTTTATGATTATATGAGTGTTTTTTACTACTTTATAATTATTAATAATCGTAGTAAATGTTTTGTTCCAGGTGTTTTTTATTAGTTTAAATTATTTATAAATATTTGTATAAATAATTATGTAAAATATTATTAATACCAGTTTATCTGTTACTGTAAAATTCGTAGTGATAAATGAGCGAAGACTTTCGAAGCACTTTCGTTTTACTTTAGCAGTGGCAACTAGCGGCAAATGTACCTACCATTAATACTACTTTTGCTCGATCTCCCCTTTTCGGAAAACATGACCGATTCTGAAACGGTAAAATTCATGTTATGCTATTTTATTTCCCCGCTTTATATATGAATTTATATTTAAAAAACAAATTAACATAACATAACATAAAATGTTTAAACACAGAACCGGGCGCAATCTCTGAGTTTAAAGTTGAAAGTTTGAAATCCTAGACCATTGTTCCGAATTTTGCGCTAAGTTTGCTGATCAATTTGGCTATTTTTGTTCAAGTTTTATAAATTTCTATGATTTATGGTCTTCCACATACGAAAAGTTTTTCTTTAAAATATAACATCAACATTTCTTATTATTAAGAAATGTGTCCGAATTTCAGGAGAAATAATTCTTCTATAAAATATGGCATTGTACTGTATGTAATCAAACTATCACACCACCCGTACAGCACCAACTAAACTAATTTCGAAATAACTGTTCTAAAATTGATGAAGATGCTGACATCATCTGAAATAAAATCTCTAGCTACAATAAATTCAAATTGTAATATAATTGTTTACTTGAAAATGTAGTTGGCACATCATAACATAAAATCTAATTTCCCTTCAATTGTAACCTAAAATTGTATCAGAACAAAGCCAATATAAAGTATGTGTATTGTTAGAAAATATTTAAAATGTGTTAGAATACTTATCTTAGCACTTTATTTGATGTAAATGTGTATTTCAAACACTTAAAATTCTATTACTAAAACTTCTAAAACTCTTTTGTTGACGACAGATAGAAACATAAATATGTAGACCTAAAGTTAATAATAAGTGTGTTTCATACGTTATTGACGACCTTCAGGTGTACTCTACCAGATTTTTTTGTACGATCTGTTACATATTGATTTTGACAGCCAATAATTTTTCCTTTAAAAATTTAATAAACATTTCGAAAAGTTTAAGTAAACAATTATCGTAAATGACGGAAAGTCAGCTAAAAAAAAATGGAAGGTAGTAATATCTGTAATGTTCCACAATGCAGGCCTTATGCCAATGAGGATGGCATTTCGCTGCATAGGCTTCCAAAATGTATGGTAAATTCAAAGGGGGAGCCTTTAAAATGGAAGATTCTTATGAAAATGGGCAAACCGTTCCCCAAAAGGTTTATGATGTGTAGTCGTCATTTCAAACCGTCGGAAATGCTTGCACCCATTAATCGATTGCCTTGCAATGTGAAAAAGACCAGACTCGCTGAAAAAGCTTTCCCCTGCTTAAATTTGCCCATGGAAAATTAAAAAAAAATTGAGGAAAAGAGCAACGCTAAATAGCAGTAAACCTTGGGGAAACTACTGGAAATGATTCATCCGATAGGTAGGTTTACATCAATTTGATTATGATTTTGATTAAGGGGACGTACCACCTTCAAAATTGAAAAACAAAAAGTTTTTCAAAGATTTTTTTTAATGGAATAAAAAGAGATATCTTAATGAAACTTTCCATTGACATTTTATTTAACTGAAAGTATAAAAAAAAATTTTTTTTAGATTTTTTTTTTTAGCCCACTGTCGTCTGCTATAAAGGTTTTCCAAAAACACTGAAAATTCGCGGCGTGCATCATAACTGCTCTCAGAAACGTCTGAACAAAAAAAAAACGGGGTTTTATTCAGCATTAAATCGCCCTTGGAATGAACTAAAAAAAGAAAAATTGGTTGAAAAATAAAAAGATGGCGGCATTTTTTCGAAAATGCAGCTTTTTTGTCCCCCCCAATTAGTTGTAACTCAAAAAATTGAAAGCCGATTATTCCTTCCGTAGTTCATTCTGAGCAGAAATAATATGTAGATCAACGTGTTAAAATTTTAGAACGATTGGATAAAAGTAGTTTTTTCTCAATCTTGCACGCCAACTTGAAAAACGTCATTTCGAGATAATCGCGTTTAAAGTTAAAATTTTTTTTTTTTTTGTAATAAACCTAACCAAAATTTAATCTGCGATGCCTGCACCGTACAATATACCTTCCTCTCAAAAATGTCCCCTCTACTTTTACAGCTGTTACGTGAGAGAATAACGTATTATATTATATATATGCATATATATAAGCAGGTGTTACTAAGACAAAGTCGGTGTAGCGATACAGCGAAGTAGGCCAAAATTGTAAAAAAAAAACGACTTTGGCGCCCTTCGCAATAAATAAAATAAAAATATAAATAAAATTTTTTTTGAGATTTTCATGTTAAAATCATGTTCCTAAACGTTCATTCTAACATATTCTATCATAAAAAAATTTCGATTTTTTGAAAATTTGAAGATGGTACGTCCCCTTAATACTGATTATTTTTTTAATCAGGTTTACTAAGTGAACCTAGTGATGAGAATTCCGAACAAATCTGTAATCAAGATTCTGTTTACCAAGAAAATTTGGAAGTAGACCCAGTTTGTGATTGCTTTTGCCATATATTTAAATTAAACAGAAGCAAGGACTATGAAGACATAAGCTACGCTCGAGCTATTACAGCACAATTTGTTGGAAACTCTACTAGACGGCGATAATTTCAAACTTGTCTCCATGACAGGCATTCCTTCGTTTGCTATTCTGGATCAGATTGTTGTAGCAATAAATTTAATCCTTCCAGTTGACAATTGCTTAATGGCCGTCAAAAATAGAGTTATTTGAACCATGCTCAGATTAAAGATAGGCCTGAATAACACCCAAACTTCCATCATGTTCCAAATAAACGAAAAAACCGGCAAAACATATTTTGTAGAGACGGTTGAAGTTTTGGCTGAGGACCTGGAAGGTTTAATTTTCTACCAAGATGTTTTTGGGATTTTGCTAACACCATAACTATTTTGGATTGCACGGAAATATAACCGTCATTTTCAGTTGTTTAACTTGTAGAACATGCCTTGACTTGCACTACAAAGGTTGCCTCACAATTAAAGTATTCATTGGATTGGCGCCGTCTGGATTAATTAATTTTATCAGCCAGGCAACATCATTATGAGCCCCGGATAAAGCCGTCTTAAATTCTACAGGATTGTTATCAAACCTCGAAAATGGGGACGCAATCATGGTAGATAAAAGGTTCATGATTGCCAATTTGCAGATGAACTTTTAAGAGCAGAAATAGAAATGATCAGGCTTTCTTTTATGGTCCAAAAAATATCCAAAGAAGAAGTGATCAGGAATACAAAAATTGCTGCCGCACAAGTGCATGTTGAAAGACGGAGTGCACGCATCAAATTATTAAAAATTTTGTCGGGAAAAGTTCACATTTCGATTTTACCATATATTGATAATATTCTGACCATTATTTGAGTTATCTAATTTAAGTTCACCGATTCTTAGCGACGAAGAATTTCGTTGAAAATAATTTAAATTTATTATAATAAATAGCATTTTTAATTCAATTGTAATATGTATCTGTGGCCACAAAGAATAACGGCATAACTCGAGTTATTTCATTTTATTTCAAATTTGAAATCTCCATATTCGAATTCATACGAAAAAATTACCATATATACCACCAAGTACTAATTTTAAATATAATTATCTAAATTTTTAATGCTCTGAGAGCTATTTCTATCCTAGATAGCACAAAACGCCAAATGAAAGAAATGTAGAGTCAATAAGGCTGAACCTGCATCCACTCAATATTTTGAGCTAGCCCAGCTAGAAATGTTTTTTGAAGATATTTCTAATTTAGATAAAAAATGTATTTCTACTTTTAGTACAAATATTATTTAGTACAAAGTTAAACTTTGTATTTTCAATGGCTATAAAAATGTTTAGTAAAATACATAAGTGGCCAAAAGTCAACATTTCCCAACAGAATTCATGCGTCCCTAATAATATGGCCACCACTGTACTATATAAATTATAAGCAATACTCCCAGTAATCCGGGACTTTCGTTCTAATAACCACAAAGCACTGGTCTGCGTAATCATCGCTGTGCAAATCTTAAGAGCTGTTGCATCGTTGGTTACAACTTTAAGATGAAATTTGTCTCTCTGATGTGATTGGATCAAGCTCTCCATGAGACGAACGAAATTGGACAAACCACTGTGATTATACAAGAGGTTAAAATATTTTTCAAATTCATCATATACTTGAGGCTCAATATTTATGGGCCGAACAGTGCGGGTCGTATTTAACATTTTGTTCGCTTCATATTCTTGAGCAACTAGAATAATATTTTAAATTAATTATTCACTTAAATACGAATTAATTTTACGTGCATATACCTGCTAAGATATTTTTGTTCATTGTTGATCGTTGGGCATCGAAAATTTCAAATCGTCGTTTCAGTTTGGGACCAACACAACATAAATCTTTTACAGATACGACATTAAATTGATTGGTAATATCTTTCCGTCCGCTTTTCCCCCAACTTTGTTTTAGCTCAATGCAACTCACGGGTCTTAGATAAGGAAATCTTGTTGATTTTGTTTGCAACTTAACGAGTATCATAGCTAAGAGAAATTTTGGTAAGATTTCTCTTAAGAGAATCTCTTAATTGGAATTCTGTTAAACCAATTGAAATTATTTTCTTTACTCATCCATTTCAAAACAACAGAAATAGTATTTTAATTAATATTAATTAATAATATTTTAACTTTCAATATATACGGTTTAATTAAATTTGAGTAGACACTCAGAATAAATGCCAACTACTAAAATGACCTTCGATTCTATCAAAAATGAATTCTTTAAATTTCATGTTGTTCTCGTCACATGATCAATGTTTTATCCCTTCTGCGAAATGAATAAACGGAAACACCCAATACTATAAATTAAATAAATTACCGTGAAATTACCGGTATTAGCAGCTGTTGTATCGAAACATAATGGATTACTTTATTCTCAATTTTTTGACGATCCTTTCTGAGTAAATCGCTTACTGCTATTGCAATATCTTTTCCCGATTTACTAAAACTGGTATACCTAATATTAGTACTACCTTTGAGTATATATATATAGAGCAATCACCAAACCGAAAAAAAAGTTGTAATACTACCTCGCTGCAAGATGAGAGCGCGACAATCGGCATGTTTTTATAAATAATACAAGTAGAATGAATAGTAATAATGAAACGAAGAAATAACCTTGAATGGTACACAAATCCATTTTTTCGTTTGTTTTTTAAATTTTTTTTTATTTTCATTTTCACAAAACATTATACATACATACATACATATGTATACCTATGCATACTCATCCAAACATAAGCAATATTATTGTCGTTCCTCATTTTTTAAATAAACTTTTTGGTTTTCCGTTACAATAAAGTGTTTCATTAGTCATGACACGAATAAAACAAAGGTCTGCAGTTTATTGTGGTATATTTTAATCTTGGGATTTGTGCGTAGAGCCTTAATAATTGCTTATAGATGACAACAAGTGAAATTTATATTCTGTGAAATGTAGAAATAATAATGAATTCAATCAGTGCTTAATAGTGGTGGAAATCTATCGATAGTACTATCGATATATCGATAGTTTCGTACTATCGAAAACAATCGATACTTTTTATATACTATCGATATATCGACAAGTAAGAATATGATAAGTGAAAAATACTGTTTTTTCAGGAGAGTAGTATAAAGGTTTAATTAGTTCTTTTCGCTGCTAGGAATAAGCGGATCACTTTAATTGTGTCGTTTAAGAAACGTTAATTGTATCGTTTATACTGAAGAGTATTATAAAGTGGCTTTGAATTCTTTTAACTGGATTTTTAGTTAAAACGCATTATTTTAAGAATATAAAATCAGTCATAACCTTATCAATTTTAGAGATAATACTTTAAGAATTTACCATAATAAGAATTCGACATCGTCGAGTCCAAAAATCATATTTCCGTAAAATTATGATAAGTGACGGTTTCATGGTCTTAATTGGATAGGTCGATATTGATATTTTATTCATACAAGAGCGTTTTGCTATTATGCGATATAACTTTAGTTACGTTTTTCTTGTTGTCATTCCTATTATATGCTAGTCAAATTATTGGTGATCAACCAACCCAAACGGTCTAAAAGCAAACAAATGTTGAGATGCAGATTTTCTTACATAAAAACGATTGGCTGCTTTTAAAACAAAATGGGAAACTGGGAAACTTTCCGATTATAATAACCTCCCTTGACTTTATAGTTTCTGGTTGTAGTCAACCTATATGTAATTGAATAGAGTTTATAAATTTATTATCCGATAGTATCGATAGTATATCGATAGTCTTTTAATTTCTGTCGATAGTTTTCTATCGATTGTTTTTTATGTTACTATCGATACTATCGATAGTTGAAATTGTCGATAGTTTTCCACCTCTAGTGCTTAACATATCAGACTAAAGTTGGTTTAGTAACAAAGAAAATACAGGGTATACTTGAATCCCAGCTCGGGTTGAAGATTAATCAAAATCACTTGTTAGGTAAATTTTGTTGTAATGAGAATAAATAAACCACAGAGTTGTTGCTGGATTTAGATTTAATTCGTGCTGACGGCGCAAATTTAAATGGTTAGAATGACATTTTAGAAGACAGCTAACAAGTAAACTTTAGCACCTATTAAAGAAATGTTTTGTGTATATTATAGGTAATTTTAAAAAAAATTATTGTTTTTCAAAATATTTCAAATAAATTTATTTAAAACTTGATTAATTCACATAATTATTTATGGGCCTATTTTTTTATTCACACCGAGCAGTGTAGTGTACAATTTTTCCTTGTTTCTCTAATAGAAAACAATCAAAGCAGACAAGGAAAAATAATGAACTGCACTGCACCGGGTGAATAAAAAAATAGGCCCTATTGATTTATTTCATTATTTCATCTTTGTGAGATTCATAATGGAAGAAGAAATTTTGCTTTTAAAATATTACGGAAGCCATTTTTGTCAATACAATCAGTTTCTTTTTAAAATTTTTGAAAAATTTATTAAATATTGAGACAATTTCCTTTAAATCTTTTACAAACATTGATGGTGTAGTCAAACTTCTGCAAGGTAGTTGTTGTTCCGTATAATTTGAATGGTAAGCACGTTTTATTAGTTTTGCTGTTTTTTTCTTGAAATTTTGCGTCTCTATTTTTAAGAATAAATTTGTGTGCCAAAAAACCAGCTACGTATGCATTTGCACAATTTTTTAATGAAATACATTTTATTATTGTATTTTCATTACTGATTTGAAGGATTCTTTTATATCATTTTCTTCATCATCGAACATTGCAGCTTCCACAGCACAGTTTCTAAATCAAGCTCTTCATCAATGTGTTCGTTTGCATCAGTTTCTGAAAGTGGTGTAGATGAGGTTTGTTCCAATAAATTAATAGCATTACACGGTGTTCCTGAATGAACTTTAAATTCGACTTTAACATACATACTCGAAAATTTCAGATTGGGTATTGTTTGGGGACCTTTCAAGAATAATTTAAGATCAAAATTAACATAATCCGCTTACCTGTTTTTAAAAAAAGTGCTTTTCTTTATTAAAAAAAAAACATTAGAAAACTTCAAAATATTAAAAAAAATGAAACAATCTTATAATTTTATTTTATTTAATATAAATTTATTAACCATTACAGAAGAATAAACATTATGATTTAACATTATTTAATTGACAAAAACTACTATCTGATACATTAGTCAATGTGATGAGAAAATTTTAGGTAACGTTTATGTTTGTTGTAATATAAAACCAATGAAAATTATTTTTTTGGATTTTCTTTTTGTCTTATTTAATTTAATTATAAATAACGTTTTATTTGATATAAATTTCATAAATAAATTCATAATGTAATGCAAATAAATTCAATTAAACTTGATTGAAAAGCATTTTGATTCATATTTTTGCTGCATAAGTATTTGTGATATGCAGAAAAATTTAATAATAATTAGTAAATCAGTTAAATTTAAAATTATTTTTGGCTAATTAACTAATAATTAAGTCATTTATAATTTGTGAACCATTGGAACATTTTTATTACGCCTCCATCACGTCTCGGAAGTGGTCCAAAAATTATGTAAAATCGCAGGGAATCTTATCCCACACGGTTTTATAAACACCCCATAATACATTTTTAGTCTTGCTAGATTGCGAATATCTTCCGGGTTCATTTAAACCCCAACAAGGGCAAATAAAACTCTGCCTTTGCCTAGGCAACTAATTATGTTCAATATTTTTATATAATTTTGAGGCAATGTCACTTCTTTTGTATTGGGGCGTTATTGCGCTAAATAGCAAATTAAGGGCCGACTGATTTTTGAACAACTGGGAAAACTACCTCATTCAATAAACTGAAATTTAACATTGACCTTAAAGTGTTGTGATTTATACAACCGTATACAATTTTATATCTTCCGAAAGAATACTACGGGAAGAAGTAAGCACCCTATTTGATATTCTCTGCTAATGTAATATCACATTTTTTATCCATATTTTCTAATTAATGCCAAAACACACTAATTTGGACATAACAGGGTTATCAGTTCAATTGGCAATCCAATATAATGAAGTTTACATTTTATTTTCTCACAGTAAATCACATTCTGTTTGGCTAAGTGTTCTATAAACTACAACTCTTCAAACCCAATGTTTGTTTGCCACCCCGGTGGCACAGTGGTTAGCATACTTGCTTTACGCTCCGGAGTTCGATTCCCGGCGGATGATGAAAAAATCACGGCTGGTTAAGGGTAGGATCAATGAATTAATCACTCATTATCCGTTAAGAAAAATGATTACAAAACTTCAAAAGAAAGCGACCAAATCCCTCTATGGGATGTAGCGCCAGCGAAAAAAAAAATGATTTGTTGGAGACCCGTAAAACATAAGATATTGCCATTTTTCCATCGGATTTCCAAAGCGCTATTTGTTAAATTTTCGATAATGCCTATTAATTCTTTGGAAATTGCACTTTTATCTGGATTTTTTGAAAATTTGGCTGTTTTTTCAGCTTATGTGAAAAAGACATTTGCGATTGCCGCAAAAATTCACATATAAACTCCATTGCTGAACACTTGAGTGGCTAATTTTACGGATAACTTCTCAAATGCATTTGGTCGTATAAGCTCCCTCGTTAATTTATAAAATATTTTAATTGTACCTTCATTAAAATCAAAAATTTTCTCTAAAATTTTCCAAGAAACTCTACCAAACAGTGTAACTATATCAACATTAATTAACCTATTTCTTAAACTTTTAATCAGATGTGGCGGATCATAAAAAAGATTTTTTTTTATTTAAGAAAAAATAAGGCTTTGGCTCCGAAGCTCCTAACAGTTTATAGGCACTTATTTTGTTACTGCCTTGGTTACAATTCACAACACATATATCAAATCCGATTCGTGTTGCTTCAGAAATACAGTAAGTGAAAATTTGATGCAACTCATCACCTTTGACATTACCGATATAAATCCCCAAAGTTTGTTTCCAATTACTGTTCAAACCACGTAAAATAATAATCAAACCATGAGTTGCAATGATATTTTTTCGACCTAAATGACCATGATCTAAAAATTCATATATTATATCTTCAGAAGTATTAAATTCCAATTCCGGTTTGATTGCCATTTCGTCTAATAACAACACACATTATTTATCCATTTTTGAAAGAAGTGCACTCTCTCTTGGTCTGCTACATATTTGCGACACTTTTCATTTGAGTGCCATTTTTGAATGGTTGACACCGCAGGCAATGAAACTTCTAATTCTAACATATAATTATAATGGGATGGAGATTTATAGTAAACATTTAAATATAAATCTCGTTCGACATTTTGCCAATGAGCATTAGCTTTATGATGCAACTGAGACAAAATAAATTTTCTTACCGGATCACTTTTTTGACTAAACATTTCATTAATTGTTTCTTTAACTATAAATTATCTGAGCATAAGAAATCTAATTTCTTCTGTTTTGGTGAATTAAATATAAATCTAGGAACTTTCGTTGAATTTATTATATTGGATTTTTTTCTTCTAATATAAGGCATGACAGGAAATTGATCTTCAGTTCTTTCATCATTATCATGAAAATTAGATAAACAAATATTAGTTATACGGTTTGAATATTTCCTCTTAAATTTGGACCGGCAGGTGATCGATTTCCTTCCAGTGATAAATGATAGTCTTCAAGGAATGGCGAAATAGTGAGGGATATATTATCTATAACAGAAAAACATTGAACTTCTGGCAAAATCAATTTTTCTTCGGTGATATGAGTGGCTTTTCTTTTGAATGTCTTTCTAATTTGTATATTTGGAACAATTGATAGACCTTCATATTCTTTATCGAACGAAACGGGATACACATTTTTATTTATAATTTTTTTTGATCCTAAAATACGAATATCGTTGTCGTATAAATGATTTTCGCAAAATTTTATTGGAGTGTTCAACTTTTCTGTGGTTATTTTCAATAATTTGTTGCCTGAATCTTTAATCCACACATTCCGTTTTTTATCACTACTTAGGAAATTGAAAAACGATAGAAAACTTCCATTTATACAAATATTTAAACATCCTTCGTATTCGTGTTAATAAACAAAAATACTTTTACTTATAACTAGAACCGCAGAGGTAAAAGTACCCCTACAAGAACGTTCATTTGATTTTTTATTCCAGAAATCTTAGGCTGCGGTCGAATTCTCGGGTAAATCATTTACTGCGGTAAATTTACATTTTTAATGTTCGTTTTCTTTTAAATTACGAATTTTTTTCTATTTTTTACTCGTTCAATTCTTATACCAATAAAGAATAAAGTATCTAAACGTAAAAGATTTACCTTTTTTTATTTCCCTTACTCTCCAGCAAAAAAAGGTAAATGCATTTACCGAATTTTGCGGATTTACCCGAGTATTCGACCGCAGCCTTAAAATGTATTTAAGTTCATAGTTTCAAAATTAAATTTCAACAGATTTAAAAATCAAAAATCACATGACCCACACAATCTTTTTGTACAACATCAACACAAAACAAATATCACTCACACATTCACACTATTCTGTACGATCAAAACATTCAAAACGAAGAAAATAGGAAAAAAAATTATTCTACATTTTAGTTTTTAAATCGTTTTATTGTTGTTTTTGTTGTATTTGTATTATACATCTACGATACGAGCGGAAAGAGGAAAAGTTTAAATTATATTCATTTTCAACCACAAATCTTACTGTATACTTCGATACATTGCAACCTAAATATATTATGCACAAAAAATTAGAAAAAATTTGTAAATCATACAAGTAACGCTATCTATTGAGGTAGTATTACAATTGGGGTGATTCCTCTATATATATATACTCAAAGGTACTACCTAAAACCACCGCTCGAAGCCAATCTATATTTTTTCATTTTAGTTTACCATCAAAATGCAAAACTAAAGATCATTGAGGGCAAAACGAATTCATTTTGAAGTTGGTTTGACTACTTCACTAACTATGATATAAAAGTAGGTTTCCAATCTGAAATATTACATCGATCTAATGTCAAATTTTCATTTAATGACATTCTTTCTTACATTCCTCTTTCTATAAAGGTTAATCACGCCATCATCTGTGGTATTCTCTAATGACAACTCAATGTTATGAATGTCATTAGTTGTCGCGTTATTTTCTATACTAACATTTGTGGCATTATCATTTCGCATTATGCGTAATTAGTACGATTTTTGACCCGCCAAATAATCAACTGTAATTTTGGCTGTTATATTTTTATAAGATACTAGACGGTAAACTCGGTGATATCCGGAAAAATATTATTATGTATTTGTGGAATTACCAAAATATCAACTATAGCTGGTGAAAGTTTATGAATAAAAAAGATATTTCAGCCATTTCCTGAAAATTGATTTACTCATTTAAGTCATTGCTTTTTAAAATTGTATGTTATGATATTTTTGATTTTTCAATGCAAATTTTAATAGGAAGCGGGGTAATAACATTATACAACTTGGATTTATGATGCCATAATAAAGGGCATTGCCAACGATGCATTCCAGTGCAATAAAATTCATTTTATTTTTCACTTCCTGTTTGAATTTGTCTTGAAAAAACAAAAATAGCATACAATTTTTAACCTCGGAATGTGGCCTAATATTTTTCGTTTTTTTAACGAAAAGAAGTAAATATTGAATGTGAACTGCTTCTGTAGATACCTTCGTAGAATTATACTGTAACACCGTCATATCACATCATCATCAGTTGTGAAAATAATCATTTGGGTTTTATCAAATTAAAACTTTAAAACAAAAAAAATAGAAAAATTGATCCGAAAACTTAATGTAAAGTTCGAAAAAACGGTTCAGGATTTTAAACTCAACATTTTACTCAAATATTATTAGTAGTAAACAATTTTAAAATGCCTATCAATTCTTAACTGTAAAAAACAGATTGCAAGACCTTTTGCAATAAAATTTAGTATACTAATTTCTACACAGTTAATGGACAACTGATTTAATGTGCACATTTTTAAATACACATCAACCGATATACAGTGTCAAAAAACTTTATATACTTAATTTTTATAACAATTTCTTATCTTTATATTTTCAGGTGTGTAACATTCATATTTCCTGTCGTTAAATTTGTAAGTAAGAGTTGAGTTTATATGTACATAATTATAAAATATACGTAGGCACTTTAAAATAATAATAAATCCTAAAAATTAATTACCGTAATTATGTTTATCAAACTATAATACAATTTTATAATATATAAAAAAAAATTAATTAATCATTTGCCATTAATATTGTATAAACTTTATTAAACGTTCATTTTGAAAATATTCATGCAAATATGTCCCAAAAGGACCAATAATATTGTTTATCAAATATAATAATTTTAATGTTGAATAATAAAAATTAAGTTGTATTTTGTAATTAATTAGTTATAAATTTGGATATTGTTCATATCAAGATTTATTTTTAGAAAGCATAGAAAAGGTACGTTTCTTAAGGGATCCCTTTTTGTGGTATATAAAATACTTTTCAATATTTTAGAATGATGGTCGATTATTAAAAAAATTTCTGAATCAGTAATATTAAATTATATTAAACTTTAAGATTACTTTACACAGAAATAATGTTAATATTAGCTATTTATGGAACCAGTTAGGAAGCGCATCATTTTGTGTAACGAACGAGTAGGATAATTGCAAAACGAACGAAGCGAGTTACCCAAAATCACACAAGCTCAAAATGACATTCTTTATCGTGTTGCATTCGGAAAATTTTCTAATTTTGATAAAAAACTGTAAATTATTAAATTTTGATAAAAATACTTTAAATCGTAAAATAATTAGTTTTTTTGTAAATCAAGTAGGGTTTGAAATTAAGGTTCTTCTGAAACCAGTTAATTATTTTTTACGAAAAGCGAAATTATTAAGAAGTACAAGTGCAGTTTCGATCTGAATGAGAAATACGAAAAATTTAATTATTTTCCAGTCAATCTCATCAGGCTATAGCGACTGAATTGTTAATTACTATTGATTACTTTCTATGAGCTTATCCATTACTTTTTTAAAAAACCGGGCGCATGCATTTCATAACATTCACCGATTTCGCTGTAATTTTTTTTCAGGTTTTTTTCGATTTTTTGCGATGAAAAATGTTGTTTCCCATAATGTTACCCCTTCATAGCCCGCCCCTTTCGAGTTATGATTTTTTAAAGTTAAGAAATTTAGTGATTTTAGGCTCTTTTCGATAGGTAACCGTTCTACTTAGGTTTTTTTTTTTTTTTTTTTCGCTGGCGCTACATTCCATGGAGGGATTTGGCCGCTTCATTTTTTGAAGTTTCGTAATCAGTTTTACAACAGATAATGAGTGATTAGTTCATTGATCCTTACATTAAACCAGCCGTGATTTTTTCATCACCCGCCGGGAATCGAACCCGGGACCTCCGGAGCTTAAAGCAAGCATGGTAACAACTGTGCCACCGGGGCGGCATTATGGATTTCAACTAAAATCTTTCTTCATAGGCTCATTTTTTTCATCTTTTCATGATCTTTCCAAATTTTTTAGCCACATTTAATTTAGTCAAAACCTTCTAAAGTTGCATGCATTAGAATACACCCAATTTTTCGGAAAACGTCATATTCACACCTCTGTAACTTTTGACGTTTTACTCCAAACGGCACCAACTTTTTACAGAAAATTCTTTATTTTCTCCTTAGTACACCCTTTGAAGTACTTTCTTGGATATTTAGATCCTAACTGCGGTATAATTTTTTCTAAAACGCCTTATAACCCGTTAATGAAAAAGAAAATCAGTAGTATATAGTAACGTATTTTTTTTCAGTATTTCACAAATATCTCGACTTCAGGTAACCGCATTAAAAAAAAACAAGTACCGTAGAGTGCCTATTATAATACCATGACAAACAGTGTATCACTGGTACTTTATTTGTATTATAGTGCCAAATAATATACCATAGGTATTGTATTTGGAATTCAAATTTTCAAATTATAATTTTGACAAACTGTGTATCACTGATACTTTATTTGTCTTATAGTGCCAATTAATATACCATGGTACTGTATTTGGAATCCATATTTTTTAAGTCTGCACGTACATATGTACATACATACATAACTGTATTACTGTATTCCGATTTTACATCAGTTTTTATTTTTTGAGTATTGACGATTGGTATAACACTTTATTCATTAAGTTATATACCACTTTATTCATTCAGAGTTTGCCTTTAAGTCTACATAGGTCTAACAGAATTGGAGTTTTAGAAAAAATTATACCGCAGTTAGGATCTAAATATCCCAGAAAGTATTTCAAAGGGTGTAGTGGGGAGAAAATAAAGAATTTTCTGTCAAAAGTTGGTGCCGTTTGGAGTAAAACGTCAAAAGTTACAGAGGTGTGAATATGACGTTTTTCGAAAAATTGGGTGTATTCTAATGCATGCAACTTTAGAAGGTTTTACAAACATTCATATTGGAAAACATTCATATTTTTAAATTAAACTTTAATTTCAAACTTAATATAATCGTATTTATGCGTCAAATAAAATAAAAATTTAAATTATTAAGAATTTAATATGTATTACGTACAATTCGCTAATACTTAACTACAAAGTTATTAATAGAAAGTATAATTAACAATTCAGTCGCTATAACCTGATGAGATTGACTGGAAAATAATTAAATTTTTCGTATTTCTCATTCAGATCGAAACAGAACTTGTAATTTTTAATAATTTCGCTCTTCGCAAATAAAGTAGGCCTAAGCACAAACTGCTGCAGTGCGTTCATGAACTCGTCCTCCATTGGCAAAAGCAAACTATTCGTAAGTACTTGTATCCACTCACCACTACTCATTCTCATACGATGGTATAGAATATAGAAAACAGAAGTAGTTACGCATACAATTTACGCTAGGTGGATGATAGTTGCGAAAATTCCAGTAGATAGATTTTAGACATTTTTCGATATTTTTCGAAAAAATTTTATTATGTTCGAGTGGTTTCGATTTTTGGTACTAATAAATATCATATTTAATAGAAAATTATTTTGTTGTTGATGTTACATTTTTAAGAAAAATGGATTTAAAACCAATGCAGTATATATTCAATTTTTTGTTTAAGTTTTTCCTCTAAAAATTATAATCCCAAACGCAACTTTAATGGTTAAAGAGTTAATGGTAACAGTTAATGATACTAAGTTAACTGTGTATAATACTGCTGTGCATTTGAAAAAGATACAAAAACATAAAGATCTACGTGGTTCGTCTTAGGAATTAAATCTACGGGTCCTGTCCGTTAAGTGTTAAAATATGGTTTCCTAATTTTAAAAATAAAATAAAAGTTCAAGCTAAGCTCGAAAATGTATTCCATTTATTCCAATCTGTTAGTTTATTACATTATGAGCACGAATAAATTAACGGAAACACCCTGTATACGAAGTATTATTAAATGCGGTAAAAGTTATACGTTTCAATGTTTCCAAGACAATCTTCATCGGGGGTTTGAAGGTAGCCGACTTCATCTTCTAAGATGTCAAATGCATTAAAATAAATTTAATAAACTTCAAATTATTTTCGTTAAAGACCAAAATATATACTACATACCGATATTTTTTTCAGATATTGAATATGTACCATTTTTTTCTTTTTCAAAATCTTATTTTTACTGGACTACATTTCCAGTTGAACAAGTTAACAAAATGCATGCTGTAAACTTTTACACGGTAAAACATGTGAAACCAAAGCAAAAATCAAATTGCTACCTATATTTACATAATATAGTCGTGCTTTCCATGCGAGCTGCACTAAAACTCGATAAACTTTAAATTCCTTTTATTCTACGGGTGTGAAGTATCTGCTAAAGCTCTGCTAAACCAATTTTTGTTGTTGTAGATTATATTTTAAAAACCACTCATATTTTGAAAACTCTGCTAAACTAGCACTTGACGTTTTATGTACCTAGTTTAAAAAAACACTCATATTTAGCATACAGTAAAATTTAATACGAATATACTACAATATCAGATGGAGTCCCCTCAGTAAACTGTATGATTACCATTTGGAGAATCAGGGGATAAGGTCTCCATTTCCTTAAAACAGTGATGGCCATATGCAATTTTGAGTGTAAATTTGATATTCATCGCTTTGTAAAATTGTCCCCAATGATTTGTCATTGGCCCCACCAACATTTTTTAATCAAATGGAGTCCTCTCATTAAACTGTATGATTACCATTCAAAATTGCATATGGCCATCAATGTTTTAAGGAAATGGAGCTCTTATCCCCTGATTCTCCAAATGGTAATCATACAGTTTAATGAGAGGGCTCCATTTGATTAAAAAACAAATCATTGGGGAAAATTTTACAAATCGATGAACATCAAATTTACATTCAAAATTGCATATGGCCATCAATGTTTTAAGGAAATGGAGCTCTTATCATACGTAATCATACAGTTTAATGAGAGGACTCCATTTGATTAAAAAAAGTTGGTGGGACCAATGACAAATCATTGGGGACAATTTTACAAAGCGATATATCAAATTTACACTCAAAATTGCATATGGCCATCAATGTTTTAAGGAAATGGAGCCCTTATCCCCTGATTCTCCAAATGGTAATAATATAGTTTGCTTTGGGGACTCCATCTGTTATTGTAGTATGTTCGTATTAAATTTTACTCTATGCTAAATATGAGTTGTATTTTTAAACTATATACAACAACACGAGCCAGTTTAGCAGAATTTTTAAAATATGAGTGGTTTTTTATCTACAACAACAAAAATTAGTTTAGCAGAGCTTTAGCATATACATACTTCATACGCATTTTATTCTATGTATAGTGAAAAACTAAATGCATAAAGCGCTAACATGTTACCAACATTTTCAATCGCGAATAACTCGAAAAATATTGATTTATCGAAAAAACTTTCATAACATTTTCTGTGGTTATTTTGAGTGCACAAAAATTCACCCCCGAGAAGGTGTGGCGTCCACCTCCAGGGTAATAGCACACATCGGCACTATATAACTTTTAACCAATTCGACTTGGACTTGAGTAAAGCTTTTAAAGAGGTTGTTTGTGACTGCGATTCTGCAAGGAAAAAGGGTCTGAGTATGGAAAACTAATCCTTGTTAGATAGATGGCTTTCAAGCGGAAAACGCTCACACGAGTAATAATTCTGGAAGAAACTTTGCACTCGATTTAAAACTACCACGAATGCAATACATTTTTTCACTTAACAAATGACTGCGTACCGAGCTTAAAATCTCGAATGCCGCATTGTTTTATACAGTTATTTAATGTTACTGTCTACAGACTGATATACGAGTTTTAGAGTAAATTTATATTGTCACCTCCAGTGAACAACATAGTGTTTGTAACATAAGGGTTAATATTTGTGTTGGAAAAACTAATTTATGGCAGATTATTTTCTGCAACGAAAGCTAATTAAACTCAACGAAGTTATGAATGTTGCGTTTATATCATCATTTCCAAATATGTAAGAGTATAACATCTGCAAAGCGCTTCCCAAAAGGTGTGGCAAGAATTTTATTTAAAAAAAAATGCCACATTTATTTTATAATATTAATGATTTGCAGATATAATACTCTTATTTGGACACGACGATATATTTTATTTCTATTTTATTTGCATTTATAAAATTAGTAGTAAACAAAATTGGAGTCGCCAAAATGCTTCATCTGGAAAAGTGGGTCGAAAAAGTTTAAGAACTCATCGTTTATTGAGTTTGATGTTTGTTCCTGGATTTTTTTGTTTAATTTAAATAACTTTTGAGGAAAATCGTGGTTCATGGTTAACCCCCGTGTGTAAGTTTTGCAACTTAATCCCGTGTTATGGGGAATAGAATTCCCCAGTACTAATTTTCATTGTAAATTTAGGAATAAAGAGATTATTCAAATATTTTTCTGTCTGTAACTTTTTTAAAAAATTGTATAATGAGCCACAGGTTAACAAGATTATTTATATATGTATACACATACATATATTTTAAATGTCTCCTAAATGTAATGGAGAATTTGAACGACGAGTAAAACGGCTGCGTTTGGAAGGTGATCTAATGGTAAATGAAGAAGGTTCTGTTCTTGACAGTTCTCGTCTAGGCATCCCGGGTGTTGCACGTCTTAGCGAAGTTAATCTAGAGGGATCAATTGCCGAAAATGTACCCAAATCCGCCTCTTCATCTAAACTAGAGCATGTAGCTTTAGGGTCTGTTTGATAATTCGCACGGTGCGATGCAATGTACATTTTTTTCTTTGTTTCGTCAATAGAAAATAAATCAAAGGAGACAAGGAAAAGAGTATGCACTGCACCGCACCGTGCGAATTATCAAACAGGTCCTTAGAGTACAAATCACAGACCGTCGTTGTTTTCGTATCTGTTGATTTCGTTCGTGAGGATTTACACGCTATACATTGTTCTGGTTTACTGTTACTTTTCGCTTGTAAATAAATATGTAATCTTGCAAAAGGTGAGGAATTTGGTTGTACATTAACCGACACTTTGTTAGGACTGCGTTACACAATCGAAATGGTATGACGGTAAACTGGTAGAGTGGCCCGGGATTTAAAGGAATTTACCAGTCGGCAACTTTTAGATCCATAATGCTGATGATCCACTTCCTAACGAACCCTCGATTCACGGCAAAGGATAAGCATCTTTTACGGTTACTGAATTGGCGTTTCTGGTATCGAAACACAGACGAACCCTTCCTTTAGCTTTCAATACATGTATTACTGGAGATAACCAAAAGAACTGGTACTCTCTTCGATCACACCTAGTGATAATATCCGGTCCAATTCCTTGTAGATATCCTTATGGACCTTAGGTATCACTACAAAATAGCGTTGTTTTAGCGGAACGGCCCCACCCACATCGATTTTATGTGATAGCACATTCGCCTTACATAATCCATTCTTTCCGAATGACGGAAACTCGCCGATTATTTTTAAAAACTCGTCTAGCCCAAACATCTTCCAAAAATCCATACCTAGGTAAAGCGGTTGTGTTAAGTTTGCGCTATGTGCAATCTAATAGTTTTTGTTTTACCCCCGCATGAAGTATTGACTAAAATGTATGGAAAAGAGTATGCACTGCACCGCACCGTGCGAATTATCAAACAGGTCCTTAGAGTACAAATCACAGACCGTCGTTGTTTTCGTATCTGTTGATTTCGTTCGTGAGGATTTACACGCTATACATTGTTCTGGTTTACTGTTACGTTTCGCTTGTAAATAAATATGTAATCTTGCAAAAGGTGAGGAATTTGGTTGTACATTAACCGACACTTTGTTAGGACTGCGTTACACCATCGAAATGGTATGACGGTAAACTGGTAGAGTGGCCTGGGATTTAAAGGAATATACCAGTCGGCAACTTTTAGATCCATAATGCTGATGATCCACTTCCTAACGAACCCTCGATTCACGGCAAAGGATAAGCATCTTTTACGGTTACTGAATTGGCGTTTCTGGTATCGAAACACAGACGAACCCTTCCTTTAGCTTTCAATACATGTATTACTGGAGATAACCAAAAGAACTGGTACTCTCTTCGATCACACCTAGTGATAATATCCGGTCCAATTCCTTGTAGATATCCTTATGGACCTTAGGTATCACTACAAAATAGCGTTGACGGCCCCACCCACATCGATTTTATGTGATAGCACATTCGCCTTACCTAATCCATTCTTTCCGAATGACGGAAACTCGCCGATTATTTTTAAAAACTCGTCTAGCCCAAACATCTTCCAAAAATCCATACCTAGGTAAAGCGGTTGTGTTAAGTTTGCGCTATGTGCAATCTAATAGTTTTTGTTTTACCACCGCGTGAAGTATTGACTAAAATGTATGGAAAAGAGTATGCACTGCACCGCACCGTGCGAATTATCAAACAGGTCCTTAGAGTACAAATCACAGACCGTCGTTGTTTTCGTATCTGTTGATTTCGTTCGTGAGGATTTACACGCTATACATTGTTCTGGTTTACTGTTACTTTTCGCTTCAGGAAGCGTCTGTACTGACAACCCTTAGTAACAAACACACTGCCAACTCTTTGAGAAATATCTTTATATTCTCGCTTTTTCTCGTATTCGATTATTAATGGGATCACTCAAATAGACGGAAAATTGCGAGAGCGGCTACGCTCACCACAATGAAAAATAAGATCATCGGCCAAAATTTAGTTTTTCCGTATACGAAAATGACACATTTTTTCGAAGGTATCAAAGTCTCCTTTGTTCTCATTATAACTACGGATTATTTCCGTTTTTTTAGTTAAGTTAGAGATGCTTTCAGTAGCATGTTTTTCTTGTAAAAATAACCAAGGAAATTTCACCTTATAAACAGAGAGCAGAACTAAAAGCACTAGCTCAATTTCCTTCTTGGCAAAAACGGCTGGCTCAGTATTTCCGGTTTGTTTGATCTTATTATTCCAAATAAAGTGGTACTTAGGCTACATAAGTCATTGGCTAGTGGATAACTGGTACAAAAATTGTTTATCGTTTTATTATAGCTATTATCTAAACGACATTTCGAAAAACGTAATACTAGTTGATACGCAATGCCTATCGATGTTTCATCAATTGGTTGGGTACTCAAGCAAATCTCACTACATAGAGGATAGTTAGCTCTAGTATCTATAACCCAAAAGATTTGTATACCGTATTTGCCAGGCTTTGATGGAATATACTGCCGGAAAGAGCATCTTCCTCTTGTTGACACCAATTGTTCGTCCAATTTTTAGCTTTTTTGATGGAGTATAAAGTAAATTTAAATTATTTTGCAATATCGTCAAAATATGGCGGAATGGAGCCAATTTATCACCCCGTAATCGGCTGGCCGTGTTCTAGTATCGTAAAAACGTAAAAATCTCCAAAGTTGAATGATATTACTGCTCTATAATAGACGCGTATAGTTCATCTGCATTTGTGCCACGCCAAGGCCGAAGTTGTTTTGGTGTTTTAATCAACTATTCTCCTCATACATTTTTTTGCCTTTCGATTCGTTCCAAACACTAAATGAGCAATTAGAAATGCATTTATGAGACATTTGGACATTTGAATGCCTCGTTACTTTCTATTTCTAGGTATGTTTCTAAAGAACAAGGTTCTGTTAGACGCTAAATTCTGCATTCTAGCAGTCTCTGTCGGAGTGGGCATTGACCACCAGATCTGGACATTGACCAGTTGTCTCGAGTATTTTGTCCTTTGTATTTTTGCCCATGATTTGGAGCGACAGATTTGGACCACGATCTAGACCGGATATATCACTATACGGATTATAATCTGCATCATTCTCTACATTGTCTAACTCGCTTTCGCTATCCCCATTTTCAATAGCCCCAACAAGGTATTCGTTTTCTCTGTCCATGTACAATTCCCGAAGATCCTGAAATTCTACATCCTCGACTGAATTTTTTCTATCACTGCGACTTACCAAATACAGCAGCATGTCCCTCACATTCATTTTGAGAAGGATCTATAAAATATCAAACAAGTATAACAGAAAAAACTAAAACTAAGACCGAACCGTCGGTACCCCGAAAAAGCAGTTATTCTTAAACAATTTCAAAATAAAAATAAATACTCACTTCATCAAATATTGTTTTTGGGAATACAGTTCCCACCAACACGAAATTGATAAAGTGTTTAGTTTGCTTTCCTGTTATACATCTAAAACCGTCTTGAATTATGTTTGTTGATGTTAAGTAATATAATAAACTTTCAAATATTGCCAAAAAAAATCTAACGACGTGTAAAGAGGGAGGTTCTATTATTCACCAAAAACAACTTGGGGAACTGTATTCCCCAAACACGGTTCTAAGGTTAAGCGTAGCCTAACTAATTTATTTAATTACATGTTTTAAGTTCATTTTATGTCATTTATTTATTTACAATTCTTTGTTTTAAATTTTAAGACAGAGTGATACTTGTTAAATTGTTCAACACATTAACATCTTTATCAAATGATTTTCAAACTGAGTTTAGATTTGGTTTCTACAGTAAAAATGTGTTGCCTATTATAAATGTATGCTGAGAATTGTAATTAAGGTATTTCGACTTGAGATAGTCATTAAAACCTCCACAACCCAGTTCACCTTGCATCTGATGGTGCCAGACTGATTTAAAATCGTGTTTGATTTTAATAACTTAACTTTTTAATTTTAAAGCTATTCCAGATTTGCTTAATTTTAACTCGTTTATTTTTGACCTTCTTTAATGCTATGTTAGAGCTAGCTCTATCATTTAGCTGTATCCTGTATCTTAATATAATTTATTTCGACAAATTATTTTGAAAATTTACCTGTTGAAATAACGATAATAATTATTTTGTTTTGCTATCCACAAAATAGGGAGGAATAATATAAGTGTACTTACTCGTACTTACGTTCTACCCCGCATCTTCCTGTTTACAAAACTGGATCAATACAAAAGTACGTAACAGTTCCACATTCATGTGCTGCAATTAAAAACTCATTTTCGGATATATGTATACTCGTAAAATGTCAGTACCGTATATATACCAATTATATTATGATACAATTTTTTATTATTTTTTGTTAAATTGCACAAGGCACTATTGTAAATGCATATTACAACTTTGCGAAAAATATACACCGATGAGCGGAAAAAAAAACCTTGCAACTTCAAAAATGGTTTTTTAACAACTACTGCATTATGTATGAAATGCAAAAATTGGATTTTTCTTTTTATTTTCCATTTAATTTGTGTTGGAAAAATCACAAAAAATACATATTTATTCACAACAACAACGACAACAAAGTTGAAAAATGTAGAGTAAAACTATCAACAATCGTTATTTATTCATACATTTTTTGTATGCGATGTAATATCAAAGGTCATAGAGTAAATTGGTGGTGTCAGTTTGCTTTGCTGCTGAAATGTGTTACGACGAGGTACCATATTTTGAATTAAATCACAGCATTGCGCTACATAAATTCAAAGATATAATCACGATCCAATTAACGTAGATTAAAGGCTATGTAAATCAAACTAAGTAATTTAGCGGCCTTCACGAATCCTTAATTTCGATAGAATATTGATGAATAATTTACATACAATTAGAAACAGATTTATATCCACGGAAAATGATTGATGAGTTTTTAATTAAAGTTCTAAATATACTCTAAAAAATATACGACAGGTATAACGCCCAAGTATTTATTTTTATTAGAAATGCGCGAACAAAATAGTCAGTATACAGTTTGACCGTAAATCCAAAACATACCAAAATTTGCATTCAAAACCCATTTACGAAAAAAAAACTGTAATATAATCACAATCCATCTGATAAAACCTAACAACATCAACAACTTAAAATTCAATGATAATACCTCCTCAACCAGAATACAAATTGTTCACCTCTCTCATTCATCTTCTTCGTCTTCTTGTAATTCTTTTCAACAACTATAATTTTAAGTATTTTTTTTTGTTATTGTTGTATATTAGTATGTACATATAGTGAATAAAGAGTATAGTATAGCTATAAAATGTATTATAGATAGATACGATCATTAAATTTTTTTGCTTGATGTAGGATTCATCCAAATTATAGCAGAATGCAGAAAAATACGGCAGCAACAAAAAAAAACCAACTGTATAGTGTGTGGTTGGGGTTGAAAGCTTGGTGAATATGTTTGTGTATATAGACATCCCCCAGTGTAGTATACAAAGTCAAATAGTTATTCAAGGTTTTTATGGTTTAGATTTTCAGCATCGAAGTCAAAAGCAGCACATAACCAAATCGAATAATAAAAATATACAGCGTAAAAGAAAAAGCTTTTCAACTTCGTTATTGAAGCTTTCAATCGCTTTTTTTTATCTATGTACGTTGATACGTACATATTTCTTTGTTTAAGCTGTCAGAGTTTTGGGAAATTGTTATTATTTTAATTTTAAATATTTAAAGCTTGTTGAATATTTTTTTTTGTTTGTCAATCATTTTAACAATAAGCCAAACATATCTGTTGTCACGTGTCACAATTTAATCGTAAGCCAATCGAAATAATTTTGTTTTCTCAATTCGAATAGCTTCAATAAAAAAAAACCGTACAGCTGCCTGGAACAACGAAATCAAATTATAGTATTTGCCCTTTAAATATTATATTGTTGTGGGGTAAATATATCGAGCTGAAAATTTTTCAGCTAACTGCTAACAGCTTAATTTACACTTAAAGCAATATAATTATATTTTTAATTGTTTAAAAACTTATCACAAAATAGCAGAACCTGACTTATAACTATATATAAAACAGTTTCTCTAATCAATTTATTGAAAAATGAAAAAGTTCTGCATTCTGCTGCCTGCGATTTACAATTTGATGAAAATACACTATTCCATCATACTGAGTGTACTCCCTTCCCTTTGAAATTTTTACCGTTTTAGCTCATCGAATGCCGCTTGAGTTGTCAAATTATATTTCTCTTTAAATCCCTTCTTGAGCAGGTCAAGAAGACCTTCCAGTCATCCCTAGAAATCCATGGATTGCCTTGATGTTTCTTGGAATGGGATATTCGTCTATGGCTCGAATATTCTCGAGGTCCACCCTAAGACATCCCTTACCAATCGCACACCCAAGATACTTTTTTTCCTTATGAGTGAATTTACTCTCCTCTATATTTATAGTAAGATTTACTGACTTCAGAATCTTTCTACTTCAGACAATAGTGAAATATGTTCTTCAAAAGAAGCTGGTACCACCAGTAAGTCATCTAAGTAAATAAATATGTGGTCGTGCAAACGGTGAGGAATCGTGTATTAATCGAAACTTGGGCTGCGTTACACAACCAAATACGCATGACGGTAAACTGTTAGAGTGGCCCGGAATCGTAAAAATCGTCTTAACCCTTGATCCTCGACTCGACGAATTAATCCACGGTTTTCGAAAATCCACTGATATAGCGAGGTTACTTCTGGTAATTTTAAACGTGAATAAATCCGTTGATTTTTTGTGTCGTAATTTTGAACGAAGTTAAAACCGGCGATTTTCGAAATCAATTTTCGAATTAATAACTGCTTGCTGGGACATTTGTCAATTTTTTTTGTTTCTTTTCCTCCCATTATTTTTTGTTTTATACCGTTGAGAGACAAAAACTTTATCGCAATAATCTCAGCAAAATAAAATCATTCTTTCTGCCTTAAGTTTTCTTTCTTTTTTGTATTTAAATTCAGCGAGTTTCAAACTCTAGATTACGATAATCATATTATAAGCGTATTTTGTTAAACAAAAATTTAATTCGAATTATTTTGGTTTTATTTTGTTCCCAAGAAAATAGCCGATTTGATTTAATTTTCAAAAGCCAACCTTTCGAAATAAAATATAAATTTAACATGTATTATGACATCTGGCGGCTTCAATCGCTAAGAGCGAAAACTAAAAAATGGGATAAGATTTAAATAATCCCAAACAAAATTTGGGATTATTTAATCCCTCTCAGGGATTATTTAGTGCAATTGTTGTTGTAAATGTCTCAAGTAAATACGCTATATGAAACGCAGTAATCCTAAAAGCATTTAAATCATACGGATTACGATTCCAATGAAGTAAATAAGTTGGTTGAAGCTGTTCTGAAAAAGTTCAATTGTAAAAGTCGCGAATAATATCCAAGAATTAGAAGGCGTGAAGATCGGTACTAATTTAGGATTGCATTCATCCCCTGACGAGGTCAGGGGGATTACCTGACCTCGTTGGTAATAGAATGGCGGTATTAAAGTCCTGCGTATTCGTTGGTTGTTCGTCCTTATTATATGGGTTGTTTTTCTTCTGTGGCAGATTTACACCTTCATCATCTGTATCCCCTTCACTTGCTTCTGGTTCAAATGTTACCAATTCTTTAATCGATGTTTCGATATCCAGTATCTCAGCATGATTATCACCTAAATCTTGGAAATAACCTAAAAGTTTATCACATGATTCTAGAAGTTTACTGACAGCTTCCTCTGGTGGATCTTCGAGAATTTAATTCGGCGTACCCACCTTATGATATGAATTATTCCCATGGGTAGTTTGTTCATTTTTCTCGCGTCCAGCACACTTCGGTTTGATCTTGTGTATTACGTAATTTAATTGAGCGCGCTTGGATTTCGCGTTTGGGATACTGCGAACTGAATTGCGTTCTTTTAACTACTACTCAATCCCCGTGATTGGGTAAGGGTGTCCTGCGCCTTCTATGGTTAAAAGTTTTCTTCCGTTATTGCTGGGGGCGGCTATTAAGCTCCTAGCAATATGTTTTGCCTCACTGTGTAGACCTAGTCTACGAGGCTCAGCCGTTCGTTAATATTAATTAACAATGAACACATTATAATTTTATATTTATTGTATTTTTTTATTGATTATATATTAATAAATATTTAACACGTTATAAATGCCGTACTGTGATGTTAGCCGTAAGCTCAATAATCTCTTTGAGTTACGTGACTATTCTTTACTGATTCTATGTAACGACTATTTTTTCTTTTGCAATTATTTTTTCCTTATATAGAGGGAATTGTTTTTCTTGGACACTACGATTGCTCTATCGTCCGCATCAAAATTCACCACGCCTACCAGTTCCGATATCGTACAACAGATGTCGCTCAAGTCTCTGTGAGGCCAATTTGGAAATGTTCTTTTTGACAATTGTCGAAACGTCAAATACTTTGACCAGAGTGCTTGTGCGCGCAATTAGATGGACCGGGCTACTAGGTGGACAATGTTGGAGTTTAAGAATTGAAACGAATTGATTTGGATAATTTTGACAGTGGTTTATGTTCTCTAATTTTATAATTTGGAAAAATGGTTATTGTGTTGCGTCGATTTTGTCGCCGCCACACCGTTTTGCCTCCTCTCGTTATTCCGCTCGGCTGTCATCGAACAATATTGATGCCTCTTCTTCTAACACCTCTTGAATCCTAACGGTTTCGGGAACCCTCATTTTCACACCCGTTAATAATTGAAAAGGACTTGCTCCAATACGATGGTAAGCATTATTTAAGTACCTCTTCAACTTATCGATATACCTGTACCATTCTTATGGATTCGACATTTCCTTGAAATGTTTCAATCTCATAACCAATATATTCAATGCACTTAGATAAGAATTGACACTTTGACCAATTTATCTGCAATCCGTGTTTTTCAGCCAAATTCAACACCTTTGAAAGTCGAATAATTGCTGCATCCTCATCCTCATTCATCCATATAAATGCATACTATCCCCAGTGCACATAGTGATTTTAAAATATTATTGATGAAGCGATGGAAGATAGCCGGAAAATTAGACAGTCCAAATGGTAAACGAACAAACTCGTAGTGACCCATTGGTGTGATGAATGCTATATACTTTATAGAGCCCTCTTCCACTTGCACATGGAAAAATCGATTTTGGAGATCTAAAGTGGAAAATATTTTGGTATCTTGGAGCTGATCAATTTGATCTTCCCTTAAATTCATAGGAAATTCCTCCTGTAATCTTTTCAGAGCCGCTTTGAACGGTCTTTTTTATTTTCCAATACTATTGGACTCGCGTACTCTGAAGTACCATGCCTTATTATGCCTCATCTAACCATTCCCATACTTGTTCGTCTACAATATCCTTCTCCAGTGGTGAAAGGCGTCAAGGCTTTTGGAAAATAGGTTTCTCACCAGTCAAAACGATTTTCGTTAACTGCAATCATTGTGGAGTGTAGTTAACAATCGTGTCTTTAATCTGCTCAGTGTGACAACAGTCAGTTAATGTGGTTCAAATTAAGGTACAAACTACTGTGCTCAACCACCATAAAAAACTGTTCCGGTACAAATAGTTTCGTAGTAATGCTATGTGGAAGACTGCATTTTATATTTCCCCGTCAATTATGACAGCCGTGTGGAATAATCCGAGTGTCGAAACTTGCTTAGAACCCGCTAATTTAAACTTAGTTATTTGGTGTATAAGATTAACATATTTTCCATGTGTGGTTTGCTCCTCCTGAATCGACATCACCTTACTAATCCCAATCTCTATATTTCTTAGGCATTTGTGAGAAATATGGCCGAAGTCATTGCAATTGTAGCATTTAGCCTTTTTCCTTATTTGGACACTTATCACCCATGTGATCCTTGCTCCCACATCCAAAACAATTACGTTTACCTCTTCTGAACTTGGCGACCTTCTGTTTTTGGCTATTTGAATTTCAATGTAAATATCCAATTTTTCTTGGAATTGTGCCATCGTTTTTGCACCATATAGGATTGCCTTGTTAACTTCCTGATCATCTATGCCTGCTAGGCAATATTGAAAAATGGCCTCATCCTCGATGCTTCCCCTTTTGACTACTTATCTTAAGGCATTTAAGTAACGATTCAGCGATTCATCAGGTCTCTTTCTGCGTTCACATTTTCTGGTGAACCGTGTGGTTTGACGCCTCTAATATAATCCCACTTCATATTATATTAGTAGATTAATAAAAAGGGTTTATTTTGTTTTTGTTTTTACGCGGACGTGAACGTCACGCTTTACATATTAAATGTATTATTTCCATTTACGTATACCAAATATCATATATGATACTATATCACCGTATAAGGCATCAATATATGCGTATGTACTTTATCTCTATATTGGATACGCTATTATTAAACAAAAATGTTAATGGCTTACCAAGTAACCAGGTAACTTGTTTGTATCATAGTTAAATTTGAACCCGTTTCCAAAAACATTAAGTGACAAGATAACAAACATCGATTAACTTGCTTAAAATAAAATTCATATACATAATATTGGTGATTTCAATCTTCCATACATTGTTTGGTTTGACGTTAATGGTGTCATCACGCTCTCTTGTAACGATCAAAAAGCATTGACCGTCGCCGATTACTTTGCTAGTAACAACCAAACAATTGAACCAGATAAGCAACAGTCGAGGAAAACTACTGAATTTGGTGTTTTCTTCTGATTTTAGGCATTCGGATATTTCTTCATGTGATGATTTTACTGAATGTGGGACTGTCTACCATACTTCGATAATGATAAATATTTTCCATAAAAAATTCAATACTAATTTGTCCCTTGATAATTCTTTTCATTTTGATTTTAGGCATGCTGATTACATTTCTTTAAACGAATTTCTTGTCAACTCTGATTGGGAGTTCCTTACGAGTGGAAAAAATTTGAACGAATTCATTTCGTTGTTCAACGAACTACTCAAAACTTGTGTTATCCCTTTAATTAAAAATGAACCTCGGTTTCGTCAATCATGGTACAATATGAAACTATTGCACCTGGAAAAAAGGCGTAATAAATTTCATTCATTATAGGCTACGTGGTGCTGAGTTTTATGGGTTATTACAGCTCGAAAGGAATTTATAATTTTAAATTGGTTCCTACATTTTACAAATCAAAGTTGATTTAACGTTTAAACCAAAAAAATTCTGGAACTTGGGGGGGGGGGGGGGGGTAATTATAGTTTTAATTATTTAAACAATTTATTTTTTTAAACTCTGGATTTTATATCCAGAGCGATATTTAAATTTAGAAATCTACAATGATATCTGGATGAGTACAAAAATAATAATGAATCTAAAATATAATTTTAATGTATGGCAAATTTTACTCGTGCCTAATTTAGCAAACTAGGCAGAATGTATAGGGTCATATTATATGTGGTAACTTTCCGGTGTAATAATTGGTAGACACAACGTGATATGTTATTTTGTTACATCCATCCGGTTGTGTGTTATGTCAGCTACAATTCCGAAGTCATTGATTTGGTGTATATGCAACGTGACATCAAATTGTTTGGTATTTTATGTTTTAGCTTCATCAGCTAGAATACGGAAGTGGATGTCGGCTCGTTGCAGGTATGTATTGGTGTTGGTTCGTTGGATCTTGGATGTATGTATAGTTAAAATAATATCTCGTTGAAAATTCCTATTCCTTCATTCTCGAGTAAAACAACAACAAAAAATGAATTTGTTGTTGTATTTACTCGGGAATGAAAGGATAGGAATTTTCAACGAGATATTATTTTGACTATAACTGGGTTGGGGGGGAGGGAAAGCAGTTGGGTTTCCTTCATCAATAATTTAGCTGAATTCAATGGCTAGTCAGCCCTGTTCGCCAAATATGTTGAGTCCGTGTGTGGAGGCGTCTCCTCGAGAACACTTTATTTGGCGGCGCCCCACACAATTAATGTTTTCGATACGACCGAGATGCTGTCATATTTTCTGTTTTTTTTTTTGTTCACGATAAAAATGAAAAAAGCAGATTGGCTAAGCGATCTTCATGTTGCTTGCACCGCGGGTATTTCGATTCTCTTTTTTTTCGTCTCTTGGCACTCTTTCTTTTTCGTAATTTTCGGTGCCGATGAGTACGTTTTTATTTTCAGTGATAATGAGTACGTTTTTGTTTCATAATTATGATATGACGAATCGTTTTTGTCAGTACTTATTTTGGTGCTGCCACACGTGTATGAACCATCCGCGACGTCATTTACATCACTTAACATGTCTCTGTCTCACTTGCTTGTAATCGTACGGAGGTTTATAATTGCTTGTTTTTTATTGATGTAAATAAAGGGCTGGCCATAATGACATTCCACCCATTCTCATTAAAAATTGTGCTGAAAGTTATTCCGCTGGCTCTTTATTGAAAACCTTCGTACTGGCATTTTTCCTGATCCCTGGAAAATGGGCCTCGTTTGTCCGATTTTTAAATCTGGTAAAAGATGTGAAATTAGCAATTATCAAGGAATAGCTTTTCTTTCTGCCATATCCAAACATTTCGAAACCAAGGTGCAGAGATTTTTGTATTTTCATTTCAAATCTTTTATTTTGCCTGCATAACATGGGTTTTATCCGGGAAGATCTACGGCTACAATTATCAATCTAACCTCATTCTGTGGGCATTTATACAGCCGGATCGAGTCCCGGCAGCAAGTGGATGTAGTTTACACTAACTTTTTAAAAGCTTTTGATAAAATTAATCATTCGATTCTTATCTATAAGCTAGAGAAATTAAATTGTAAGTTCATTCCTGTCAAATGGTTCCAATCTTACCTTTCTGGCCGGTCACAATACGTTAAGATTAATGATTCTGCTTCTCATTTATTTCGTATAACTCCTGGAATACTGCAGGTCACAACGCTTCACTTCTGTTCTAATTATTTATTAATGATGTTGTGAAGCGTTTTGAATTTGCAGATTGCCTTCTTTAAGCAGATGATATGAAAATATTCGCTCCGATTTCTCCAATTTCTGATTGTATAAAATTAGAAAGTGATTTGAAAATATTTTGCAGTTGGTCATTTAACAACAAATTGTTATTGAATGCGCCCAAATGTAAGGTTATATCTCTTTTTATAATATGTCGGTTGACAGAGTTGAGTTCATGTGTGACTTACAAAACATATTGATTCTATTATTGTTAAGGCTTACATTATGTTAGGCTTAATTAAGCGCAACTGTAAACACTTTTGTAACCCGCTCACACTAAAATTTTTATATTTGACCTTTGTTCAGTCTATTCTTGAATTCACTTCTCAGGTCACCATTTTATCAGATGCATTCAGCTAGAATTGAAAGAGCTCAGAAGTAATTTGAACTGTACACTCTTAGCGGCCTACCTTCTGAACGAGTGAATAACTATAATCTTGTAAGATCGTCGTAATTTATTAAAGTTACCGAAGAAACGGAGCATCGGCTATCTAGTGCTAGATGTTTGAACCTCCCGTTTGAATTGTGATGAAATACCTACGCGTCTTAATTGTTATGCTCCTGAACGCGTTGTTTGCGCCGATGAGATGGTTTCTTACATATTGATTTTGTTACTATAAATTACGCACGTTCTGTTTTGAAATTTTTGATTTAATTATATGAAGAATTGAGTTATTTAATTTTTTTCTATTGATAATTAATATTTTTGTTACATTAATATATTATTAATATTTTTGTATTGCATTACTTACAATTCTGAATTACCGATTGTACAATTTGTACTTTACTGTAGGTTTAATAATTAAATGTAAATAAATAAAACAAAAAAAACAATCAATACCCACCTTCTTTCTTGTCACTAAGTATTGTATTTTCTATCAATATGATTCTTTCGGCTTTTTTATTTTCTAAGTATTTTACCGCCCCTCTCATCAATCTGCTTCGCCGTAATAACACGATTTTATTTAAGAGCGCCCGATAGTACATTTTTTTTTTAAATATTGACGATATTATTTGCCACCAGCAAAGTATTTCAGATACATTTGGAAATTTAATTCATTTTTAATACATTTTTTTTATTTCTTTTATCTTAAAGTCACCTTCGGAACAATTGTTGGAATTTTCAAGGTGTATTAACCGTAGAAAAATATTTCTTCGAGAAATTGAACTGTTAAACAAAATTCCTTTGCTGTTTCTTTGTTTAAAATGACGTGGGTCTTGTTTTCGAGAAAATCTGTTTGGCAGTTTTCACTTCCTTTGCCACTTCTATTCTAGACTCGAATGGGCCCAAAAGTTAATACAAATTGCTTATTCCTAAACCTATCTGTGTGCAACCTATCTGTATGTCTGTTTTTAACCTACGTTTTGGAGCTGTGGTATCCTAATTAGCGAGAAATGTGTAAAGCTGAAACAAAGTTTTTTTCGCCATTACAATACTTACCCAATTTAACTTGGTTTTATAGTATGAAAAGTAAAAACTAGTTAGGTGATATTACTATTATAACTCATTTAACTCGATAACGTAGCTATTATTGTACCCGACTACCGTTACTTGTGTTCTTAAATTTCATTAATTAAAATCTGCTCTTAACTCTTAACATAACAAAATTTAAATTAAATCTCTACATACATACCAGTACAAGATCAGCATGAAATTTGTAAACTGTTAAACAACTTAAACTCTAGGGCGCCCTCGGTGTTACAGTAAGGGCCTTGCATTGCAACTGTGGGTCTCGGGTTCGATTCCTGGTAGCGGCAAGGAGAAATTTGTCATTTGAATGTATAGTACTACCCTTGAAAGGACATTAAATTCACTGGAAGAGTAACATTACATTTAAATAAAAAATCCACTTTGAATATTTTTCACTCACTACCTATTCTAATTTGCTGTTTACGATTATTATTTCGTGGTTGGAAATACAAACGGAATGAAATTGTGGCACATAAATTTACTGTTGTGGTAAATAAAGAATATTTGTTTCGGTTAAAACCAATGAATGGTAATTGTCGCAACAACGGAACAACCAGTAATTTATGTTTGAGTGTATGCTGTGCTAATCAATATATTTGTTGGCATATTCTGCCAAACTTTAATTACTAGGATCTCAAAAGAATGACAATTGTTAAAAATAAAACTATCAACAATAGTAGATTGTTCTACAAGTAAAGAAAAGTGATAGTTTTCCAGCGAGTGTAATTGTTTAATTCACGAGCGAGCGCTAGTGAGCGAGTGGATTAACAATTTAACGAGCATGGAAAACTACTTTTCTTACGTGTCGGACATGCTATTTTTTCGTGCATTTAACGACAAACCAGGATAGGGATTCCGACTGCATTTTGGGTTAGTTTCTTAAGCATTATTTTTAGCCTAAATGTAGGCAGTAAAAATGTATATAAAATATTATTAATTGGGTGCCTATCGCTGAAAATGTAATAAAAGAAATTCGCTTGTTATAATTTTAACAAATTTTTTTATGACCGTTGTTTGAATATACATATGTATATGTACAGTTGACCTCCAATTTACAAAACAAATTGGTCAAAAGATGCCATCGTTTAGTGAAAATGTCTCAAGCTGAAACCATATTTCGAGACTATCGTATAATTCGTTTAATTGTTCGTAAATCAATATGGAAAATTTTAGTTCATAACGTAAATTCCCTTAATCTTTAATAAGATTTAATTCCCTTAATAGCATTTTGATCATTTATTCGTTTTTGACAAACTTCGCCATTTCTTGTCCAATTTTGATAAAATTCAGCGTGTACGATGGAAATTGGATTCTCAAATGATTTTTTGACAAAGTTATGGGATATGGCCAATTAGGGAGGAACTTATTCATTTCTTGTCCAATTTTGATAAAATTCAGCGTGTCCAATGGAAATGGGATTCTTCAATGATTTTTGGGCGAAGTTGTGGGATATGGCTAATTAGGGAGGAACATGGCCATTTCTTGTTCAATTTTGATGAAATTCAGCATTTACGATGGAAATGGGATTTTAAAAAAAATTTTGAACAAAGTTCTGTATTAGTAAAGAAATTGGCCATTTCTTGTCCAATTTTGATAAAATTCAGCGTGCACGATGGAAATTGGATTCTCAAATGATTTTTTGACAAAGTTATGGGATATGGCCAATTAGGGAGGAACTTGACCGTTTCTTGTAAAATTTTGATAAAATTCATCGTGTACGTTGGAAATGGGATTCTCAAATGATTTTTGAACAAAGTTCTGTAATATGGCCAATTAGTAAGGAACTCGGCCATTTCTTATCCGATTTTGATAAAATTCAGCGTGTACGATGGAAATTGGATTCTCAAATGATTTTTGGACGAAGTTGTGGGATATGGCCAATTAGGGATGAACGTGGCCATTTCTTGTCCAATTTTGATAAAATTCAGCATTTACGATGGAAAATGTGTCTGAAGTTAGCCCGAAATTCAGCCCGAAATCTTTTTTTAGGATTGTGTCTCGGCTAAATTTAATATAAGTTTCGGTCTGGCCAGAAATTTTCCAAATATAAACACATTTTTTAGTTTCATCACGAAAAAAATTAAAATAATCAAAAATGAGCTTGACAATTCACCTAAATCAATGCTAAACCAATGCGTCTGCTCTTTTTGTTCCCTGCGCCTTCCCTTGACTAAACACATTTCAAGGATAATTCAATTCATGGTAGAAAATACAACGTTACAAACCACTTACCATTGTCTCCCAATCTCAAATATTTATTTATTCGATACACAAATTAGCTAATTTGATTTAATTGATTTAATTTCTAATTGATTTAATTTCGTTTGCCTTATATCTTAGTATATACAAAATACGATAAAACAATTGATTAGCTGGGCTAGTTTGTAGGCTATAGGTAAAGCAACCTTGATTATATCACCCAATTAATAATATTTTATATACATTTTACTGCCTACATTTAGGCTAAAAATAATGCTTAAGAAACTAACCCAAAATGCAGTCGGAATCCCTATCCAGGTAAAACTAAAAAAGGTAGATCCAGTTTGGATCAAAATATGTATGCATAGCGTGTACATAACAATCGCAGTAAGCAAATAAATAAAAGTCAAAAATTCAAAAATCATTTGGAAAAAAGCGTTTCTATGAAGAAAAGTGTTTATAATAGTGAAGAAATGTGTTGCTAAGGAGAAAAGTAGCAGTTTTCTTTATTGTTTTCAGCCAAGAAATGACGCACTTTGCCATTAAGTACACGAAAAATTAATTTTCTTAGTGAATATCCTTGTTGGCCATGAATCTGGTGGTAAAAGCTTCTGGAAGATTCCAGTATTGATTCCAATTTTAAAATAAACTAAACTAAATATATTCATATCCTGATTGGATAGAAGTAGCAACAGAAATCTTTAATTGTTTAATTATTTACTAATTTAGTAAATTGCAATCAAAATTCAAATAGTAATTAACCGTGAATATGATTCAAATAATATTTTGCGCTTTACACTCATCAGCATTAAATTTAAAACCCACACAAACTGGACAACGGTGTACTACAAATACAGCTGTTACGACTTGTAAATATTTAAAAACAATTCACAATTTCTACAAAATAATAACAATAATGAAATAGTAATAGCATAAATATTTTAACCTACCTATAGAATGTACATATGAATGTATGTATGTATGTACCTTATATTTAGACTTTTCCCATCCACATACTCACATGCTTAACATATTTTTGCATATACAAATTTTCGTGATATCTCCATCCAAAGCAAGAAAGCAAAAATCAATTTTCCTTTTGTCAGGCGGCATGCAATAACAATTCTAACCTAGAAATAAAATTTAAATATGAATGCAATATTGCATAACATTACAGTTTAACTACAATTTTATTATTCCGATGATATATAATTGAACACACATGACATTGACTTACTTAGTTATCCTATTGGTACGGGGTTGAGGTATTTTTTTTTCATTTTTAATAAGGAAAATTGCCATTAAAAATTCCGTTAGACATCAAATACACTCCTTAGGTTTATATATACATAATAGAATAAATAGCATGTTTGAAATATATTTATATTACCGATGGATATCCTTTATTAAAAAAAACGTTGTGTCTATATAAAGAGGTAGCTTGGCGAATTTTGAGGTGCGTGATGAACACCTGATTTATTTGTGAGTTTAATTTATAATTGCTAATTTGATATAACTATATAAGTTATGTGTATTACGCTTAGTTTCACGGAATTTTCACGACGACCATATATGCAACCCTACACATACATATGTAAAATTTACCATAGGGAATTATTATAAAATGGAGATAAATCGTCATGATCTATGGTATACCTGAAAACAGATTTTTTTTATTTTTTATTTATACAATTGTACTTACCATTTTATAAGTATATGTACTAGTCTATGATGGAGTTTATCATTCCAAATTAAAAATTGACAAATTAATTATGAGTATTTTTGGTTGCTCTACGTAGCGATTCTAAAATAAATGTAAATTTTGAAATTTGAACAAAACAATGTCTTATAAACATTTTTAACAATCCGAATATAGGAAAACAATGTATCGCTGGAAATTTGACTAAAAATCAATCGGATACAGAATACATACAGTCAGAAACATTCAGATGTATACGGCTCATATTTAGAGGGAAATTTAAAGATAAAGTTAAAAACCAAACAGAAGATATCATATTTAAAATTTTATTTTTTATCAACAATGTTATCATATATACATATTTACTTCATATTTATGTATTTTTAAAATAAAAACAGTAAGAAAAAAAAAGTGTTTCGTTGATTTTAATTTGCCGTATACATCTGAATGTTTCTGACTGTAGTTGCAAAATAAGCAATAGTGGGTTATTTTAACCAGTAAAGAGCATTGTAGCGTTCGTGGAACCACTCTGCTTTTCAAAAAAAAAAATTATCCGCACTCTGGAAAGCACCACTCTTTCCATGCAACATTAAAATCCTTTAGATTAAATAAGATTAAACACAGGGTGTGTTTTATGTTCCATGTCGATGTTTTTTTTTTTAATAACTTTTAAATGAAATATAATGACTGATTATGTAAGAAATATAATGTCAATCAAGTGGCCACATCTGGCCGTAGCATAAAGGCGAGCTCTTTTACGCACATTTTTCATATCATGTTTGCAGACTTCTGGTGTCATTTCAGCAATTTCATTTCGTGTCCTTAAGCAATGAAGCAATGAGGTTGTGATTGGTTTATTGGTAAACACCTTTTTCCTTCACATACCCCAAAGGAGAATTTACAAACATGATTCCCAATTCTTGCACGCCATCGATGAGAGGTACCCGGACATTCAGCAACACTGTTCCACTGTATCAATCTTTCTCGGTGTACAATGGCTTAATTGTCGCCGAGACTTTACTTTATCTCCAGTGTATGCAAATTTTCAATATTATTCATCAAACGCTGAGTGGTTAACTTGCTCGGCACATGATTAACACCAAAACAGTTCCGTAATTTTCTCCGCGTATTCACCACTGAACAATTATTTAAAGTTCAATACGTTGTTGCGGCATTAGAAATGCTTCATAACATATTGTTATCGACCACTCTCTACGACTGTCAAAGTGTCAAATGCAAACTGGAACATAAAACGCACCCTGTATGTACTTAAAGAATAGACTGACTATAAACCGTTTGAACCAATGATATTTTGATATCATTTTTGTGATATTTTCCTCTATTAGTTAAGAATGTTATACCGTGATCCTCAATAACCTCCACCTCTCTAAATTTAGGGGTGTATTTAAGATTGGTTTTCATTTGAAAAAAGACTTTGTCATTGGGTTCTAATTTGTTTGGAGGTTTTTTGTTCTATTTCCTTGTTCTATTTGCATTATTTTTGTATTTTGATTTTTTTGACTAATAGTAAACTCGTGATTATAGAGATCTTTATACTGATGGGAATGTGCTTCTAAATATTGCATGAAATTGGATATGAAGACATGGATTATTTCGATAATGTCCTGTTAATATATCCATAGGAGTATGTTTAGTAACTGAGTGAAAGAGAGTAATGCTTTGTGCAAAATACTTTTAATACTTGCGTTTTTCGTTTGTATTATGACTTGTATTAATTTTTTTAATGTGGAGTGTAGTCTTTCCACAGATAAATCACCAGTTGAGGGGTATTTCGAGGTGTTATGAAATATTATTGAAAGGGAATCCAAAAATGACCTTAGATTGACAAGATTAGGTTCATTGTCGGTACTCAATTTGGTTGGTCTTCCAAACTATAATGCTTCTTTTATTTGTTCTGTGACTGCAGTAGTAATTTTGTGTGCGTCAGCGTAGTGAAATGTTTGACAATAATTGTTAGATATTTGCTACCACTGATAGCGAAGAAATCGATGTGAATTATTTCTATCGGTTTTTTAGGAAATTCAGAGACTTCGATCGGAGTTACATTTGGAGGATTTCTAATATATTTAATTGTATTACAAGTTTCACAAGATTTATGGTGTTACACCTAGGCTTGCCACCCGTCCTCCTTTGTGAAGGACAGTCCCCTCTTTGAAAAAAAATTCCTCCATCCTCCCTGGAGACAAAAATGTTCTCCATAATAAGAATAATTTTAAATTCATTTTAAATAATTTTGGAATGAATTAAAAAATTCAATTATTTTCTGAAGTTATACTGATTATTGGCGCACATTTCAGCAACTAAAATTGCGTCTGGATTATCATAAAAGAACTATGAAATATTATATTTCCGAAACTTCAAGTAAATATGCTGATTGTACGTAGAGTTTGTGTATTCATATTATCAAAATTTATCCTGAAATACTTTTTCAATTTGAAATAACCCGGCTCGATAAAGAATAAACAACTCGAAAAATTTCCTGTTAAAATTATATTTTCCAACTGACCCATTACAAAATAATTATCATTAAATTAACTTGTGTCTTTCAATGCACAGTTAACGATGATACAATATGCGTTTACGTTAGAATTTATCCTAAAGTAGTAATAAAATCTTTTTGGGTGAAAATTTCTATGGTGTTAAATTTGTAAGATGAGGTAAGCCACGAATGAAAATGTAGATATCTGTCAGACGAAGTTTGTGGTACCAATCACAAGAAATTTTAAAGTTTGGTTCACGAAATAACAGAATGAACAAAAATAAAGTTTCGTTATTTCTTTCTTTTTCTAAAGTAAATTTTATTCTGTTGTTCTTTGAATTTTTGGAAAAAAAATCATTTTGCTTTTGAGAATGAATCCGATTGACCTAATCCACACTGGGTCTCATGAGTCCGGTATCATTCTTCGTTTTTTCTCGTTTTACCTATAAAACCGGTTTTGTTGCGGATTCATTTTTAACCCAAAACTTTTTTGGTTTCTATAGGCTCACCACACTAACACAAACAAAAATGAAATAAAAAAAATTATCAAGGACATTTTTGACTTGTATTTTTTAGTTTCATTTTGTGCTTCGACAGACACATACATATAAATTTATTGAAGAATCCGGATTCATTTGAGACTGTATGGATGCGACTGGTATTTTGATACCAGAAACCAGTATCAAATGAGACCCAGTGTGGATATGCCCAATAGTATTCGAAAGCTAAATCTGTAAAATAATTTTTAAGTAAAGAGCTCAAAACCAATAAAAAATTTGTTAAGGGAGAACACCACGGTGACCTACCATTTTCAAGTGCTTAGTTTGGTATTTTTTTTTTTTTGAGGAATGGGTTAAGTTTAGAGAAAAAAAAACCTTTAGGCTATATTTGGCATATATTTAAGTAAACAAAAATAGTATATTGTATAATTAGGAGGAAAAGTACTGCATTCCCGGACAATAGGGGAAATTGGCGGACGAGGCGATAGCCGAGTCCGGCAACCACGGGAGTCCGGGAATGCACTTTTCCTCCTAATTGTACATACTATTTTTTCTCCGATCGGACTTTAAAACTAATATAAACCAAAATAATTTTTAGTATTATTCATTAATTATCATATTAAGAAATCAAAACAAAGTAAAAAATCGAAAATAACATAAAATTATTGCTTAGTTAGCCACGACATCATAAGACGTAAATACATTTTGTTTTTTTTTTATTTTTACATTTTGTTTTGTTTTATTAAAATAAATAAATGCGTTTGACCTTATAAGTGTACTTTTATTTCTTCTAAACAATTAAAAATCCATACGGGAATAAATCCCGGCCTAGGCCAGAAAAAATATTCTCGTACTATTATTACTTGTTGCTTAGCAACAAATACAACATACTGGGATCATGAGCTTTTCGTTTCGAAAAAACAACGGAAAGATATATTTTTTCCTACGATAGGAGAAAAAAAAATTGTATGTAAAAAAAATACAAAATGGCGGCGCAAGAGTAGCTTCAGTAGAAGTGATTTTTACTCGAGTCGCTCCACTGCACGCAGTAGAAGTATCTTAAATTTGTACCTGGAACAAAAAATAAAATATTTTCATGAAATATATTAGTTTTAGCATCGAACTACCTGAGGAAATTAAAAAATTCGAAAAAATAAAAAATAGAGACAAGTTTGAAGAAAAAGTTTCATTTTCCGACTATAATTTTCGTATAAAAAGTTGTATATCTTTTTTAATTTTTAATGAATCAAAAAAAATTCAGGTAGTTCGATTTTAAATCTATTTAAGATGTTACAGTTAAAATTTCAAGTCGATTGAACAAAAATTGATTGAGTTCTGCTGTGTGCAGATTTCCAAACATCGGTTTCGAGAAAAACGCGTTTAAAGTTTTTGGTATCAATAACTTCTCAATAAGAGCTCTCAGGAAAATGCTTGAAAACCTTCTAAAAAAAAATTTTTTTAGCTATAAACGAATTTGTATCATATTTTTGAGGATCTAAAAGATTTTTAAAGGCAAAAAAAAATCGATTTTTTGAAAATCTCACAGTGGTGTTCTCCCTTAAATTAGTGAAAGTTTTGATTGGTTTATTGATAGTAAGTGATACCGCTTTAATTGATTAATCCTTTATAGCAACGCAACCTTCTTGAATTACCCAATTTTTGTTTTTTATGGGATGTTGTTTGATAAGAACACTTCCATTCCTATTATCGACAGGGGGTTCGGCTATGAGCTCACAATTTGCTGCGATAGTGAAATTTTTTGCGATAGTGAAACAGCAGCGGAATTTTACAATCTCCTGTTTCAATATATTTATTTACTATATCAATTTTTATTCCTATCAGTTTCATGACGTCAATAACTATGAGGCCATCAAAATAATTACGAAAATTATAGATATAAAATTGTATGGGTTAATAGTATTTAAATTCAGAAAGATTGTTTAATGTAACAGTTTGATTAATTAGTGTTCTCAATTTGATGGATTCAGCATTTTCTAACTGATTTTTGTGCAATAATTCAGGTTTCATAAATGGGGTGCTACTATACCTGTATCAATCAATAATTTACATGTTTGATTATTTACTTAATAAATTATGCTTCAGATATCTCTGATAGTCGGAGGCATTCGACTGAAAATTTTCGTCATTCAATTCAGGAACATACTCATTGGGTTAAGGTTAAAATTCTTGTGGAAGGTAATTATCTTGATCTGGGGTTTCAAAAATTCCATCATAAATACTTTCAGTGGGGTAATAAATGTTACCATATAGGGCAAGTTATGTCGAAGTAACCAGAGAAATAATTTAACTGTCAAACTACAGATATGCGCTTTTAGTATCTGATACAAAAATGTATTTCTCTGTGTCGTTATTTACGCTTGGATAATTTTCGAATACATACAATGTTTTTTCTCTGAAAAAAAAAATTCGGATTATTGTTTAGCAACAGTGCGCTTTTTGATAAACTGAAACTTCACGACTGTTGTGCATTTAGGTAAAACATAAAATTTTTTTATTACATAAAACGACATTTCTACGACACTAAAAAACTGTCATTTACTTTTTCTCGGATATACATATCAGAGAAAATATTTATCGAATATTTTCGATATATTATCTATCTGTTCTCTCATCTATCTGTATCGGGGTGGGCCGTTAGGTCTAAAGATGTATTGATTTGTCATAATTTTTACGATAACTTGTGGATGCTTTGTATTGATTTATTGATCTTGAAAAGGTTGAGAACGTTTAGATTGATTTAGATTTTAGAAATTTCCTTGTTGTGTAACGGTTCGTTCATTTACTCAATCATAAATGCAACCAACTCTTCATTTCACTAATGCATTTTATTTATAGATTTCGTTTTTTATCTCACCACAAACAATCAAATCAAACAACCACCCACACAAATCCGACTGAAATATTCTCCAGTCACACTTCCCTGCTCCACTTTATATTTGGATACGTTACCGTCGCCCGTTAGTCAGTACAAGTATTGTACAGCAAAAAGCTTGTAATGAACGAAATATCTGGTTTGCTCTCTCATATATCGGATCAATTCAATTGCATACGGTACAATCGAGCATTGTTTAACCAGAACCATCTTGATATGAATAGAGCCGGCATGTGAAAAATGAACTTAAAATAAGGGATATAGAAACACTAAAAATTCATTTATTTTCATAGATCTTGTATGAAAAAACGCGATTTCGATTGACGATAAAATATGAATTAAAAGTTAAACCCAGTTAAATAATTGTTTAAGTAATCGCTAACAAACAACTCAATGTCTTACTCATTTAAGACACAGATTCTCAAATTTCCCTATTTTCCAGCAATAATCAAAAGAAAATAAGGCAAATTAAATTAAAAAACATTCTACAACAACAACAATGTGTATTAAAAAGAGAAAATTCAGTTTAATGTCGTCATCATTTGTCCACATCTAAACCCAATGGTAAGAAAAAATACAACACGCCTTCGCTCAACAATCAAAATTTAAAAAAAATCAAAAAGAGCCAAACAGAATAAATTAAATCAATACAATGAGTGCGAAAAAAACAAAACATCAAAACAATCTAGCATGCTTTGCAAATTCAAAATAACTATAGAAACATATTCGAATTCAAATTGGAATGGAGGCAATGAAAGAGATGATTATTGTTTTGTTTATAAATTTCTAGTTATGTTGGTGACGTATACATTACAAAAACAACAATATTTTAAATTTCAAAAGTACCTTATTTTTCATGACGATTTTCACTTAGAAATAAACATTTTCAAGACTCGATTTTTCAATCAAATAATATTACATGTTTCATGAACATTTTCATATAAAAACAAAACAAAAGCTCACATTTCTAATATACTAAATCTGTCAATGAAAATAAGCGTTTTCCCATATAGTTTCATGGTAAAGAAAAAATTGTTTGTACCTTATTTTAAGCTTAGTAAAAAATACAGTCGATACTGGAGGCTCTTATTTATACAGTAGGCTCTGGTTTAACACAGTCGATTTCTAAATTTTCATACATACGGTTCGAAATTCTTTAACATAAAAAAACTCAGTGCTGAAAATACCGGAATAAACATTTTATTTATGTAAATTCAAAAATAATGAATTGTGAAATAATAAAGCTAAAAATTGTTAATCTTTAATAAAATCTACTTATTTATAATTTCATATTGTGAGTTAGTTATTAAAAATTAGTTTTATTGCACTCATTGACATATTCTAATAGCGGGATAAATATTACAAATATACTATAGTTGAAAGGGATTTTAAAATCCCTGAAAGTTTTGACGAGGGACATTTTGTTGTGGGAAAAATGATTATGGAGGAAATGAGAATTGTTGCGGAAATGCATTGCTAGATATATATTTTTGAAATTGCATTGGCTTTCTTTGGGTAATATTATGTTCTTTAGCTTCTGTGATATTCTTTGGTTCGACTGGCCTAAAGGTTTGTTTAGCCTTAACATAAATAGTTGTAAGCAAAGTTGTTCGAAAATTTTACGTTTAATTGAGTGATGAGTGGGTATAACTTTTTCAACTTTATTTCATTGTTAGTATTTAATTAAATATGATTAAACATTGTGTTCTGTTTGTCAATAATTTTAGCATAGAAGTCACCTAAGCTGGAACTAGCTTGATATAATAAAGATCTTTAACTAAATTGCTCTTGTCACGTTTGTCTGCGTAATTTCTGATCTGTTCTTATTTTAATTTAGCTAACACTTGATATTTTTAAATCACTACAAATATTTTCTAATTCTTTTTCTTCTTTAATAATATAATTTTATAATTTTATTTCACTGAGATTGTCTATAATTTTATACTATTTTATATAATGTATTTCTTAGTGTAAATTAAAAATACGTTTTATACCTTCTTTGAGCATAGACAAATTAGGAGAACTTAAAAGACAAGCATTATATGATGTAATTTTTGATAAATAAATAAACATTTTAATTAATTTCTATTTCTATTTATTTTCGCCAATGCAGTTTTTTGTTTACTATCTATTTTATATTTTTCAATTCTTTCTTCTTTTTCCAATTTTAAAATTTTTAATCTCTCGTTCCTTTCTAATTTTTTGGTTTCTAATTCTAATTGCTGCGTTCTGATTGATTTTTCAAAATCAAACTTTTCTCTATTTAACCGTATTTCCTCTTCTTTCCATTTTCCCTCAATTTTATTTTTTTCAGCAATTTGAAGAAGTTCTGGGCCTTTTATTCGCTTTTGGAGTTGTAGATAGGTATCTCCTACATTTTCAAGAGGTTCAACTACTGTTTTAACAACAACAGGCTCCGATGTAATTTCCGGAGTTGGCTGCTGGATTGGATTCAGGTCATCAGCACCCACAGAGTTTTGTTCATAAGAACTATCAGGATCATAAATGATGTTGTCATCTACAGCTACAGCATCGTCATATCTGACAATACTTGTTAAGTTCATTTATCCTTTTTTTCAGTAGAACAAATAAACTGAATAAATTAAGTTGGTGCGGCTATAGATTATAACGAGTATTATTAAGTGAAATAAGGAGAACAAATACTTTTTCTACGGTTAGAAGGCTCTCACAATATGTACGCATGCATTAAGATGTTAACTGATTAAAAACCTCGTTTTCATCAAAAATGTTGGTTAGCAGGTATTGTCAGATCGTCGGCGATATATGAAGCTATCATATACATAGGTGGGCTTTATATTGGTCTTTGAACCAAATATCTCGTCCAAGATATCCATCCCAATGTGGGCAAATAGATAAAATATGATCTATAAATAAGTTTAATTTATTTTAGGTTTATTAATATACTTATGTATATTACGATCAGCGATTTAAAAATGTTTACCTCTGACTGAACCAGCATCAACTCCTTGCCCTGTTTGGTCTTGCCATGCGTTGGCTCTTAATAAGCGTTTTTTAAATTTCTAACTTTATTTTTTAACTGTTTTGCTGACACATTCTCCCATTTCAGTTCTAAGATCATTTTCTCATAGAAAACTGAAGCACTTGGTTTGTAAAATAATTATTCAATTGACAAAAATATTTACATATAAATGTAGGCACTACTAATAAAACAAACCTCTATTTCTAAATTATATTGAATTATTTTTTTCAAATAATTCAATATATTCACCTATTCCTCTTCTTCCCATTTTTTTGTAGACATTCTTGCCCGTTTTTTTAAATTTTGATCCATATTATTTATTATTTATTAAAAATCACAAGTCACAATTGTCACAATACGCTGAAGGATTTACGAAAAAAATAGCCTGTGAGCGTGTCTATTTTTGATGTTTCTTGCTTATTAAGGGGAAATAATTTTAACCAATCAGAAGAAACGTCAAATTTACGAAGTTACGAAATACGCAAGCACGTGACGACAGCTTATACTATTATACATGTATTTTTCCTTTACGTCATTAAGCTGTGAACCGGTGCAAAGTGTTTCTAAATCACAGAAGGGTACAGCTTCACAATTTTGGACAAGTTACGGTGGAGTCGTTTAGTGGTTTAGTTGTTAACTCTTTAAAGGACATATTTGTTGTTCTCTAAAAGAGACTATACACCTTATTATAACGTGTATTTACCATTTACATTTTTTTTTTGTGTTAAGGGTATTTCTAGTGTGATTCTCAGAGTGTAAGATATCGATTTTACAACAAAACAAACTCTAAACCTACTGTAATAAAAAGCGCTCAATTGGTTGACAATAATAGAATCAAAGAGATGTCTAAGTTAATTTAAGTATGGCATATTAGAGTGAGCTTTTAGAGGTTGTCATTTAAGTCATTTATTTACAATCCTGTAAGCGGTGATTTGTCGGTCAGTACTATCTGGCTTTCTTATGAGTGTAATCTATTCGATAACTCGTGCTCTGAGAGTTGCTCCAAAGATGAATGATCATTCGTATTTGACGAATTATTTTCTACCAATATTGTCTATTAATTCAATTTTTATTTCTGAAGGTTATTTTACTAAAAATATATAAAGGATTTCTTTTCAAAGACCAAAATATCAAACATTTTGGTTATTAGAATAATCATCAAATTTTTGACGATCAGTTTTTGAAATAATCTCTGAACGAGGAAGAATTGCAATCACCAAGCGTTGTATTGCTAACTTATGCAGGGGGACGTGTGAATCTGCCAATTACAAAATCTAAAATAATATCATAACCATTTATTTCGGGGGGGAAAAAACGAAAATCGTTTTCTGCACTTCGCCAAAAAACAGGAAAATTGTTCGGTTCATTTATGTTATCCATTTCTTTCCGTTCCTACAAGTACCGACACAGACAATTTTAAAAATAATAAATTTAATGATGATGTCTGAGACGATACGTGTTGGAACTTGGAACTGAAAGGAACGAATAATATAAATCAACCTTTGTTGCTTATTATTTTTGAAAGAAATGAGGCATACAAATTGAAACACACATAACTGGATTAACCCATTTGATCCCACACCAATAACAAATTGTGTAAAATATTTTATAGCAGTCAAAATCCTTTCTCGAAATAAATTTTTTTTTTTAAAATATGATAAACAAACTAAAACCATATATAACGGTAAAATACAAATCGGAATTTATCATTAAATACCGCAGTGAAGTTAGTAATTTTTCTGTACTCGTACAGGTACAGTGGGATCAAATGGGTTAATTTTGGTCGCACGAGGATAAAATAAATGTTTACAGCAAAAAAATTCCAAGGTTTAAAATATTGTATTTGGATTTTCGGATAAGAAATTAGGGATTCTCTTTGTCAGTCGTAGGATTAGCATTTATTTCTTGTTTAGGAAATTTTTGTTTGACTTAAAACAAAGTCATAAAAAACGGTCGGATGGTGACGCTTGACCGAAAAGGAAGTATTTTTGTCTTTTTCTGTGAGTGAATTTTAATTAACTTCAATTTAATTTAATAATTTTAGCTGGATTTAGTGGTTCTTGGTTTGAAATTTGTATAAAGTATTTTATATAAATATAGTTTGTTGTGATTGGTAAAGAATATATTGAGCTTAGGCTGTATCTTATGGCGTACTGTATGTATTGTTGCTGTGCTCGTTAACACGACTTTAAATAAAACGCCACTTTTACTTTAATCACAATTAAATTTATTAATTTATTAATATTGAATTATTATTTTTTTTAGTAAAAAAGAATAAGAAAGATTTTTTTAGTGTAATTTTAGAAATAATCAAATTTATTTTTCACCACTAGATTTTTTGTGCCATACCACTTATACGAAAAAAATTAACAATCGTAAGAGTAAAAGTAAGAAAAAAAGGAATGACCAATGAAACCAAAAATGATCGACCAACATTTTTGTTTTCGATTTTCAATCCAATTCTAATAGTCGTGTCTTAAGTCACGTCACGCATGGCTTCAGGGACGACGTGGCTTAAGTCACGTCACGTCGCATGAAGATTGCTATTCTTGAAGTTGGTTCAAGTGACACGACTGTATTTATAAAGATGTCAGCCAAATGACACATAAAATCGTTTTAGAACAAAAAGGTATTAATTTAAACAACAACTGATTTAAACAAGTGAACAAAATTATACAATTAAAACCCCTAATTACGTTCTTTTAATAAAGCAATTTTCAGGTTTTTCATCGCTTTATTTAAATTTGATTTAGCGTTTTATCATTAACAGCTGCGGAATATTCTAAGGCGGTTTGTCCAACTTTAGGTAAACTCAGCTGCTGAGTGTCGTATCCGCAGCAGCTTGTTTTAATACATCCGTTAGTTTTTGTATTGCTGCATCAATTTCGTGTTTTGTTTAAAGCAGGAGGTTTAAAGAACATTCTTTGGTTAACTTAGAATTGAATCCAATTAGTATGTTGATTCGTTAGGAATCTAGGTGGGGATAGTTTTAGGACTTTGGGATCAGAAGAGAGATCGTAACATGTTTCGGCCAATACAAGAGGTCTAGCTATAGATATGTAATCTAATTGTTTATCTTGCATATATCTCCCCAGTTGTTTTCCTTTCGAACATATTAGTCTTGAACCTCACTGGATATATTTAGCGTTGTAGTCACCTACCGCAAGGCACTTATCTCTCAGAGTTTTGAAATGATTTGCAAATTGCTGTCTTTTAACTGAATGTTTCGGTAGATAATAAACTGCAGATATGATGCATTTCCCTATTAATTCCTCCAAACAGATTCTAGTTGCTTATATGTGCTCCTCACTATATTTTTGGACTTCATAACGTTTTATTCTGTTCTTGTCATCATTTGTGTATCCTTTGATTTTGAGATGGCATTAAGTGGTGATGTTGTGTTCAATAAGGAAATTTTGTACCTCTAGTTTGCGTTGCACTAGCCCATTAGCGTTACAAACAGCTAATTTAAGTTCATTCATTTTTGATTTTTGGTTAGGAGTTGCATGAGGAATTCATGTTTCGTAACATAAGACTTATATTGGTACCCATCAGTTTCATAAATTTATTCATTGATTTATTGAGGGTATTCATCACTTCCAAAATTCCCTGGTCGTTGTTTAGGGATTAAGAGAATGTCTCTGACAACTTCCGCGTATGATATTTTTGGATTAATCGTAGTTGACATTTAACCCGCGTTGGTTTGAATTTTGAAAATATGGTTTAGTGCTTGTTATTCCGCTCTTTGACATGGTCATTTTTCTTCTTAACTCCTTGTAACACCATAAATTCTCTGTAGTTTGAGGTATATGATTTTCACCACAATTACGGCATTTTCTAGCCTCTAGTTTTCCACCCCAACAAACCATAAACGAAAAATGTATACACTATGAGCGCACGCACTGTTACTTTATGGATGCACATGCACCCGTACATTTCACAAGAATAATTTACAACAAGAGGTTTGGTCGAATTGCACTTGAATTACTCGCAAGCAAAATTTAATTGCTTTTTTTCTCTGTTTACACAGCGAATTTAAGTTTTTACTTAGCGTTATGAGCGGAAATAAACGAGAAAATTTAAATTTGGTGGATATAAATGTATGTCTAATAGAATCTATCACGTAAAGACAGAGATGAGAATAATGAATTTACTATGGAAAAATAATACAATGTTGATTGCCAATTGATTATTGCCCGCTGAAAATGTCGATAGTGAAATTAAACAAAAGTATTTTGTTGCTCTGCTCATTTATTTTGTTTGATAAATCTGAATTTCTTTAGGCAAGCAATGCATGTATTGCATTTAAGGGCCTGCCGCCTCTCTAAATAAATGAATAAAGCATCCCAACCATGTTAACCTTCCAACCGTCTTGTATTTCTTCAGCGCTCTTCAAGATTAGTTTCCTGCAATAAATGGGATCGTCATGAAATCTCGCCAAACGAAATGTTGAATTATACAAAAGGTCGAAAAAAAGAAATGTCTCGAATTTAAAATATCAAATTTTGAAATATCGCCTTCGAAAATATCGAAAGCGAAAATATCGAAACTTAAAGAGTTGTTAAAGATGAGGATTCAAATTTAAGTTTATAAATACACTTCTTTTTAATTTCAATCATTTGATGAAAAAAAACTTTATTTTCAGTAAATCAAATTTGTTAAATTACATTAAAGTTATTATTAATAAAAAAAATTATATGCATATATTTTGTGCAATTCTTTTTAAGTAATCCACCTTTTCCATTTTACCCCTCTTTTTGACAATTCTTTTAATTTTTTGATATCTAATCAAATTTTTCTAGTTTAATGGCCCAGTTTCGCCATTTTTCATTTTATCTATATTTGATTGAGATACTATTAATTCTTTTGCAAGGTCATTTATAATTTTGTATCAGCATTCTTTTTTCCTACAATTACTTTTAGGCGTCGATGCCAAGCCTCAACTTAATTTTGTGTCCGATGAAAATTGTCAACTATGGTATTAGCGACCGACCAGAATTTAGGGTCGTATTGTGGTTTTGCTTGATTTGTTTTTTATTTATATAGATCGATTTAAACCAGGCAGCCAAACGTTTAGTATCTTTGTCTTTAACACTGTTATAATAGGATGTGAAGTAATTGAGAATTTCTTCTGCGGGCACAAACGCCAAACTTTTTAGCATTCGTATTTCTAAGCTAAATGTTTCCGAAGTGCCGTATTTCGAAACAAGACGATCTTTCTGTACTTTCCGCCAAATTATTTGGCTAAAGTGAAAGAGACAACCGCGGAATTCTGTTGACGGAAAAAATTCTTCAGCTGCGGATTTAATATTTTTTTCAAAATTCGAAATGATTCTAATTGGAGCTAGTCGAATATTCCAGTCGCATGCTAGTTTGCAAAGTTCGTAAAAGAACTGAGAATAACATTGTTTAGTTTTACTACTCATCAGGCAAAATATAAGTGGGACACATTGGTGCTCAACTTTTCCATGTATAGAGAAGAGCTGTCGCATAATGGAACTACATGGAAAGTTCCGTCCATTAGCCAGCATTCAAATTCACCTAAAATTTTAAGACTGTTACGTGTACCAAGTATAATTATTTTTTGGTTGTTAAAATCCGTTTCTTTTAATACAGATAGCTCGCCTTCGCAGTATCTAAGGTGACCTGGAATATGGATATCTCCTAGCTCACTAGGTTCTATCAAATTACCATATCTAGCTCGATAAATTTTAGGTTTTTGTGCCATTTTAGACGGTAAATACACCCTGCACTCATTTGTCGTCTGGACTATCGAGTCCCTGATAATTTGCGATGGAGTGGCATCGGAAGTTCTAGCAATCGATTTTATATAGTTATTAGCACGGCATACTTCTGTTTCCCATGAATTCGGACTGTGACCATGTTGTGATGGTTCTTTGGTTAATACAATTTCACCATTTAGTTTTTTGGTAACAGCACGTCATTTGCAACCATGTGTTTTTTTTGGCAGCAGCATCGTTAAAAAAGGTTTTTAACTGTTTTTTCCACACAATAAGCGTAACCATTTACCATCATTTTATCTTTGCCCTTATTTGACCTCAATATTTCAATCTCCATGATTTAATAAATTGGCTACATAATGATATGACCAGTTAGTCAAGAAAAATTAATCACAAAAATAATATATATTTACCAATTTAATAAGGCAACTGTCTATAATCCTTAAAATTAATGTATGTATTTTAAACAAATCGAACTTTATTTGGAATAAATCTTCAATCACTTATTAATTTAATTAGATTTTTTTTTATTATTTATCGAATTTTAAACCACAAATTTCGGAACCAGACTGAATTTGTTTTCAAAAATTTAAAATCAGTGCAATTATTTTATTATGATAAAATAACATTAAATTAATAACATTATAATTAAAACCCGATCATATTTTTTTTCGTAGGATACAGAGTTATGTAATTTAGAAGATATCAAGTGACGTAAAATTTGAGTTAAAAAATAATATAACTGTTCTCTAAAATTCAAATCATTAAATTACAATAAGTGATAGATCACCAAATACATGTAACAGAACATCTTATTGTACAACACTAATGTAATGAAAAAAATATTTATTTTATCCATTTTAATGACAAAAATTGTTGACCTCGAATCCCGAATAATTAATATAATTTTGTAATATTATTTGCCGCGCGGCAAATAATATTTCAAAATTATATTAATTATTCGGGATTCGAGATTACTTTCAAGATTTTGAATTCGATATTTTAAAATTTCGATATTTTGAAATGCACTATTTAAAAATTCGAGATTTTGATTTCGAGTTTTTGAGTTCGATATAACAATCGTCGGGTTTTCATGACCAACCCGCAATAAATCTATCGCATTACTATTGCTCTATATGTTATTCATTTGTCCTTCAGATTAACTTAACTTTAATTTATTTTATTAAAGTAAAAAATTACCTAATAGATGACTTAATCGTATATTTACGCCTTATCCAAAAAGTAATGTTTCAGATAATATAAATCAATATAAATTCCAAAATCATGTACAAACTAATAGACCGCAAATATAAACAAGGTAAATTGTTTAATCTAACATCAAAATCATTTAATTTCACTTAAAACGAATTAACAATAGTCAAAGCACCGCACTTACATAATGACATATATAAATAAAAACACACATAAAACAAAACCACAATGTAGAATTCAAAATGTCAAAAAGCTCTAACTGCTATATATATGTACCTGCCGCCGCCGCCTTACATACCGTCACCACCCACATTTTTATTTTATAGCGAGACACAATGACAATAAAAATGTAGAAGCAAAATTAAAAAAAAATGTATTCTCTAAATAATTAATTCATATAAATTTACAGGGTCCTGAAACACCCTTCTCCATCCAGCTTACTATGTATAAGTATTTATTTAAAATTCATGTCGTCCCTGCGCGATTACATCCATAGATTAATTACAGAATATAAATAAATTTTCATTTAATTGATGTGAATTTATGATGTAATTTTTAGTGAAATTGGTCACGCAATCGTTAATATAAAAAGCATAAATGTAAATAACCATTCTGTATTTATTTTTTTCTGTTATTAATATTACTATTATATTATTTTTATTACTATTATTATACCTATTACTATTAATCTAAGAACCTATCCAACTAAACAAAAAATAACTTTATAGTCTACAATGCCTATATCCCCAAATTAATGAGCCTCGGAAAATCATAAAAACCAAAATTAAAACAAAATAATAGATTGGACAGTAATTATAGGGGCGACTGCATTTAGCTCGTACTCCTATACAATTTAGGCTAATCCTTAAATCAGTATAATACATCTGTATTTAAAGAAAAAAAAATGTCCTTGGATACCTCGTGTAAAATTACCTAATTTAGTCTGATATTCGTTAGTATTTACAAGGCTGGTTTATTCTGATCTGCATTATAATTTCACAAAATGGCTTTTTTCTATGATAGTGCAGTAACCTATACTTTCGATGATGATTTTTGAATTTAAATTACATAAGAAAAGGAGCCTAGCCTTTGCGTCATATACTAAAATCGTGTGGAAATATTCTCATTACACAACGATTTCTTAATATTGTTACACGATTTGTGAAAACCCAAATGTTTTAATGGTTTAATAAATTTGTGTTGATCCGTACAAGTTTGTAATTTTTTATGTTTCTATCTCGCTATCGCTCAGGCTGCAAATTTCACTTTCGTATTGCAATGACTCGTTTTCTTCACTTGTTATACAATATACTATTCTGTGTCAATACAATAACAACTTTTTTGCCAAAATTTTTACTTTTCCCATTATAACAATGTCCAATGCAAAGAAAAAAACTGTTTCATGTTCTCGAATAATTAGGTCACCAGGGTCCTGAAATATGGATTTTTGGAAAATCTTAGTGAATTGAAATAAAACTGGGACTTTAACGAAATACTATAAAATAGATTTATTGAAGTGAATAGGTATCGAAATTTTTACAAAATGTTTTCAATACACAAAACTGTTTTCACAATCTTATGTCAATATTTACCTATTAAGCTTTTCAAAATTACTCTTACTTAGGCTCTGTGGGTAATTGGTTAAAAATTAACCACATTTTTAATTAGACTGTGTCCGAAACCTGTGATAAATATTATTTAGTATATAGTATTCCTATGATAATTTTTGACAGATACAAAATAATTTCAGAGCGGTTAACGTAGTTGCCTTTAAATTAATAAATTTTCCTCAGCTTGCGTGTACAGCAAGATTTTTCTGTAAACTCAGATAATGGGTAAACGTGTAAACTTGTAAAAAAGCGAAATCTACTTTAATGAATCTGCAATTTTTTGATTTGATTAAAGGTCGAGTCACAATGACTCCGTCCCGTTTCGTTCCGCTTCTCCGTCAAAATTAGTTTTAGACATTTTCTGTATATTTTGTATGAAGAAACGGAATGGTTAGTTATAATAAAGGTGGATTTATATTATCCGTTCCTTTCAGTTCCTACACGTATCGTGTCAGACATAATCAATTTATACTATCCGTCAGACATCCACTTTTTGAACAATATTTGTCTGTGTCGGTTCGTGTAGGAATGGAAAGGAACGGATAATATAAATACTGATATAGAAAATACATGTAACAATATTTTTGTTTGTCTGACACGATACGTGTAGGAACTGAAAGGAACGGATAATATAAATCCACCTTAAAACGGAAAGAGACGGACGAGCTGATCCGTTTTTTCAAAAAATTTAGAATTTACGGAAAGACGGAACACCTAACCAAACAAATCAAATTAATTTTGAAGTAGGCTGTAACTACATAGTGATTTTCGATTATTTGAAAACATAATTCTTTCATTTGGAGAAAGCTGCCTAGTCTTAAAATACCCGGATTGGTCCCTTTCCAGATTTAATGGACGCACCCACCGTCCTCTTTTTGCTTTTAAATTCTATAATATTGTTTATACAAAACGTATAAGTCAAAGAGAATTTCTAAAGATTTAGAGTCTTCCATTTTATTTTTTTATTTGTTTTTCAAATGTCAGTTTAAACCACAGATAATAAACAAAAGGATGGAAGATAAAACAAAAATCCCATATAAAATCATAAAAACAATTGAAGCCAGTTTTTTTGTTTTTTCTCTTTCTATATTTATTTACCAACGCCATTTTGGTTAGAGAAATTTTGTAATTTGAGGTTTTAGTTTTTTAAAGTTTATAAGGCATTTCTTGAATGAAAAATAAAAGTGGTCTTTCAAAAAATAAATTTATTTGTCAAAATCGTGCATAAGTGTTGTGGGTATAAGTGCAAAAATACCAGATGTAAAGCAAATATTGAGAAAAAAGGGATTACATTTCACCGGTAAATAAATTTTTATTTGTTTACAAATATTTATAACACTTGTACACAATCATTTTAAATTTTTTTGGATATTTTTACTCTTATTTTGTACACATCAGTAAATTCACTATGTTTTAAAATGTTCAAAATACAAAATTAAAATAAATTTATTTCATAAAACTGTAATTAAAGTAAAAATTTCAAGTTTCATTCACACAAAAATCTTATTTTGACAACACATATAAATCGTCATGGCAACATGACGAAAGCAAAAAAAAAACCATAGGCGTCCCGTTGTATTCAATATTAGAAGAGTATAATGATCGAAATCACATATGAGAAAATAGTATTCCAAGTTTTAATACTTTAGCTATGTTCTAAATTGGTATTTTTATGTTCATTATAGTAACTGTAAACCATTATAATAATAATATTTATGTATGTTGTTTACGCAACACACATAAGTATAGTGAAAATAATATCTCAGCGAAATTCTGACAGCTCTCGCGCATCAAAACAAATGGCGTAAACACAGCAATGTATTTAGGCTAATTTGTTTACATTTTGAGGTTAGAATTTGTTTATTTTGAATTATGTTTTTCCTCAAATTTATTCACAATAATTAATGTAATTTTAATTTAGATAACAAAATAGGACTAGAACTTTTAATAACATTTAAGATAATTTTAATGTCATGAGCTTGCCTCGAACAAATTGAAATTTAAAATCGAGTTTTTTTGTTGGTTTGCTTTAACACGAAAAATACATTTCTTTCTAAATATGCCTAGTTCGTACCTTAAATGGGTATAACGTTACATATTCAGTGGTGTTGTTAATATTTTTTATATTTTTTTAATTTCGCATGTTATTTAGAATTTACCTATAAAATAATGAGAATTTTTAATATTTTCCAATATAAATTACATTATTTCATGGAATCAAATTCCACATATCTTTATTTATATTTTTTTTTGTTTTTAAAACTATTACTCAGCCGACCCTTCTTTGAATTTTTAATTTATTTTAACTACTTCACTGTTGGCTGCGCACAACGATGTAAAAATGAGTTTCGCTGAGATATTATTTTCACTATATATTGTTATAATTATGTTGGAACACTTATAACATTAACTTTTTTTATATTAATTATGCTCCTTTTAATAAATTTACCCTACGTCATTTACATAAATTATTACTATTTGCATAAAACCTAAAAGATATGCAACGCCACTGAAAAAAAAACAAAAGAATTTGTCGGCCATCATGAATTTTTCGGCCATCTTGGTTTTTGAAAATGCTTCACTATTTTAGTTTAGTTTCTGTTCTCTTTGTTATTTTTCTATGGTTTAAACATACAGAACGGATGCAATGTAACCACCAAACGGAAAAGATGAGATGGAGAACGACGGAACGAGACGGGGCGGATTCATTTGACTCGACCTTAATACTTCAAATAAAATGGAAAAATTGCAAATTAATAAAAGAAAGCTTTACTTTTTACGAGTTTACACATTTACCCATTTGGCGTGTTTTTTTATTACATCGGAGAGATCAGAGAGATAAATTATTTGAAATATCCGATAATATTTAATCTGAAAAGACCTTTTTCAGATTTTAACACGCTAAACTATTTAAATTGGCTAACCACATAAAAATAAAATTAAACATTAATGAACAAAAAACAGCCAATAAAATTAATTAAAATTATTTACAATAGACTTTTAAAAATTAATTTTCCATTATTATCTCAGTGTATAGTGTTCACCATTTTGAAGGTTGATTTACACATGCGACGTGCAAAATGTGACAAGTAGAAATAAACGTAACGCTGTTTTTGACAACAATTTACATTTGTGACGAGTTCCGCCACACACACACTTTAAAAAAATTTTTATATTTTAATTTTTGTTGTTCAAAAAAGCTTCGTCAAAGCCTACTATTTCGTTTTGTACATACAAAAAATTTGTATGTGTTTGTGCGACCGTGATGGAAAATATAAAATTAAACCATCTCTCGACGTGTGCCGTGTGACGAATGTCAAAAAATTCGTCTCTGATTGGCTAGTAGCTCCCGTCACACATCGCACGTCGCATATGTAAATCAACCTTGAACGTCAAACTATGTAATTCTCTGTACTATCTGAAATAAATTTCAGATCGAAAACAGCAATCTGTGATTTTTCCTATATAATAAAAAAAACGCTAAAAAAATTATCGGATCGATCCGAGAAAATAAAAAAAAGCAACAGGTTTTTTTTTATATCTCTCTGGTCTCTCCGATGTGATAAAAAAATATGCCAATTATCTTATTTTTTAAAGAATCAGGGTGCCGGGTGCCGATTCTCTAAAAAATAAGTTAGCGTATTTTGTTGAGAAAAATTTAATTCGAATTATTTTGGAATAATTTTTTTTAAAAGAAAATAAGCCACGATTTATTTTCTCGATTTAATTTTTGTATTCTATGTTGATACTTCTCCTGTTTTTCATTCAAATGGTAACGTATTTTTTTTTGTTCCGAGCTCGAATTAAATAACTCAAATTTTTAATTCGAATTATTTAACTCCTGTCACGTGCAATTGTTGTTGTAAATTTCTCAACAAAATGCACATTGTTGATTGAATATATTAAGATAATACCACCGCGATTTTCGCCGCTACGATCGAGTAACGTCTCCACTGTCGCTTATAAATAGAGACAAAAATGTTTGAAACTAGTTTAGCTCTTCTAGCAGCTTATGTCGTTTTCGATTGACCAAAAAAACTAAACTCAGTGCAAAAAAACTAAACTCGAACATTTTTTACTATGGCGAGTTTAGTTTTTTTTGCACTGAGTTTAGTTTTTTTGTATCAATCGAAAACGACATTAGAAACTGCAAAATAGTTTTTTCCTTATAATATTTGTATTAATATTGGTGTAAATGGGTGTATCTTTCGGTTTTCGTTATTTTTTCGTGTGTTTTGTTTTTGCTTTCGTTCCACAATTTAATTAGGTATATTGAAAAATGTTATTATGTTTGATAAAAAAAACAACTGAATACAATAAAAAGGAGGCTACTGAAAACGAACAAAAACAACACATCTAGTGATGCAATTGTTTTTACTTTTCGTTTGCTTTAAACATCTTGAAGCATTGGTTTATACATTTTTCTTAGGATATCGATATTAGCGAAATATTATACAACAAACTATTGTAAATTGAGCTTCAACGTGTTAATATTTTAGGTTTTAATTTTTTTGAAACTTCAAGGAAAAATATATTTTTTCTACGATAGTGCAGTAACCTATGCTTTCGATGATGTTTTTCGAATTTAAATTATATAAGAAAAGGAGCCTTTGCGTCATATACTAAAATCGTGTGGAAATATTCTCATTACACAACGATTTCTTAATATTGCTACACGATTTGTGAAAACCCAAATGTTTTAATGGTTTAATAAATTTGTGTTGATCCGTACAAGTTTGTAATTTTTTATGTTTCTACTTATTTATAAATATTACAGGGCTATTGGTATCGTAGAAAAAATAGCGTGTATAACTCGTGTGAAAATGAGTCATTGCAATACTCAAGTGATTGCAGCCCTCGCTATCGCTCAGGCCGCAAATTTCACTTTCGTATTGCAATGACTCGTTTTCTTCACTTGTTATACAATATACTATTTCTTTATTGCTTGTGAAAGAAAGAGTGAAACATTTGATTTTTTTTATAAAGCATGATGTTTTTTGGTTTAGTATTAGTATAATACAAACTAAACAAACCAAAAATTGTTTTTATCCCTTTCTAGCTGCATTGTTTTATTGAAACGGCTTTGTTCTTCTTAAACCAAAACCAAAATTGATTTACTCTCCGTTGGCCATGTGAAAGATGAAACAAAAAATTTAAGTTGTTGTGTTCCGCAGTGATACTATCGATCTATAATATACTCAATCAACGATAATATAAAACGTGAAAACTTGTAAAAAGCGAAGATTACTTACGAGTTTGCAATTTTTCTTTATTATTTGAGTTGCAGTCAAATCGAAAAATTGCGAACTCAATAAAGTACCCAAGTAGCACAGGTGGGTTGGGATAATATTGTTCCATAGTTGGCTAGATGACACCGACCGTTGGAATATCGGTATGAAAACTAAGTTACGACATTTTTGGGGAATAAATCTTGGGTTGTAGCGACGTCGTAATAACTATTATCTGACTTGTCAAATGATCAAATAATACAAACCGGGTGATAAATATATTGACAACTATTTTGTTCGTATAACAAGTATTTTTATCTGGCATTATGATGTCGTTTTGAAAATTTAAAGAGTAGTAAATTTCATCATTTCAGGGGAGTATTTCAAATGATAAGGAAGTATGAAAAACAATCAAGCAAAACAGATTTTTTATTATCATTTTTATTAGCAAACATAAATAAAATACACATTCATTGTGTGAATTTGCACATTTCAACTTCATTAAACAATTACAATTAAATTATTTGTTATGCTTATAAAGCAATTCTTTGGAAGGAATCCACTGACTGGCATTCGTGGTCTAATAGTTCCTTTGACATAACAATTGTGTTTACTGTTGCCGTCAGCAATGAATTTTGTCTTTAATTAAAATTACCTTCGAGAATATGCACTCTGCACTACTGTGTGGAAAGGACAATATTGACCCTATAAAAATTTAAAGATTTGGATACATTGCTTCATTCCCGCCGTTCTTCATATTAAAAATAGTCCGCCAAAATTCTTCGATATTTTGATCGATATCCATAACCGTGCTCCGATGGTTAGTTAGATTACGCCATTCCTTGTCTAAATCTTCAATGGAAGCTTCGTCAATTAAATTTGGAAACAACCGAATAAGTGGAGCAAGACTACCAGCTTTTTGGTTTGGGTCTATGCATTGCACACCAATTAGTACTTCATCGTCAAATTTAATGCGCCGGCTAATTTGTTTGCATAGTTTCAAATAGTAGTTTCAGCAGAATTTTTGTATGCTTTCTATAGAGCTTGTAGATAGTTGTCCACTATTGATTATCAAATCCGATTTCGCCCCAATATAAATTTTCTCGTAATCTAAAAAAATATTCTCATTTGTATAATCTGTCTTATCTAAGGCATCGTCATCGATGAACTCTGGTTTAATAAAGTTACTTAAAATTGTCCTAAAATAACTTTTGATGGTTCGTAATAAAACATGGATGTGCGGGATTTCTGTCTGATACTCGATATTAATTTTGTTCGTCATTTTTAGAATATAAGGAATAAAATAAAAGTAGACTTTATTTTCATCCATCATTTCCGAACAAATGCGTTGGGCTAAATCTGCATTTGATTCTAATTCATATGATAAGAAATAACGTTTCAGTTGAATCCACTGTTCTAGAATTCTCACATAATATTACCCAAGTACAACAAAACTGAATTCATCACCGACTTTTTTCAGCAATAATGTCCGACTTATTATAAGATTTACTATGAAAGTTGGCCAAAAAAATCGGAAAATGATGAGAAAAAAAGTTGCAAACCAAATTTCATCATTTTCCGATTTTTTTGGCCAACATTCGGAAAAAAATTCATGTTTTCAGCTAAATGCCAGAAAAATACAAAAATTGTCGGATATAAAAATACTTGGGTATAAAGTAGAAATGTACCAAAGTACTACAATTTTCTTATTACGTTTGGTTTTAAATAACATATAAGATAGAAAGACAAAATGTGCAGTAAACAAACACTAGCTGTCCTGTTTCTTTTCTGAAAATGGCATACACAAACCCCACAAAACGTTTACTTTTGTTTTGTGAGTGGGTATATCAAGTCTAGCACAAATTTCTACACTCTAGCTATACACACACATAAATCTACAGACATTTGTGTTAGTTTTGAGCAAAACCAACACTAATATACTACAAGCCTGATTCCGTGATGAGGTACACAGATACCTTCTTACATTAAATCGCTTATAATTGGAAGGATTGGTGCGAAAATTCGTTTGTTTTGTTTTGTCTACAATTTATATAGTGTATCCGATCACCAATACTTTCATGTATAAGCGAAAAACAAATGGTGACAGTAAGGCTTGTAGTACATTAATGTTGGTTGTGGTTTTGAGTAACATAAAAACGATATTCGAATTCGAATCTTCTTTGTTGATATGGATTCGTACATAAGTCGTATATCCATGAGAATTTTACAACAACAATTGCTCGCGATACAAATTAAATAATTCAAACCAAAAGTTTGAATTATTTAATTCATTCCTAATTTTAGTTAACCACCCGACACCAGACGCCAACTTGGTCTTTCTACTTGTTGTTTTATTTCAATTCGAAAAAATAATTCGCGACTTGTTTCCATGAGAAAAAATAATTTGAATTCATTTTTCTCATCGAAATACGACAATAGTTGAATTTAATTGCAGTGGAATCAGGGGAGTATAAATTTGGTTTGGGGAGTATAGTAGTATGAATACTACCTTAGTACCTTAGTAGTATGTTCGAAAGCACTGGTGGTTATATTTTAGCAGGCGGGGCAACTATTTTTCATAAAATATATAAATAATCATGTTGTCTTCTTTTATCCTACAAATATAACAATTATGTCTGTTTCCTTTAACATCTAAGTATTTCATTATTTATGAGTTTATGAAAATATACTTCATAATACATAATTGTAAATGTAATATTCACATTCCCTGTAATAATAGTAACACAAAAATCAGGCAAGATATGACATATTTTTACAAACAAAGCAAGTTTTATCGTGAATGTGAACTTATCACTGAACGAAAAACTCATGCGCCTTATAAATTCCTTTTATTTAAAAATATATTTCTGTTGTTTCAAAAATATTTTTATTTTAGTTTGATTAAAATTTTCTATAATCAATTTAAACCGTATTGAAATAATCCCCACCACTAAAATAATGATATTACAATAATATATAGTCATGAGAAGTTTGAATATCATAATTATATTTTTAAAAAATACAAATTTTTGTATAGATGTGTAATTAAAAACGGCGATTTTCTTAATACCACATGAATCAAGAGATATTTAAATCACCAAAATGTTAGATTGAGAACTAATTCCAATACGACTCAAAAATTACAAAGTTGTTATTTTATTGCCAAAAAAGTTATTACTTCGGTGGTTTAGTCATTCTCCCGACGATTTATTATTATTGTTACCAAGTTTTAAAGAATTCGGATGTATAGATATTTACACAACAAATTAGTTATATATAAACCAAAACTATACTCCATAACTATAGTAAAAGCTCGTTTATCCGACATACTTGAGGATGAAGGAATGCCGGATAATCGAATACTTCGGTTCATTGAATGTTTTGTTAAAATATGAAATTTTTGCTACGATTTCGCATTATTTCATGCAATTTGATTTACATAATTATATATAATTATTCCACAAACTACACATATACGACTGTATTCTGCAAAATGAAATCTATTTAAATAATCCTTAAAATTGAAAAATATTTATGAAGCAAAAAACATTTTCTGTGAGTCCTCAAATAAACAAAATGCGAGAGAGGAAGATGAAAATGAAAAACTACGATTCTTATATTATAGGATGGTAGTATGGTACTAATAAATAAATTTTATCTCACGATAAAAGTAAAATCAACAACTTGTGTATGCTGCTTTATCACCAGTAACGAGGCTCGAAGTGTCACCGACTGGAGTTTGTATGTATTAACAAAGGCGTCTCATTATTAACATTCAAGCACCATATCCTCTCGGCTCCCGCAATGATGAAAATGTTAATAATACTAATTCTAATGCTCCATCTAGTTGGAGAGAGATTTAGGTAAAACTCACGAAGTTACTTCCCGCGTCATCGGCTGCCAAACAACTGGTGGCTTACGTGTATAGCCCACCGGCGATATATGCCCTGGTACATTTCAGTTTCCTTTTAAAAATAAGTTAATTTCAGTAATGGTATATATCTTGCAGATATTTACAATCGAGTGCATCGAAAACATAATCAAATTGATATATTTCGTTCTCGCTCCATATTCTCCAATGGGACTAGCATCTTTTATAGGCTTCGGAAGCTGAACCACTTAAAAATTTCCAGCGAGACAAATAAATTTTCCACATAAACTCAGATCAATGGCGCACGTCGATACGGTTTTTCAGAGGAAATTAGAAAAGTTACAGAGTAAGCTGTATGTGAATATTATTTTAACTACCATAAGCTAATTGCGTCGAATATACCGAATAGTACATTGCGAGATTCAATTATGAATATTTTTTTTTATCTATTATGATTATTAGAAAGAAATCTAGTTAATAAAAGGTCATTTTTTATTCATTCCCAGCTAACTGTACACATATAAGTACATAAACGCCATGTTTACACATTACCTACCTTGAGAGTACTAATTGGACTCACTTTTCCTTTTTCTTCTGTCATTTTAACAAAAAAGAGTGAAATAAATTTGTTGATCTATTTTCCGAGGTAATATCGAACTTTTCTAAGAAATAATTTTCTATGGTTAACACCTTCCAAATTCCAACAAAAGTTCCCTAGCTGTCTTTAAGACGAAATGAATAGATTACCGTGTAATAAGGAATCTAAATTTCTAAATTTACTTAAAATAGTTTGCTGATGGTAAATAATAGGCATTTTCGGAAATATACCAAAGTAACTTCATAGTAAGTTTCAAACATTAAAATTACCCATAGTATATACGAATGATCAAAGTAACTTCAATAATGAAAAAGTAATTTCATGAAACAAACACACTCGAAATTCTTTCTTACTTTTTTGTATGTGAAAGGTAACTTGAGTAACTTTATTACAAATATAATATAAATTAAAACTTACTCTGAAGTTACTTTGGTCTATTTCCGAAAATGCCTATTATCGTCAACATTTAAAAACAAAATATGTACATCTAGTAAGCTTTTAAATATAGAAAGACATTCCCATTTTTATGGCATTGGGCGCTTTCAGGTCCGCGAACTGTTTGCAACTTGTTCAGTTGTTAAGTAAAATAAACATGTTGTTCTCTGAATGTAACCGATTTCCATCAGTAAATTTTCACAGGCCACATGTTGCGAGACCTGAAAGAGCCCAAAAACATATCTGTGACGTTTCATTCACATTTTATGACATTTTACTGATTGAAATTTCACATGTTGTTCGATACATTATTTGTGAATTGCTTTAATAAAATCGCACCTAAAGCTTGGGACATAACATCGGCAAAAAATACCATGGTGTCAGAAAAAAAGACCATTGTAGTATATTTTTCCTTCAAGTTAAAATTTTTTCAAGTAAAGTATGAAATAGGCAGGCAGGGCTTATATCATTTAAAGTGATTTGGTTGGTAAAGAATTTTAAAATTAGTACTATGGTATTTTTTTGCCGATTTTATATCCCAAACTTAAAGGTATAATTTCTGAGTAATTAAACCTCTTGGTTTTAAAGGTCGTATTATTAAACACTAATACCAAATTACTATGGGACGCCTCTAAAATAATATCACTCCATAAGGATGCAGCAGTTTTAGGAGAAAGGCGCTGGGAGACATACAGTTGTGATCTAACACTTGATTCTCTCTGAAAGGAGTAGTTTAAATTCTTAAGGATTTTCAACAATATGCTAGAAATGTATGTATAACAGGATCGAATTGTTAAAAGTTGAAGATGAAAAATGGCGAATGTGATTTTGATTGCTCTTCAACACATTTAATTGTGAGTCTGTGATTTGGCGGCATAACAGTAGAAGATTTGTTGTGACCAATTATGATATTAGGGAAGGGGTGTTCAAATTTAAGAAAAGCCATATGCCATGTTTGTACAATATAAATGTATAAACTGACGCTTTGCGGGAAAAGTATCGTTCGAGGAGTCGGATAGACTGGAGGATAGTTTAATTGGAGTATAATTTCCGTTTTTAACAACAAAACAATAAAAATCATTGGGAAATTAACGACAAGGATTTCACGTACTTACAAATTAGTTTGTTTTTAAACGGGATAAACAAATTGTACCGACTACTCGTAAGTTAAAAACGAGTTTCGCGGTATTTCCATATTACGTAGGTAAATGTTTGACGTATCCCCTTTATAAATTTATAATTTATAATCCTTGATTATTTATTGATCATGTGTCACAATTAAATTTTGTTTATTAATTACCTCTTAATGATTATGTTAACAAGAAGAATGTTTATTGATTCCGTACATTTTTATATTTTTATTTAGTCTGCCGATGTATTATAAAAATAAAATGCCATATGGCATGGAAAATGGATTTTTTACATTAAGTAGGGAAAATATAAACATTGTTCAAAATAATAACAACAACAATCCGAAAAATGATGAATAATTAAATAATGATTAAATGATGACACGTGCCATTGTCAGGATATAAATCCCCATCCATATAGATATCTAACATAAATAGCGTTTATTTATCTATAATGTAAAAACCATTTCACGAGCGAGACCGCGATTAAATTTAAAATAATTATTTTAGGAAAATTTGTCGAAAATGTCAAAAAATAAATTAATTTTCTTCTTATTCCCATAAACATTATTATGTCATTAATTGTATATTTATGTGTTTCGTTCTCACTCTTGTTTTATCAGGAGGACGTGGTAGCAAGGTAAAATTTTCATTGTCAGGCGTGAAATTTTCATTGTTGTTCATTATTCACTTGTTATTATTATTTGGGAAAGTCCTTAACGAAGTGTTAATACTATAAAGAACTTGTCATAAGGAAATAAAACTTTAAAAGCCTTTTAGTTTTTGCTACGTACATATATAAAAGAATGCAGGTACAGCTAACCCTCGTTTTACACGGTACTCGCATTACACGGTTTCGCTATAGCACAGTTATGCAAATGCGCAAACTCTCGGATAACACGATTCGTTTAACACGGTTTTCGCTTTAACACGGTCGTGAAAGTCACTCGTTTAACACGATTTCAATTTTAACATAAAATCCTCAATCAATTACCGTTAACGTACATACTAACAAAATTTTGGTTAATTAAACCGAGTTTTATTTAATTCTGCTCTCTATTTAACGAATGTACATAATGTAAAATGAATGGGTTGGTGATAAAAAGTGGCTCATGGATTCAAAGCAGCTAAAGACAGGCTCACACTGTTGTTTTGTAGTAATACGTCGGGTGATTTAATGACAAAACCATTGCTTATTTATAGAACATTGAGCCCTAGAGCCTCGAAAAAAATTGACAAAACTAAACTACCTGTATATTGGCAAGCCAACAGCTTGGATGACAGCTAATCTGTTTAGAGATTGATTTTTTGATTGCTTCGCTCCAGAGGTGGAACGATATTTATCAAAAAAAAACTTACTTTTAAGGTGTTATTTCTTTTAGACAACGCTCCTGAACACCCTCAGGATTTAAAGCACCCAAATATTCAGGTAGTTTATCTACCACCAAACGCTACGTCGCTCATTCAGCCGTTGGATCAGGGGAAATTTCAACCTTCAAAGCCGACTATATCAGAAGAACTTTTCAGCATATTTAGGATTTAATGAATAGTGATACTGACCTTACAGTTTCTCAGGTATGGACGCAATTTAGCATTTTGAATTGTGTGGAAATCATTTCTTTGGCAGCTAATGTATCAAAATCATCCACTTTAAACGGCTGTTGGAAACCAAAATGGCCGGAAATTGCTTCTAAGGACGTTAAAATTCCAGCAGTAAATGAAGAATATCATCAAATCGTTGACCTGTCACATGCTGTAGGAGGAGAAGGATTTGAGGACTTAACAATTGACGATATTCACGAGCTGGCAACTCCAGAAAATGACTTGACTGAACAAGATCTATTGGGTATAGTTGATGAAAAGACACTTGATGAATCAACTGATTCCGAAAGCGACTCAAGCGAACCGCCAACTCCAAATTTACATTCATAGCAATTAAAACAATCCATCCATATCATATGGGTGCCAGGACATTTCGTTAGTACGGGGAACATTAAAGCCGATAAACTGGCTCGACGTGGTACAACGGACCACATTTCAAACAGCAAAAAGGATATTGAAATTCCTCTTGCGGTATGTAAACTGCTGCTTCAGGAGGAAGCCAGTAAGTTGACGAATGATAGATGGTCAAATAGTACCTCATGCGTAATAACTCGGCAGATGTGGCCAAAGTTGAACTCGGCGAAATCCAAACAGCTGATCTCACTTCAGCGGAGTCAGATCAGTGTGGTTCTTGGAGTGATTACGGGGCACTGCCTCATAGGCAGACATGCAAGTAGACTTGGTTTCTTCTCACATGACTACTGTCGTAGTTGCGAGGACGAAGAGGAGGAAGAGACAGTACTTCATCTTCTTTGCACCTGTCCTCGTCTGGCACGAAACAGACTGAATTTTCTAGGAGCACCCCTTTTCAACGACCTGGCGGAGCTCAGCGGGAGGGACGTCAGGAGTATCCAGCGCTTCATAGCAAGCTCAAAGTGGTTTCAATGAGTTGGAGGAAAATTTTTAAATTGTGGTATGGCTACGGATCTTTTTGTGTCTATGCCCGGTCCTGGTGGACCGCCACCCAAACTTACCCTAACCTAATTAAAACAATATTCGAGCTTGCTGAAAAAATCAAATTTTAGAGAATGACTCATCCATGGAGCAGAGTTTAAAGTTTGAACGGGAATTGGAAAATTCTTTAGCACCATACAAGGAAATTCAGAAAGAACTGGACTGCAAAAAAAGGCAGCCTCTGATTACGGAATTTATAAAAATCGGTAAAAGAAAACAAAATGGCGACCTCCAAAGTTGCTCCAGTGAAGAAAACCTTAATTTTAAAACGACACATACTCAGGCTACCATCAAACAGTTCCTTTGCAGAGATAGGATCGAAAATGAAAATGACGAAAGTAGCAGTGTGAGCGATTGGGGTGAAATGTGCTAATTTTTAACCACACTACATAAATGAATTTTGTATGTAGATTTTGTATTTTAATGAAGTTTATTATTCCTAAAACATTTCTATAAGAAATTTGAATTCTTTAAAGTTTTTTTTATTAGTTTTTATTTAATTTAATTTAATTTTTATGAATTAAGCGGTATATGTACTTTCTAAAAATTAAAAAACTTGCAGTGTAAAATCAATATTTTAATATTTTATGAAGAATTTAGCTATATTTGAGAACCAAACCACAGTAATTGTATGGATTCTGAGTATCGCTTAACACGATTTCACATTACACGGCATTTATATGGAACCAAACTACCGTGTTAAGCGGGGGTTACCTGTACTAAAAGTTTTAATTATTTTACAATATGGTCATTGTAAAACAGGACGTACATATTAATTTATTTATTGTTGCTAGCGTTTTTCGGGGGCATATGTACTTAATTTAATTTTCGAGTTCAGATTAAGTCACAATTGTAACCTTTGGGAAATGATTGCCTATATTAACAGCGATTAAATGTGTCATTTTAAAAGAGTAGAACATTTGTTGTTGGATATTAGCAAAGTGAAATTCAGCAAACTTTATGAAAATTGATTAACATGAGAACTTCGAATTAGAAGAAAAGTTGATGCTATTTTGCTTTGTCCATTCGTAAATTAATTCAAAATTACGAAAATTCGATCACTCATTTTAGAAATTTCTGAAATAATTCGTTGAAAATTGATTTTCGTCAGAGATGTAATTTAGATGCTGCATAGGTTTGGATGCGTCAAAGAAGAATTGAGACCTTATGATAAACTGGAATTAAAATTCGGAAAATCTGAAGTATTGTAGATTATTCGACTTTCACTTTACATACGAGTAAATTCATTAATTTAAAAGTTTTTAAATAATTTGATTTAAAACATAGAATTTTCCGATTGGTTCCCTTTTAAACAATGAAACACTCAAACAAAATGAGATGTTTCCTCTTATAAACTTTTATATCTCGGAATATATTGAATGAAGTTTAATAAAATTTAAATGAATGTGCAATGTTTATTCGAAATGGCGAAAGATATACCATAATTAATTAATAAAGAGGATAATGCACTATTTCAAGTACCAACGCTGTTATTGCAATGTTTAGGGTTTAGAGTCTGAGTTAAACATTCGACTAAGCTTAATTCCAGTTCGTGGAAGTTACTGCAGACGGATACTTAAAGGTACAAAAAATAACAACCAAGAAATGATAATGTTCTTGTGATAACGAACAGAATACGCTATTATAAAAAATATACCAATAACTCTTTGATGGTATTCTCTTTAACGTAACAAGTGTCTAATCTAAAACGACCGGCTGCTGGAACATAGCTTCTTAAATCAAAATAAACTAAGTCATCAACGAATCAAAAAAGTTGGGATGGGGAAATTTTTCTTCATTTTCAGGGATTTTGGTTGGTTGAAATTGCGGATAAATATTTACCCGCAAATTATCTGCATACATGCGGCCTCCACAGAATCAGGATCACCAAATGGATATATGTATTTGTAAACCATCTGTAACCTGAATGGACTAACATATTTGGTTTGTGTAGAGCGAGAATAAGAGATTGGGCTCAAGATAGAGCCTTTGGGAACACCAGATGTTGTATGTAATTAAAATCGTGTCACTAATTTTTTCATAATATTTCACTGATTGACGCTGCAAATGCAAATGAACAAGCCCTTCTGGAAATTCATAGCATAATTTAGATACCAACATTGTTAAATGTTTTAAAAAACAATGAATGAGAAGAAATGTAGAAAAGAAGAAATGTTTTAAAATTTTTAAAAGTACACCGCGCCAATTAAAAAACGGAACAGAAGTTTTCTTTGAAAAAATACCCAGATTTGAACGCTTGTATCTTAGTGAAATAACACCTTTCAGAAAAAAAAATTTTTTTTTTTTTTTTTTCGATACTGGCAGAACCATCTTGATGTGAATAGAGCCGGCATGTGAAAAATGAACTTAAAATAAGGGATATAGAAACACTAAAAATTCATTTATTTTCATAGTGTTTATATGAAAAAACGCGATTTCGATTGACGATAAAATATGAATTAAAAGTTAAACCCAGTTAAATAATTTTTTAAGAAATCGCTAACAAACAATTCAATGTCTTACTCATTTAAAACACAGATTCTCAAATTTCCCTATTTTCCAGCAATAATCAAAAGAAAATAAGGGAAATTAAATTAAAAAACATTCTACAACAACAACAATGTGTATTAAAAAGAGAAAATTCATTTTAATGACGACATCTTATCTCCACATCTAAACCCAATGGTAAGAAAAAAGACAACACGTCTCCGCTCAACAATCAAAATTTAAAAAAAATCAAAAAGAGCTAAACAGAATAAATTAAATCAAAACAATGAGTGCGAAAAAAACAAAACATCAAAACAATCTAGCATGCTTTGCAAATTCAAAATAACTATAGAAACATATTCGAATTCAAATTGGAATGGAGGCAATTAGCGTATTTTGTTGACCAAAATTATTTTGGGTTTATTTGTTTCCCAAGAAAATAGCCAATTTGATTTAATTGGCAAAAGCCAACTTTTCGAAATAAAATATAAATTTAATATGTAATATGACCTGGTGGCAGGTATCATAACGAAAAATTAGAATTGGGTTTAATTTAACCTAATATTTTTTGGGTTAATGTTATTCTTGCGAGGGTTTATCCTATACAATTGTTGTTGTAAATTTTTCAAGGAAATACGCTTAATGAAAGAGATGATTATTGTTTTGTTTATAAATTTCGAGTTATGTTGATGACGTAAATATTACAAAAACAACAATATTTAAAATTTCAAAAGTACCTTATTTTTCATGGCGATTTTCACTAAGAAATAAACATTTTCAAGACTTGATTTTTCAATCAAATAATATTACATGTTTCATGAACATTTTCATATAAAAACAAAACAAAAGCTCACATTTCTAATAAACTAAAACTGTAAATGAAAATAACCGTTTTCCCATATACGTTCATAGTAAAGAAAAAATTGTATGTACCTTATTTTAAGCTTATTAAAAAATACAGTCGATGCTGGAGGCTCTTATTTATACAGTAGGCTCTGATACTGGAAACCGTTTTATTTTCTTTTGTTTTTTTATGGCTTTTTTGAGTAAAACAAAAGCTGTCTAAAAAAAAAAAATTTGCTGCTTTTTGAAACTGTAGACGAACTTGCTCGATATTTGATTCAAAAATCCAAATCGGCCATTTTATAGAGAATTTAGAAACCTTACAAGTTGATACTACGAAAATTTCTGTGCGGCCACTCCTTATCGAGTTATTGAAGTTTTAGTGTGTTAAAGTTTTAGTATTAAAGTGACTTAACATTTTAACGTAGAGTGCTAGTTTACAAGAAAAAAAAAATTTACTTCTAAGCTTTTTGGTACGTTTTCTCTAAAACTTCAATAACTTTACAAGGAGTGGCCGCACAGATATTTTCCTAGTATCATTTTGCAAGGTTTCTAAATTCTCTATAAAATGGCCGATTTGGATTTTTGAATGAAATATCGAGCAAGTTCGTCTACAGTTTCAAACAGCAGCAAATTTTTTTTTTTTTTAGACAGCTTTTGTTAAACTCAAAAAAGCCATAAAAAAACAAAAGAAAATAAAACGGTTTCCAGTATCGAAAAAAAAACAAAATTACTTTCAACTAGAAACGAAATTTTTTTTCTGAAAGGTGTTATTTCACCAAGATACAAGCGTTCAAATCTGGGTATTTTTTCAAAGAAAATTTCTGTTCCGTTTTTTAATTGGCGCATTGTAGTTGGTAAGTTACGACTTGACATATCGTCACCTCAGAATTACACTGTGGTATGTCGCATACAATAAGTGTAACTCTGAGGTGACGATACGTATAAGCGTATGTCTCTAATTGAATGACCTTTTTAAAAGTTTAGACAAAATTGGTAATATACTAATCGGACGAAAATCATTTGCTGTAACCGTAGAGCATATTTTAAGAATCGGTGTAATCAAGGCAATTTTCCATGCATTGATTAGGGAATACTAATTTAGGTAAACCAGAGTTCACTATGTGAGGCAGTAAGATTGGAAGTATTAGCTTAATAAACCTTAGCGGTATGCCGTCAGATCTATCAGCATGTGATTTAATGCTGCGCAATTGAATGAGAATTTTCAAAACGAATGTTAAGCTATTTTTATTCGGCGATCAATTTATAAAAAAAACTTAGATTTTACTTGGAGCTCTCTGATCCAATTTGAAACTTTTTTTAATTATCATAATTTGATATTTAAATATTTATGAGTTTTCATATTAGAAATGTAAATTTGATTATTAAACGACAATAAATTTAAATTTCATATTTTTAATTTTAATTTTAAGGGTTTTCTTAATTTTTAATTTTTACGTTTAATTTTTAATTCTAAACTTTTAATTTTCAATTTTAAATTTTTAAGATTTAATTTTTTATTTGCTGTTTTGAGTTTTAATTTTGAAACAATATTTCAATAAACAGAATGAAACATGACTATCTACTACTTTAGATTCATCTGCTGCTTTAGTCCCTAGAAAATATGTACCTCAAGAACCCCAATGTTGAGTTAGATATACAGAGTCACTATTTCCTACCGTTACAAACGCACCCAATCACTTAAGCTGAAGAAAAGGTATGTAATAATATTGATAAATAACATACCTGAAGGACCTGGAATTTTAATTTATTACAATACAACCAACATCCACACCAACAGCAATGCAACCCCATACCTATGTCTATATATTTGTTATACACGTCAGACGGAAATCTTGACATGAGGAAAATTATAACACGCAAGGCCATCTTTACCATGGGGCTATAAGGGCTACAGCCCTAGGGCTCCACATTACTAGGGCGCCACCAAATGTCCAAGACCTAATCAATTTTAGAGAATATCTTTTTATTTGAATTTCATTTTTCACTTCAAAGGAAATGCAAGCCGTTTTATTATAATAAATTTATTCTATTCGTCGCTTAGAATGCACGATTCGCGATAGTTATTTTATGCATTGACAGACGACTGGTAAAGTTGAAAAAGCGCCTTAAGCGTACAATAGTAAACTACGAGACTTCCAATAACAAAAATTTGCTATATGCAGTTATATGGAAATAGTGTCTATTTAATTTGAATTGTTATTTATTAAAAGTGTGATGGTTGGAAAATCTAGTTAATGGATGTGATGGTTGGAAAATCTATTACATTACATATACTACACAGTTTAAAGTGTGATTATACAGTTTAAAGTGTGATTATACAGTTTAAAGTGTATATATTACACAGTTTAAGGTTGATTTTTGTATATTTGATTCATTTGGTACCACTTTTTCATTTTAGATGCCAACAAATTTTGCTTAAATATTGCATAAATTTGATATTAAGCTACTTGATACTAAAAGAATAACTGTTTTAAAAATATTAAATTTTGGATTTTAATTATCTGCTAAAACGTGGTAAATATGCTCTAATCTAGTTTAAAAAAGATTTAGTGACTCAAGATGTACTTATAGTGAATTTAACATTAAATTTCTGTAATTTTTAAGCAAGGTTTTCGAGCATTTAAAACGATAAAACTGTTCCAATTGAACGAAAAATACAAAAAACCCACTTTGAACTACATAATAGATTTTCCAACCATCACACTTTTAGTAATAATTCAAATTAAATAGACACTATTTCCATATAACTTCAGATAGCAAATTTTTGTTATTAGAAGTCTCGTAGTTCACTATTGTCCGCTAGAGCACACCATACCAGTCGTCAATTGTAAACCATCCCAAATTTAAAAACTTGTTTTCTGCTAGAGATATCAATCATCGAAATCGGAGCACATTTGCAGATTTTCGATTTTTGTGGCTCTGAATTTGTGGCTATAGTTCAGTTGATTTTCAAAAAAATTGAATTTTCCACAAAACGTGTAGAAATATTCGAACGATCCAAATAGCCGTTTGTATGACAATTACAAGTCTTAACGCCTATTGATAGAGGTATCAATCATCGAAATCGAAGCACATTTGCAGATTTTCGATTTTTGTGGCTATAGTTCAGTTGATTTTCAAAAAAATTGAATTTTCCACGAAACGTGTAGAAATATTCGAACGATCCAAATGGCCGTTTGTATGACAATTACAAGTCTTAACGCCTATTGATAGAGGTATCAATGCTACTACGCATTTTCACAATCATCCGGTGTTCTCATTTTATTCATCCTCTCTTTCTATATGCTGTTTGAACTTCATGTCTTGTATTTTCTCTAAAATTTCATGGTGTCGAATGTACTGGTTTTAAAACAGAAGATGATTCTGCACTGGGAAATTTTTTTTTGCTTCTACAAAGGCGCCTAATATTTTTAGCCCAGGGCGCCTAAATATATAAGAACGGCCCTGATAACACGTAAATCAAATCAACAATAAAGCATATTGCATCAGAACAGAGGATTACAAGATACCAGTGTCGAAAAAAGTCAAGAAAAATCCGCATTATAGCGGATTCGTCTGGAGTAAATGCACATAAAAAGAGCAAAAAACACAAAATCACTCATTTTTCGTTCACAATTTCTACTTCTATCTACTTTTTTGTTGTTGTATACCATACACTTCGATTGTGATACCTAAATACAAAAAATCATAAATAAAAACATTAAATGTTTTTCACAACCACACGCAAATTAGTACATGTGTTGTGAAGTTACTATTTTTATTTTGGGCGTGATTACTCCTGTTCACGTTCAATTACCACACTCAATGAGAAACACTTTGAGTATTCATTGACTTTGTTTTAAATACAAGCAAGTAATTTTTTTTTATCTTACACGCACAGTACCACCGTACAGAAGATTTACCTAAAACCGCTATGGTTAAAAATTAAAATAAAAATCAAATTGACAAATTAAATTACCATAAATAATTTTTTTTTTTTAACACTAAATTTGGCTAAACTTTCCTATTTCACAGCCATACAAAAATTCCAGATTTTTCCCGCATAAATTATGTAAAAATAAAACGCATATTTTTAAGGCAGTAAAAGTTGATAAAACTAGAAATACAGTCGGTAATAATAAACAATGGAAATATAAAAATCAGAGTCATTACACCTTGCAGACACAGATCTGTAAATATTTTCACTCAATGTAGATTTCGTTGGGGCGTTGATGAGCTCTCGGCTATTTGTATAAAACGCCACATTCGCTTTAAGCGTCTCGATACACCACAGAAATAATATAACCACGCACAATTTAAGAACAAAATTATTGATATTTATTGTTGGGAATTATATCACCCAAATTAATTGTACAAATTGTTTACAATTTTATTTTTCAATATTAAGAATAAAAATCTAAATTTAATATTTTTCACCACGCACTGATTATTTTTATTTCACGAGTTATTTTAAAAATGGCGAAAATGCCAAGCAAAACTTACTATATTAAAATATCCGCGATCACAAAAGAAATTAACTTTTCTCATCGAAGTATGAAGCGTATCTACCTTCTTATGTATCAAAACCGTTCCGAAATATAATTATTTTCAATGTATAACTATCTCTTTCCTACCAAACAATTGGTGTTGACATACGAACAATCGTAATGTCAAATTCGCTGTTCTTGTGAACGCGAGATAGAAACCGAAATTAATTATCAATTCGAGTTCGAATTGAGTTAACTAACGAAAATGAGATGGAGCGAGAATCACAAAATATAATTTAATGTTCCACTATATTTTGTGTCCATATCATTTTCGCTAGATGGCGAATAAAAAGTTTTGTTACGCAAAGAGATTATCTTATGCGTAAACCCAAATGTGTACGTGGTGGCGAACGTAAATCAATTTATATAAATAAACAATTTATATAATTGAATGCGTGAGGCGCTACAGGACTCCCCCGCAAGTGAGTCCCCCTCCCTAAGGAAGAGTCTCTTCGGCTGCGAATCGAACATGTTTATGTGAGCACTGAACTGATTTAGCATCAGTGGAACACAGTATGCCGTAAGCCGGTTTGAGCCGATCAATTGAAATGGTCTGATTCTTACCATTAATTGAGACGGTAAATTGTTTCCGAAGGCGTCGAATGACTTTAAACGGACCTTCATAGGGAGTAGATAAGCCTGTGCGAACCTTATCTGTCCTTACGAACACAAAATCACAGTCGGCAAGTGCCTTAGGAACAAAAATGTCATCTTGTTTGGCTTGTCGAGTGGATTTCGGAATAAGGTTTTGCATTGTTTCACGAAGTTGGTCAATAACTGTGTCGCTGGTTGGTAGAGGTAAAAGAGGATTTTCGACGAAGAACTCACCTGGTAGCTTGATGGTTTGTCCATAAACCATTTCAGCTGGTGAGCACTTCAGATCTTCTTTTACTGTTGCTCGGATTCCCAGTAGTACGATGGGTATCTCCCGAACTCCAGTTGATCGTGTTTCCTCTGGCCATTAGCGCAGCTTTGAGTTGCCGGTGGAAGCGTTCGACCATGCCATTGGCTTGCGGGTGGTAAGCCGTTGTACGAATCCGATGTGAGCCCAGGAGTTTTTGTTAACTCGCTGAAAAGCTTGGACTCAAACTGCGTTCCTTGATCAGTAGTGATATTAAGGGGCACGCCGAATCGTGAGACGTAATTGTTGACAAAAGTCAAGGCAATGGTTGAAGCTGACATATTAGTCATGCAGTAGGCTTCGGGCCATCGAGTGAAACGATCGACACAAGTTAATAAGTATGAATATCCATTAGAAGGAGGAAGAGGTCCTACTATGTCTATATGGATATGCTCAAAACGACCAGATGGTATTTGGAATTGTCCATGGATAGATTTAGTATGCCGTTGAACTTTGGCACGTTGGCAGGATAAACAAGACTGAGCCCATTGGCTTACGTCTTTGTTCATACTAGGCCAAAAATATCGAGCAGTAATCAATTTACGAGTAGCACGAACACCAGGATGCGAAATGTTATGTAAAGTATCGAAGATAGTTCGACGCAGTGATTCTACCCAGTACCCAGTTGATGTTTCGCAGATGATTTCGAGGCCAGGCAATTGAAAAAGCGCCAGCTTCATTGATGAACCAGAGTGACATTCGGAACCAGAAAATAAATTCTGAAGTTCTAGGTCAGCTTTTTGTAAAATTGCAATTTTATTTAAGTCGAATTGTGTCTCGACTGCGGCCGTTTCATTGTCCGTTGTGCGAGAGAGTGTATCTGCAACAACGTTGTCGTGTCCGTGAACATGCTGAATGTCCGTGGTAAATTGACTTATATAATCCAAGTGACGAGCTTGCCTCGGATTACGTTCAGTTTTAGACTGAATTGCTCTAGTCAGTGGTTTATGATCGGTAAATATAGTGAATTCCCGACCTTCGACAAAATATCTGAAGTGTTTCACTGCCAGATATATTGCGAGTAATTCCCGATCGAATGCGGAATATTTCTTTTCAGCATCCGATAATTTTCTTGAGAAAAATCCCAATGGCTCCCAACACTCATTGTTATACTGTTGCAGTACTGCCCCAACGGCAGTGTTAGATGTGTCAGTAGTTAAACTAAGCTTTGAATCGCTCAGTGGATGTGCAAGCAGTGTTGTTTTCGCAAGTTCAGCCTTAAGTGACGTAAATGCCTGTTGACATTCGTCAGTCCAAGAGAAATTCTTAGGCGTTTTTGGTTTACGAAGAAGTACAACCAGATGGCTGTGAACAGGTGCGAGTATTTCAGCAAGCTTTGGTATAAATCGGTGATAATAATTTACCATACCGATGAATCGCTGAATATGCTTGATTGAGCTTGGAGCTGGAAATTCCCTAATGGCGTTAATTCGTTCTTCAGACGGCAAAATACCATTAGGGGTTATTTTGTGGCTAAGGAAATCAAGAGTTGTTATGCCAAAGACGCATTTCGAACTGTTGATATGAACATCAAACTCAGATAACCTATGGAAGAGTTGTTCCAGGTGGAGTTTGTGCTGCTCCTCAGATTGTGATGCTACAAGAATATCGTCAATGTAGACGAAAACAAAGTCTAAATTACGAACGACTTCGTTCATAAAACGCTGAAATGTTTGAGCGGCATTACGTAATCCAAACGGCATTCGAGTAAATTCAAACAGGCCAAAAGGAGTTGTAATTGCTGTTTTAAAAACATCATCAGGTGAAACGGGAATCAAATGATAAGCTCTGACGAGATCGATCTTTGAAAAAACTTTGCATCCATGTAAATGCATGGAAAATTTTTGAATGTGAGGAATAGGATAACGATCAGGTATTGTTACCGTGTTTAATCGTCTGTAATCCCCACATGGTCGCCAATCGAGATCTTTTTTTCTAACCATGTGCAATGGACAAGAGATAGGAGATGCAGATGGCCTGCAAATCCCTAATTCCACCATATGTTGAAATTCCGTAAAAGCGGCTTTATGGCGGACTTGATCTAGTCTTCTTGGTCGTGATACAGGGAGATGTCCTTCTGTGACAGTGTGATGGACCACATTGTGTCGGACTGGCAACTTATAGTTTGGTTCTGCTGTAAGTTGAGGAAACTTTTTAAGCAGAGTACCATAGCCGTTGGTGATGGAATAATGGATCGGAGTCGGTGTGTCGACATGAACCATTGTGGCATTGATTGACAGCTTTGTCGATGAATCAACCAGCCGTTTATTCCGAAGATCAACCAAAAGTCCAAATTTAACCAAGAAATCGGCACCAATGATAGGACGATTCACAGCAGCTAGAATGAAAGCATGCGTGAATGTTCGTTTTAGTCCTAAATCCAACTGAAGCAACTTTGTGCCGTAAGTATGGATGTTAGTGCCATTGGCGGCCGAGAGAACTAGATTTGAATTTCGTTTGAGTATATTAAACTCATTTTTGAAATTAAAAGCTGGAATAACCGAAAGGTCAGCGCCAGTGTCGACTAAAAAGTTATAACGATTTATTCGGTCGAATGCGAATAAACGAGAAGTATTTGGGTTATTATTTATAGGGATCCCGCCCCCGTGTCCTGGTAGTTTTTTAAGCTACCTCCGTTGTCATCAATTTTATTGATGTGTTGCGACGTCGATGGTCTCGACGTTTTAAAATCGCAAAGTGGCACACATTTTTTCGCGGCTGGACCAAATTTTGTATGGTACCAGCATCTGCCGTGTCTTCGCGAGTAATTGGCGGAGCTGCGGGATCTAGACCGTGAGCGAGACGATGCGCTGGGTCCCCTTGATTTGTCTCTAAGCAAGCCATTTAATTTGGCTTCAAGCCGAGCAAGTCGATTTTCAAACGAGCCAGTATTTTGGCTAGTTGATTGGTTGTGATCACCGCGCACAGTGGGACGGGATTGCCTATTTATTTGAGACACATTTGAATTCTGTTGGCCGATGTTTATGTGCTCGTACATTTTGTCGGCAGTTCTGGCTAGAGCTTCAGTCCCCAGTGAGTCGGGCTGAGCGACCAGAGCTATTTTAATGATTTCTGGCATCTTTCTAATCCAGAGCGATTTTATTATTGACTCATTAAAATTTTTTCCTGCCAATGTACGAATTTGCCGTAATACTTCAGATGGCCTACGGTCACCAATGTCAGTGCCCGTAATAAGAGCTTCTAGTTGTCTCTCGGACGACGGCGCTAATCGGTCCAACAAAATTGTTTTTAAAGCCGTGTATTGTTCGGTATCTGGAGGGTTCGTCAAGAAATCCGAAATCACGTCACATGTTTCGGGTGATAACGAAGACAATGTGTGTAAAAACTTTTGTTTTTCGGATTTTACAGCTTGGAGCTTAAATTGTATCTCTGCCAACAAGAACCAATTCTGTGCTTTTTGCGGCCAAAATGGTTGTAGCTTAACCTTATTGCTAGTTGTGGCGGATACCTCCAAGGGTACTTGAGTGTCCTCCTCCATTTTTTGGTCGGCCGTGGAGTTTTCTGGTTTTCCTTCGCCGTTAACCATCTTATTAATTTATGTATTAAAATCGAATTTATTCTTTAAATTAGCCACGAAACCAAAAATCCAAACTGTTCTAAAAATAGTGACGAGATACACTGAATTATGTGAACTTTTTTTTAAAATAACTTTTGATATCAACGATTAAATTTCACCAAGAAAAAAAAATTAATCAAGTTGATTGAATAATAAACTAAATATTTTTGATACAAGAAAAATAGGAATGGTTACCTTGAAGTGAAACTTGAAAAAGATTAAAGCACTTCGGCTACGAGATACCCTCCAATTACGGGACGAGTATATCCCCTTCGTATTGGAGGGGCTCGTTGAAATTTTAATTAAAATGAAGTAAATACTAATAATAATAATCAGTGATAAAATTTATTAAATGCAATCGTATTATTGCATTCACTGATAAAACCGATCACTAGACAAAACAATTATATTTCGGAGCTTACCGCGAATAATGAATTAGCGGAAATAATAAACTACCCCGAGCGACGTGGTAAAAAATTTACACAAGCAAAATAAGAAACTTATATATAAACTTTGAGGTTAAATCAAATAATTTTGATTGAAAATTGCAAGTTACTTTACTTTTAAAACTGTTATATGATTTGAGTTCAAAAAATTTTTTAAAATAAAAAAAAAAAACCTTTTTAAAATATATAAATTGTAGGCAAAAAAAAATTTTTTCTAGCACTTAGCTGTTTTTGCTGCTTATTTGCTGCCGTTGCACCACGTGTGTAGGTGTTTGGTCGTCTCATATAGTTGTTCCGGTCGTTGTATTATGTGTGTCCTTGTTTAGACACTACGCGTTGTTGTGTTGTACCAATAAATTATGATAAATGAACCGTTGTACTAGCGTTCCGCTTCTCTTTGATCTTTTGTTGTTGTTGTATAATAATGCTGGTAAGATTATTTTGTGTGGTTCCCGTTATCCACTGGTTATTTAATAACGTTTGCTTAACTTCACAAACTGTAATTATATCCGTTGTTCCCGTTGTCGTGATTTTCTTATCCAAGAAAATATTTTTTTTTTGTATGTGCACCGAGAAAAAAAAATTAACGTGTTGATTAATTTTCCATACCATTAATATTTAAGTATATGAAAAAAAATATGAATATATTTTGCGGTATTTACCTGTTACCTGACACGGTTTGTCCCGTGCCAGGTTTCTCGTAGTTAAAATCCCACAAAAATATATGTATTGTTCCCTAAAAAGGGCGTCGACTGGTCACCAATGTAAATATTTTCACTCAATGTAGATTTCGTTGGGGCGTTGATGAGCTCTCGGCTATTTGTATAAAACGCCACACTCGCTTTAAGCGTCTCGATACACCACAGAAATAATATAACCACGCACAATTTAAGAACAAAATTATTGATATTTATTGTTGGGAATTATATCACCCAAATTAATTGTACAAATTGTTTACAATTTTATTTTTCAATATTAAGAATAAAAATCTAAATTTAATATTTTTCACCACGCACTGATTATTTTTATTTCACGAGTTATTTTAAAAATGGCGAAAATGCCAAGCAAAACTTACTATATTAAAATATCCGCGATCACAAAAGAAATTAACTTTTCTCATCGAAGTATGAAGCGTATCTACCTTCTTATGTATCAAAACCGTTCCGAAATATAATTATTTTCAATGTATAACTATCTCTTTCCTACCAAATAATTGGTGTTGACATACGAACAATCGTAATGTCAAATTCGCTGTTCTTGTGAACGCGAGATGGAAACCGAAATTATCAATTCGAGTTCGAATTGAGTTAACTAACGAAAATGAGATGGAGCGAGAATCACAAAATATAATTTAATGTTCCACTATATTTTGTGTCCATATCATTTTCGCTAGATGGCGAATAAAAAGTTTTGTTACGCAAAGAGATTATCTTATGCGTAAACCCAAATGTGTACGTGGTGGCGAACGTAAATCAATTTATATAAATAAACAATTTATATAATTGAATGCGTGAGGCGCTACAGATCAAAGAGATTGTACCGCTCATATCACCTCTACTGATAGTTGTACCATAAACATTTCAAATTGTTTTTTAGAATATAACCGACGAATTGGAGAGGATTGCGAATTTGTTTCTTTAAAAGGAAGATTTAATTTTAAAATATCATTTAACTCCTTTTTCCAGAAAACTCTGAACCTAAAGCTTCCTTTTCAGATTAAAAAATGTCGACTTATTTCATGTCGTTTTTTGGCATTTATTTCATAATGAACAAAATCCCACCAAAGTTGGAATTATTTTATTTCTTCATTCGGGAATTATTTCGTATTAAAAGAGGGGATTAAAATGTAAAAATTGGCACTTATTTCTTTTGGGAGTTATTTCGTGAAACCCATGCGGGAAGATAATTTCTGAATAACATTATTGTTTGCAAAATTTGCCCATTCAAAATATGACACTCAAAATTAAAACATTTTTATTTACCCCACAACACCACCCCACTAATCCCAAACTCTTTTTTATCTGATCAATATTAATTAAAAATGTTCCACCTGTTAAAAGGCACAAATTTGTTTAATTTGTATGTCTCTATACAAATAAATTGATTACTACCATAAATAGAGAAGGGTAGTCGAACGACATTTTCACTAAAAATTTAAAAAAAAAAAATCCTGATTATTAATTTACGTAAATAGACATTTTTATATAAAGTAGAAAACAAATTTGTTGATGGATGGAATTAAAAATTTACTAATTCTTGATTTTTATTCTATTTTTAGATGCTATGCCTTCAATTGAACAACTGAATTGTTGACGAAAGGTAAGTGTTAAATCTGAAAGGTAGAAAGGATTTTTTTTTTAATAAAATGTCAATCAAATAATTTTTACGCTAACATATTATTTAATTTTTGTAATTGTTTTTGTTTTTTTGGTTTATAGTTTTCTCCAAAAATGGAGATGAAATCTCATTTAGTATATTCAATGCGACCATATAGTACTGGTCAATGGATTTTATCAGTGATTCTTATATTTAGTATTATCAATCGATTAGTCCAAGGACGACATCATGATGTAACGGAAAATGGACATACTTCGACATTAGAACAGAAACTAACAGCGTCTTTGCTAAAAGATGACGGTAAGTGTTGATTATTTTTAATTTTACGGTAATTCTAAAAAAAACTTTAATTTGATGCCACACACAGTAGAATACCCCAAAGTAATTCAATTGAATTGTCTGGAAAAGTATGACGAATTAATTTGTCTATTATAAAGTTCTATTATAAGTTTCGAGGATTTTTAAATAACTGTATTCCAAGGAGTAGTTTATTATAGTGCGATATTCTAACAATAATTATTAGTTTTATTGTTTTCAAAGGACGGATCTATAGTTTTGAAATGAAGTTTTTTTAGTCAGGGTATGATCAGAGCCTACTATATAAATAAGAGCATCCAGTATCGACTGTATACTATTTTTTACTAAGCTTAAAATAAGGTACATACAATATTTTCTTTACTATGAAACTATAAGGGGGGACGATTATGTTCATTTACAGTTTCAGTTTATTACAAATGTGAGCTTTTGTTTTGTTTTTATACGAAAATGCTCATCAAACATGTAATTTTATTTGATTGAAGAATCGAGTCATGAAATAGTATATTGTATAACAAGTGAAGAAAATGAGTCATTGCAATACGAAAGTGAAATTTCCAGCCTGAGCAATAGCGAGGGCTGCACTCACTTGAGTATTGCAATGACTCATTTCACACGAGTTACACACGCTATTTTTTCTACGATAGAAAAAAAAATTATTCGCAACAAAAAATGAAATTGAAATGTTTGGATTTTTACAAATCGTATGGCAATATTTGTAATGCGAGATTTTGTAGTGCAAAATTTTGTAATGCAAGATTTTATATTGCGAGATTTTGTGAAAAAGACTTTGTAAAATAGATTTTATAATGAGAGATAATGTGGCCAACCCCAACAAATGTGGTTTGGCCGTTGGTCCGTTAGAGTAGGAGTTTCAGCTAAATAAATATATCACTAGTTAGAAGGGGGTACAAACTTGCCAGTGGATATACCTTTGTGGATGTATACGGCCTAGTTCGGCCAGCATGTTTGGTTGAATTAAAAAAACTGTAATTGTTACATGTATATATCGAGAAAATATATTACAGAAATGTCGAAAAGTAAATTAAATTTGAAATTGAAATTTTCTTGGTAAAACCGGTCTAGTTATTATATTTTTCGACTTGCGAATTGCGATTTGCTAAATTCATTCTAGATTATTATAAGTAAAATTAGCAATGCAAATTTCTAACACCCTAAATTAAACTAAGTGAAATTATGTTATGTTCTTTATCTCATACATACATACATAATGTATTATTCTGAAATAGTTTGCAACATCGCTTTTAATAAATTTTGTGCATTTAACATAATTACCGATCTCTAAGAATTATATTTCAATCAATTTTACTATATACGCAAGATTCTATATTGGAAGATTTGGTATTGCGAGATTTTGTAAATGCAACATTTTATAATGCGAGACTTTGTTTGCGATTTTTTTTTTTAAAACAAGATTAAGTAATGCAATATTTTGTAATGTGAGATTTAGTAGGGTTCTCCATTTGTTGTCCGTGACTACTAGAACTAAAAAAAAATTGAAATGCAAAACCTTCAATGCCACATAATAAGACAGCTGAAGATTAAAACGCTTAAAATATATGTGCCCGATTTCTTTACATAAGGAACACGATAAAAATTAAAAATGAATACGCAAATTATATTTTCTGAAAATTCCAATAATAATTAAACACATAAACCATCATTCTTTTGACTTATTACCGTGGGCGTTTTGCTAACAAACCAATTGAATTTAAAACGCAAGATATCAGTGAACTGGATGAAAATCAGAATATGCTTGTTTTATCTGATCAAAATAAAAAGGAAGATGCAAGTTCAACATCTGTACCTTTTCCTAAAAAAAAAAATGATTTGAATGGTGGAAATTTCATTATTGAATTTGAAACAGCTGAAAAAAAATGTTCAAGAGGAAAACGTACATACTTACATATATTAAATGGCAAACGCATATTAGATATACAATATTTTTTCAACGAACTAATAAAAGTTAGCAATTACAATATGGCTTTCGGATGCTTCCTATTGAATTTAAAGTTTATAAGCGAGCGCAGATTCGGATTAAATTCCAAATTTTATTTTAAATGTAACATGTGCAATATAATTCAAAATATTTCTTCTGAAGATCCCAACGAAAAGAAATAACATCAAAACTCAATAAATTATCAAAGTGTTTTAGCTGGCATTTCAACCGGTATTGGATATCGACAAATAGAAGAATTTTTTTGTGTCATTGACATATTATATTTGGCACCAAATACATTCAATTAATTACAAAAACAGTTCAACGTGACATTCAAAAAGGTTCCGACCAAGAAATGTTTAAAGCTGCGATGGAAAAGCAAAACAAATAGCAATTGAAGAAAAAAGCGTAGATTTCGATGGTATACGGACACAATAGTAATTATTCCTCACTTTCTGGTGTCGGAACAATTATTGCTCAATCTACAAAGAAGGTCGGTCATATGGAGTTCCGTTCGCAATAAATATTGCATTGTTTGTCGCAGAGCAGAATCGCAAAAAGCAAAACCTGAACATCATGAATGCAATTCAAACTATGCTCACCCATCAACTGGAATGGAACGGAATGCTTTAGTAGAAGGTTTTAGAAAAGCGAAGAATTGTATGGTATGCGCTACAACAAAATAATTACCGATGGCGATGCCAGCTTATACGTAAAAGTTTTAGAGGTTAAACCAAACGCAAATGCACACATAGAGAAAATTGAATGCCGCAATCATTTACTTCGTAATTTTCGGAAACACTCAAAGAAACTATGTACTAATCGCACTAATCTATAATTTAACAAAAACTATTAGGAAATCAAATTAATCGATGTTCCAAAGTCATAATATGCGCAATTAAAAAAAGGAAACTTTCTAAAAATTCTCTTCCATAGAAAAAATTGAGGAACTTGCGCTTGACTTTGGAAATCATTCCACGTTTTTCAAGACCACAGGAAATGTGCCTCATATTTCTGTAATCGCCAACGTTACGAAATACCTGAAATATATCAAAGATTTATGGAAAATGAATTATTCAAAGCATTATTGGATTATTTAAGCGATTAAAATACCAGGCTAGAAGCCTTGTGTACGATGTCGACTCAAATGCCGTAGAAGGTTTGAATGCAATTGTCGCAAAATCAGTTGGTGGCAAAAGAATTAATTTTTCCCGTGGGCAATCATATACATCACGAGGCAAGTTCGCTGTATTACAACACAACAGTCAAAGGGGAAACTATAATCTAGAAGAGTATTCATCAAATTACAGTCCATAATCGAGAATAGCAGAAATTTAAAAACGACGATTACTACTAAATAAAAGAGCCACCACAAATCAACCAAAACGACAAAAAGAAAATTAAAGTTTTTTAGAGAAGACTCTGAATATGGAAATCAAACCTGTCAAGATTTGGATAAATCACCTGAAGGGTATACCGAATAGAGAAATGATTTTTTGAAAAAATTGAAAACGGAAGCTGCTGAACATGATAGAATTGAAAGGTCAACTATAAACCAGTCCAATGAAGCGAAATGGTTTCAAGTGCGTATGAGTCATTTAACTGCTACACGCAATAAAAACATCAAATTTCTGAAAAATAAGGTTTCAAATATCTTATATACTTACTACTGTTATTCTAAGTCAACAATATACGGGATGGAAAATGAAAAAATGCAATAGAGCAATTTTCGAAAGAAAATAATATACATAGAAGTAGCGAAATGTGGTGTATTCATTTATCAAAAATATCCATGTCTTGTCGCGACTCCTGATGAATTGATTAGGCATGATGGAATAATTCCATCCACTAGAGGCTGCGAAATAAAAATAATAAAATTCCTTGTCTATGACGAATATACCGGCAAAATGACAATTAAAGAAAAACATCCTTACTATTGCCAAATCCAAGGGCAACTAGAAATTTCAAATCGAGGTTACTGTTATTTTATCGTTTGAACGCCAAAAGAACATACTTCTTTACGAATAACCTGGAATACAGATTTTTTTTTTTATCAAAATATGCTGCATAAACTTCTCAGTTCTCAGTATCTTATTCAACTTCTCAGTATCTTCTTCAACTGTCTACTCAAAGAATTCATAGATTAATACTCAAAATCATATGAATTTTTGAATTCTTGCTTTTTCAAATGATTATTACGGTTGTTTGTAGTTGCTGGACCTGGATTATCCCAAAAAATTGATATGATATGAATTCGAATATGGAGATTTCAAATTTGAAATAAAACGTAATATGGAATAACTCGAGTTATTACGTTTTGCCTTGTTACCACAGAATTATAGACAAAACCAAAATAGTCCGTAAATTATATAAAAATTTATGAGACTTATTTGTATGTGTTTATTATTTGTTATACATGCATAATTGCATATGTTTGGTACAATTTATTGCCGTCGAATATTTCATTCATATTTTCTTCTCGTATATTAATGAAAGTCAAAAGGAATAAGCAAATTTGGATTCGACAAAAACACGAAGCATTTACAACCTTGTTTGGGTTTTTCGTTTTTATTTTTTTACGTATAATAAAATAACTAACCGTAAAAGAAAAAAACGTTTTGCATATTTTTTTATAATTTAGTGTATATAACTCCATCTATCGTTAGTAAAAATATTTAATATATATAAGAAGAGGAGAAATTGTTAAGAGTTTGCAATTCAGTTTCGATCTGCGAGCATGTGAAAAATAAATCATCTTTCAGTATATCTCATCAGGCTATAGCGACTGAACTGCTAATTTTTATTACACTGATTTTTTCTATATACATATAGGAATCAACGTGCACTTGTAGTATTAGCGAATTTTACATTCCCCTTTTTAAATTTTTAACAATTTCAATGTTAAGGGGGTTTTATACGATACTACATGTCGTAAGACAAAGTACGACGGCAAACTAACGGTACATTTTGATTTGCTTTTACACTGAATAACATGTTGGATAGACTTCATTATTCATTATTCGTCAAGCAGTAAACATGTGAACAAGGGAAAAAATCAAATGCCCGAACGTTGATTGCCGCATTGGTTGCAGCTTTTATAATCCATTATTAAAAATGTCATTACTAAAAATGTTTGTAAAAACTTGTTTGTTTTTAATTATGCCCTGCGATGTGAACATGTCAAAAAAAAATTGTTGACAAAATTTACCAAGTCCGACATACATTCGTTTACATGGTCCAACAAACCAGACAAACCGTCAAAAAATCAAATAAATTTGATTTTCATCGGACATGTCCATTAGACCGTAGTTTTTAGCTTTTACACGATCGAACTTTCCGTCTTGTCGAACATGTCGTCCAACATGTAGTATCGTATAAAACCCCCTTTATTGTATTTAACGCATACATGCGGTTACTATGTTCAAACTTATAAATTATTGAGTTATAAATTTAAAAGTTTGAACATAGTAACCGCATGTATGCGTTAACACTAGGTTTACGAAGCGCGTCAATTTGACGCATTTTCAATTTCACATAGAAAAATTTGGAAATCGGTTAGATTTATCTCTTACTACTTTTACTTACAATTATGCATTTCGCGAGACGAATATTTGGCAACATTTATTTTCTTCTACGCCTTTGAATTTTGAAGTTTGCTATGTGGTATACCTATCTCTACGGGGATGCGTCAATTTGACACAATGGTAAGGCAGTGCAAATACTTCGTCATCTCACGTCTCCAGTGGCTGTTTCAGGGTTATTTTAGGTTCTTATGTATAGAGTAATGTATGTAGTGTAGAAAGCAGAGATAAAAAACGAAACAAAAACAAAGACTTATTCACGTCAAAATCAAAACAAACAAAATCAAAGCAAAAAGGTTTCTCACACATAAATGCGTGGATACTGTACAAAGAATGTACCGGATCAAATATATCAAGAAAGGATTTCATTTTTCAATTAGCCGAAGAACTTGCCTGTAAGAAAGAAAATGAAATTGAGGAAAATATTGACCTTCAAGAGCCTCATATATCAGCAAATAGAAGTAAGTACCCTTCTAGAAATTGTAAGATTGTTTGTGGAAAACGTGCACATAAAATTGAATATGTACATATGGAAAAATGCGTAAATTAAAAAAAAAATTAATTTAAAATATTTTACTCCTCGCAAAAGGACCTATAAGACCGTTCTCTTTTTATAGAGATACTAGCTGCTCTATTCCCTTTATAAAACGGAAAGTTTATACCAAATTTTTTTTTTTTGTCCGAACTGACCAATCAGCTTGCGAGTTGTCTTTTTATTATTATGACGATTTTGATGTCAATACACCTGTATGACAAAGTTCCTTTAAAAATAAATTACTTATTTTACCAAATGTTTACTTTTTTAACACGCGTCAAATTGACGCATACCGTAGAGATAGGTATATCAGAAATGTCAGTAATCCTAGTGTTAAATACAATAACATTGAAATTGTTAAAAGTTTAAAAAGGGGAATGTAAAATTCGCTAATACTACAAGTGCACGTTGATTCCTATATATAGGAAAAATCAGTGTAATAAAAATTAGCAGTTAAGTCGCTATAGCCTGATGAGATGTACTGAAAGATGATTTATTTTTCACATGCTCGCAGATCGAAACTGAATTGCAAACTCTTAACAATTTCTCCTCTTTTTATAAATATTTATCAATTTGGAATATACCAAAATAATTTAAAAGTTTGATATTTAATATATGTGTCTTAGGTAAAAATGCGATGACGTGTTTTCTTGCATTTGGCCCTTAAATCATTGTGTAATGAATATTTCCACACGATTTTAGTAGACGACGCAAAGGCTCCTTTCTTAAATAATTTTAAATTCAAAAATCATCATCGAAAGCATAGGTTACTGCGCTATCGTAAAAAAAAAAGTTTATTTCTCAGGCTTACTATTAGGCCCGTTGTACATTTCAGCTAAGCTAAGCGACAAATGTAGTTTTCGTTAGCTTAGTTAGCTCGCCTAGCTCACCCCTTTGCACTTTTCAGCTGATAGCTAGCCTTATACACACACACATTGTCCAGTTTAAATCTTCTCATTAAAATTATTTATTTTCAACCGGGGGATAAGAATTTAGCTCACATCGCTTAGCTTAGCTTAGCTGAAATGTACAACCATAGACAATCATAGATTTCTCATTTGACTAAAAACACCAAAATAAAAATAAAAATTTTCCATTCAAATATTATCGTTGTATTGCATATACGTATTATATTTGCAGCGCATTCTAAAATCATTGCCTTATAAAATACACAACACAACGATAACATTGGAATTATCAGAAGTTTTTTTTTTTTTGTTTAGTTATAATGAAATGAGAAATCTAGTATGCATGTCTATGGTACAACGGACCTTACTGTGGGTTTCCGCTTGGGATGACTTTGCACATAATTTCAATCTGTTTTAAATTTGTTCACACGGATAATATACATTGAAAAAAAATACATATCGGTATATAAATTTGTTTATGCAACCATAGACAAATTTACAATACGATTTGCAATCCAAAGTTGTCTCCATTGCAAATTTTGCATTTATCAAAAAAAATACAAATATCCCTTATTTTGTTTAGGAACATTTTCAGTCCTGCGATAAACAAAGCAAGCTGAAATATTTTTCTATGTGAATACTTTATTGTTTTTATTATGATTTTTTTTTACGTCTAGAAATGTCTAAATTGGCAAAATTATTTGGTAATACAGATACAAAATATTTCTAACACAATGACATGAAACAAAAATTTCCCTTTGCAATTATGTATTTGCAATCTACTTTAGGTGGAAACTAATAGTTAGTTTCCACCTAAAGTAGATTGCAAATATAGGGAAATTTTTGTTTCATGCCACTGTGTTAGATACATTTTGTATTTGTATTACCAAATAATTTTGTTAATTTAGGCATTTCTAGACGTCAATAAATAGTAGATTGTTCTACAAGTAAAGAAAAGTGATAGTTTTCCAGCGAGTAAAATTGTTTAATTTACGAGCGAGCGCTAGTGAGCGAGTGGATTAACAATTATACGAACATGGAAAACCACTTTTCGTGTCGGACATGCTATTTTTTCGTGTATTTGACGACAAATCAGGTAAAAATAAAAAAGGTAGACCCAGTTTGGATCGAAGTATGTAAGCATAGCATGTACATAACAATCGCAGTAAGCAAATAAATAAAAGTCAAAAATTCAAAAATCATTTGGAAAAAAGCGTTTCTATGAAGAAAAGTGTTTATAGTGAAGAAATGTGTTGCTAAGGAGAAAAGTAGCAGTTTTCTTTACTGTTTTCAGCCAAGAAATGATACTCTTTGCCATTAAAGACACGAAAAAATCATAATAAAAACAATAATGCATTCACATGGAAAAATATTTCAGCTTGCTTTGTTTATCGCAGGATTGAAAATGTTCCTAAATAAAATAAGGGAAATTTTTTTTTGTTTTGAAAATGCAAAATTTGCAATGGAAAAAGATGTAGGCATGCATGACTATTTTTTATTGCAAATCGTATTGTAAATTTGTCTATGGTTGCATAGACAAATTTATGTACCGATATGTATTTTTTTCAATGTACACTATCCATGTGAAAAAACTTAAAACAGATTGCAATTATTTGCAAAGGCATCCCAAGTGGAAACCCACAGTTAGTGAAAATCGTCATGAAAAATAAGGTATTTTTGAAATTTGTGTTGCTGTTTTTGTAATATCATCGATAGTCATCTCTTTCATTCGCCAATACAAGCATGCCAACGGTTAATCCATTTTTCCATACACACCTATTATTAGTTGCACTGCCATAAAATATTCTCGATTTGAACTCTTTTTTAATTTTGATATCAGTCCACTAACACAGACACACCTTTTTTGTAAGTAACATTTTGACTGACTCCGTTGGGCATCTCGTTCATACAACAACCGATTTTATATTTTTATCTCAAGTTATTTTGACTGACAAACTTTGTTTCACAATGGAATTGAGGCTTAAAGCCTGATTTCCATGACGAAAGTATTTTTATCAGTAAAAATGAAGCGAGATAAAAATATAGATTTACTTGAGGTGTGAGAGGGATTTTTTTTTTTCAGTACTGAAAAAAATGGCTTTTACTGTAATATGTAACCATAATTTACTGGTGTATAACCATAATTTACTGAAAAAATATATGAATCGAAGTATTTTTTTCAGTATTTTACAATACATCTACAAACAGATTGTGTAATGATAGAAAAATTGTCTCGCACACTGAAGCAAATACTATAAAAAAAATGAAGTTAACCCCACTTCGATATTTTTATGGTATAAAGTGACGTTTGGATAAAAAAAACGCAAAATATACTTAATGTAGACAAAGTTTTGTGATATATGATTTATTATTTATATTAAATAAATTCTAATAATAATTTAATTCTAATAATATTTCTAAAAATTGAAGCTTCATTTTGCCCAGTTTCTTCTGGCCGCATATTCATTATGTTTAAAGGATCCAAATAATCCATTAAATCAGTTTCCAAACTATCCATCACAATAAATAATTTATCGAAAATACAAAAAGAATGAAACACACTCAATGAATTAGGAAAAATTATGAAATTTATTGGTTATGTTAACAAAAACCTGTCAAAATACAACCATATAGTTTTGCTATAAAAAAAATTAATGTCTTTGTCACTCTAATGGAATTTTTGGTTGTCTTTACTCTTCTGTCTTTTTCAGTAAAATATACATATTAGTCAGTAAGATTTTCTCATGGAAATCAGACTTAAGCCTGAATTCCATTGTGAAAAATTGACTGAGCTGACTTCAAGTTGAAAAAAAAAAAAAAATAATCCATCAGAGTGACAAAGACAAAGTGTTTTATTATTGTTTTTTTTATAGCAAAATTTGATGGACACATTATGACAGCAAACAAAAACATAACCGAAAATTATTAAACAAAATTAGGTATTACTGTTAATTCGATTATTTTCACGTTTCAAAATAATCTAAAAAATCAATTATTATTTTTACTCATATCAGAATTATATTTTTCGAACATTATCCGTCATAAAATAGAAAATTAAGAAAATCTTTCCCATAACACAATGCCACTCTATTATTTTATGTGTTTTGACAGCAAACAACAACATAACCTAGAATTAATTAACAAATTAAGTAGTATGTTTTAATTCAATTATTTCAAGTCTCAAAATTATCTAAAAAATTAATTATTATTATTACTCATATCAGAATTATTTTTTTCCAATATTTTCTGTCTTAAAATACAAAATTAAAAAAATCTTTCCCATAAAAGTGCCGCGCTATTAAAATTATCAGTTTATTGGTGTTTTGACAGCAAACAAAAACATAACCAACAAATTAAGTTTTATGTGTTAATTCAATTATTTTACGTCTCAAAATTATCTAAAAAATTAATTATTATTAATACTCATATCAGAATTGTTTTTTTGGAAGATTTTCCGTCATAAAACAACAAATTAAAAAAAAAAAAAAATCGCCATGCTATTAAAATTATCAGTGTGTGCGAGAAATATTTTTCATCATACACAATATTTATGCAGATGTGTTAGTTGAAATGATCTCGATTTGATACTTTTCAACAAAACCAACATTAATGTACTACAAGCCTGATTCCGTGGTGAGGTACACAGATACCCTCTTACATTAAATCGCTTATACTTGGAAGTGTTGGTGCGAATATTGCTTTGTTTTGTTTTATCTACAATTTGTATTCACCAATCCTTTCATGTATAAGCGAAAAATAAAATTTATAATATTGGTGGCAGTCAGGCTTGTAGTACATAAATGTTGGGGCTACACGAATTAAAAAAGGCTGAATTAAAAAAGGTATTTTTCTGAATTAAAAATGGGCCTTTTTTTATTCATTTTGAAAATGAATTAAAAATGTGTTTAAAAATGAAGTTTAAAAAATGAATTTAAAATGGGCCTTTTTTTATTCAGTTTGAAAATGAATTTAAAATGCGTTAAAAAATGAAATAAAATATGCATTTTTTATTTCATTTTGAAAAGGAATTAAGAAAAAATGAATTAAAAATGTGTTTAGAAAAGGGACAATTTAAACGGGCATACAAGAAACAATTTTTGACGACAAACATTAGCATCAAAAATAATAAATTGGCAACAAATATAATATTTTGGAACAGAAAAAAATAATTTTTAGTAATAAAAAAAAATAAAAAATTCTAGACAAAAAATTAAATTTAATCGATACAAATTATTTAATATTTGATGGGGATCGATAGAAAATGTTGCAGTGTCATTAATAGATTCCATATAATCCGCTCCTACGTGCGGCACGCAGTGCGACATGTTTGCCTATCCCGGCTCCTACGTCCCCCGAAGTTGAAATCTAAAGCCCCTCGGAGGGCTAAGCGGGGGGGAGCGAAGCGACCTACCGGGTGCCCGTGAGAGTTACCGAAGCCGTTAGCCTCTACAATTCTAAGTTAAATTAGGGATCTCCATTTTCCAGAATATTTTAAAACTAATTTCAATTTTTTAAGTTTTAATTTAAAATTCATATAAAATAAAATATTTCCAATTTTATTTAAATGTTTGTAATTATTGCTTTCATTAATGAAAATACATAAAAATAAAATTTATTGAATTTTTAAATTTTTTATTTTTTTTGTTAACTTTTTAAAATGAATTTAAAATGGGCCTTTTTTTATTCAGTTTGAAAATGAATTAAAAATGTGTTGAAAAATGAATTTAAAATGGACCTTTTTTTATTCATTTTGAAAATGAATTTAAAAAAAATGAAATAAAATTGTCTTTTTTTTTGTTAAAGTTCCATTTTTAATTCATTTTTTCAATTTTCGATTTTTTGTCTAAAACAACATTTTTAATACAGATTTTATTTATTCAAAATGAATTAAAAATGGTTCCAATTCTTCATACTAAAATCACCATTTTTAATTCAGTTTTGATGTACATTTTTAATTCATCTTTTTTTAATTCGTGTAGCCTAATGTTGGTTTTGCTTTTCAACCATAATTATGGCGATCCACTAATACAGACACACACTTTTTGTAAATACAATTTTGACTGACTTCGGTTTGTGTTTCATTCACACAACTACCGTTTACATATTTGTATCTCACTTTATTTTGACTGACAAACTATTATTCACTATGGAATTCAGGCTTTATAGGCCTCGTGTAATGACATATTGCATTACTTTTCATATGATTAAAAATGTAAACAAACGCATTCCAATCGTTTGTAAATTATGAAATATAAGCTTGAGTATAAGAATTTTAGTAATGTTAAAATACTAAGTACATATAAGAAAACTCTGAATCATCAACATTATATGTATGTAGAATAAATATAAATATAGGTAGTTGTTGTTGTAATATATTTTAATTGTAATAAGCGCGTGCACAACTACTTATGTGTATGTTGCTGTAATAATGTTATTCAGGTAAGCGCGTGCACGTATAGTTGTTAGTGTAATAATTAATCAAATTCGCTGATTTAATAATTCAATATTCAATATATATTTTGTCAATTAAATAAATTAAGAAGTAAAATATGTAAGAATTTGTAACCGAAAGGGAATAATAAATTGGATTTAATTGAGTAACAACTAAATCTTATTAATCTGGACAAGGAGTCATCCCTGCCGAAATCAAGTTGCAATTTGCTTTGCAATATAAGGTGGGTGAATGGCAAGAGCCAAACAAGTGCTTTGCACGATGCATTAGTTTGCATTACGAAGCACAGGTATCTCTTCCACCGTGGTCCAATAAAAAACCTCTGTTCTATTTAGCACAAAATAAACAGTAAAATAATAATCAAACATATTATATTTCACTCGGCCGGGATGGCCCCGAGATGACGGGCAGGGTGGGGGGGGGGGGGGGGGAGGGGGTTGACATTTCTACTTTTTTGGTAGATTTATTATAAATGATTGGCATCTTTATTTTTTTCTGATTAACCAATCGAAAAATTTTGTGAATGCCTTTATTATTGTCTATAAAAATTTGAAAAAAATCAAATTGTTATCAGGTAAACTAACTGTTACAACATGTTTGGTGAAATCAACACGTTGACAACTGAATGCACATGATACATTTAAAATTTCTTGGCAATGTGATAAAATGGCATTTTTTCCATCGGTAAATTTTTGATGCCAACATGTTGGGAGATCTAAATGCGCCCAATGTATGATCGCACTTGACAAAAATAAAATCTATGTTTTCTACTAAAAGAGTTAAATTATTTCCATATTATACACATAGATATAGCGCACCCTAAGACTATTATTAGGTCTAAATCTAAAATGTAATGTCATGTTTATGTATGTTAACACAAAAAACGAAGTAGTAGATTGTTTTATTATTATCTCTCTATCAGTAATTCAATTAAAATATGGGGAAAAATCATTTGACACATGAATGGACATTATAAGAGTTTTCATGTTGCTACCAATATTTTTGTTGTTGTTATATGATTAATGTGTTAATTAATTAATTTTCCATTAGTTTAACTTTTAATGATTCATTTTTCCATTTTCCTTTTATATGATTTTTCGTTTCTATTGTTTACATTTATTGAGTTTTATTTCAGTTTATTTTTGTATATTTTAGGTTTTTACAGATAGTTTTGATTTTGAAGAGTATCAAGTGTTTTGGTTGGTGGTGTGTTTGGAATGAAACATCCTTCTATCGAATGAATATATAAAAGCTAATAGAACAATTATTTATATTAGTATACTATATAGTATGAGAAAATAATATTGTATATTAGTATATTTTGTATTATCATTATTGTGATTATTATTATTTCTGATGTCGTTATTTTTAAGACTATCAATCAACTAATTTCTTCTTTTAATAATTAATACGTTATTAGTTAAAAATCAAGTAGAAATTAGTTTTGTACAAACAAAAACAATTTTCGTGTTTGATTTATCGGAATTTAGAAATATAGCTATATAGATGAATATTATTAGTATATATGTACATTCCGCTTCACTTAATTACGACCACCTATTCTATTGATTTCAAATGTCAATAGCTTCCATATTTGTGCAATTGGAATATTATTTGTTACATACATTTGAGAGTACATTGTTGCTTTTTGAAATAACTTTAAAACAGAAAAAACAATAAAACAGTTACCTCTGTTTTATTCGTTATTCTTAACCTAGTCAAAAAACATGCAATATAAATGCGTCACTTATTACGACCAGCAGAGAAATCTCTGTAAAAACTGAAAATTTTGGGAGAAGAAACTACCTTTGTTATTTATTCGCTTAATAATTTAATTTTCATTAGATTTAGTAATGGGCGGCTTCCTCGATTCGCTCAAATAGTTTCAAAAATTCGTAAAGGCATCGAATCATAGAGAGCTTGTTACGTAACACTTGATTTTACTCGTGTGTACGCAAGCAGAATATCTCACAGTCTCCACCTGCAGCGATTGCCAGCTAATGCTCAGCCCGGGATGGATTCTTTTGTGGTGGAGTCCCGTTGAAACCTAAGATGCTGCATCGAAACAAAATTTTATAACCACACACCCGACGACCACACTCATCTCCAGAAATTTACGAAAACTCAAACACCCATCTTGAACTTACTGAACATTAACAATCTGTTTATTTTACTAATTTACTAATTTAACAAAATGAAAAGCAAAAATAGCAAATTTAATACAAATAAGAATCAAAAATATTATATTATTTCTCTTATTAATTCGGACCACCAAATGAAAGCACGCCGTACCGCCAACACCCGAGCTCGTGTATCAGCCTGAAATAAACAATAAAAAAAACAGAAACGAGGTCCCCAAAAATGGAGTTAATTAAAGAAATAATATACAAAAAAAAATATAAAGAAAATATATCATAAATATACAAAAAAAAATGAAATTAATTTAATAACAAAAAAATGAACAGACTGATTTTCAACTCCAAGATGGTCAACTGAATTATTTTCGCCAACACGGAAACCTCAAATTCACAGCAACGACTAGTGATGTAATCCCTCCGTTATTTGTACACCAAATAACCGCAATTCAAGTTCTGGATATCAGCCCCAAATTTGTAAGCCGCTAACTCCTTGTAGATCCTGCTGAATCGCCAGCGGATGGATTAAAATATGGTTTTCCTTATATGAGTACGTTAGCTGTTGCGTTTTCAATTTGTTTTGCTATCCGTTTATGTGTTTTCTTTTATTGAAGAAATACGAAATATATTTTGCGATATTGCCTTAGCGATATTAACTTGTGATTAGCTTGTGATATTAACTTCACTCTTTATATAACTATTTATTTTGGGTTTTAGTTTGTACTTTCTGGAGTTTTCTTTTATTATTTATTATTATTATTTGTCTCCAATACAAAAAAAACTTATCACGTAAAAAAAACTGATCACAGATGTTTCTTCGCTCGTATTCTTCGATCAACTCCTCTTCTTTTTTTCCGTTTTTATCATCATCAACCACACCCAAAAAAAATTTGACAGCTCCTCTCTTCCATAATGAACACAAACTCTATGAGCTTATGCGGTACCAACCCTCCACCGGGACAATCCAAATACCTCTAATCCACCCTACACCATTCAATCAATTACATACCACACATCACGGGTGCGTTTATGTCAGCACTTCGACTTTCAGACTTCGACTTTTCTTTTCTTATCAGAATTTGAGACAATGCGATTATGTGCAAGACATTGAGATTCCCTTGTTGTTTACTCGTACAATGTGATTGTGAAGTACGACATGTCTACAAAGGACCATTTGTTAACGACACACTTCAATAAATACATCCAAAACTTTGTACAACATTGCTTCAATTCAATTTGATTATATTTTACATATTTGCATTATGTGAATCTTATACAATGAACAAAGAACGGCACAACGTATACTCACCCGCCCTCGGTCCGCCACGCCCCAAATAGGGCTTGCCCGTTCCCGGAACTTCCCGGAATTCCCGTGATTCGGGACAGGACATTTTTTTATTCCATAAAGTGTTATTAAATTAAGCAAAAATTTATATTGTTTAATTCAAAAAATATTCAAACAAATAAAAAACAATATTGCAATACAAACTCAAAATTACTATACATTTCAAATAATTTTAAGGTTTGAGGTAAACAATTAAAATGATTTAAAATAATTTTTTTAAAAAGCCATGTGATCAATTGATAAATCACTCAACGATGACCTGACTTTTGGTAGAAATCCACCCCCTAATGAGAAATTTCTCTCATTTTCGGTGGATGGTGGCTTGATGGTGGATAATGCATTGTACAAATTTTCCAAATTGCAGGGGTTTTGGGTACACAGCGCGATAGTTTTATTCAACTCGGTGGATAGGCTCGGCTTCTTCACTTAATTCTATTTCATTATCTAATTCAGCTGGTTCTACTACCACATACAATCTCTGCAATAACATTTTTCCAAAATTAGCCATTACAGGTTTGGAGCTCATTTTAAAAAATGCATCATCCATAATTTCTTTGCCCCTAAAAAGTGGATCTTGGAGAAATTTTAATAAAGGGACAGCATCTTTTTTCCTTCTCATCGCTAATTTTTCTTTCAGGATTTTTAACATTCCTGTACTTAATGTAGTTGCCTGACCTTGTAAATTTCGAAACAGAAATGCCAAAACTGCTTCAGCTTTTAATAGATTTATATCATCCTTTTCTAGTGCCTCAAAAGCTACCTTAAGCGGTTTAAGAACCTGTAGCAGTCCTACGATAATACTTAATATTCATTCGTCCCATATTTCAAATAATTTCAGTTTGCGTAGTGATGTGTTTATGGGTTTTTGCAACCTAAGGAATCGTTCCAGCATGCTTTCTAAAGTATTTCAACGGATATGGCTGTCTAATATTAGGTTCAATTCTCTGCCCTCTAACTCCATCACGTATTTTTGAAGCGTTGCGTTTTCCACTGGTGACTTTCTGAATAATTTTACAATTCGACATACGCAATTTAAGTCGTTCTTAAACGTATAATTGCGATTAGAAAATAAAAGTCTATCCAGATAAATACGCGACTACGTGAAACTTTCACCATCATCTTCATTTTCTGAATAATCGGAGCGTTCAAGATCATCAATCTGCGATTCACAAGACGTTTTTTTATAGAAAAGTTCTATTACTCCTAAATGTATGGCATGAGCCGAGCACGTTATATGTAAGCTGGGTGATATCTTTCCAAATTTTATCACTATAGAAGCGCAACATCCTTCTCAAAACAAATTTTAAATTCATTAAGTGTCTCATAACCAAATGAAGCATGGTTTCGGCTGAGCAAGAACCTTGAATGGGGATAAGATATACATTATTCCCGGGAAACGGATGTTTATTATTTACTAAATTCCCGGGAATTCTGTCCCAGGAATTTCCGGGACGTAAGCCCTAGCCCCTAATGAACAAATGAACCGGGCCCAGTACAATTTCAATGTACGCCTTCCAGAGTTCAACCTTAAAGGTTAAACGCACCCGGACAATTCACACACACCACGTAATTCTCCTTTTAATCAACAGAAGACTTTTTTTTTAATAAAACTAATTTAAATTAAATTTTTGAGGAAAATAAAAAACAAAAAAAAACAATACCGTTTGACTCGAAAGTCATGGCCTAAAAGATCAAAGTTAGATTGATGTTAAAATTGTGTGAGACTGCAAATGCATACGTTAAACAAATGAAAGATGATAAAGTGGAATTATTCAAAATAACATCAAATTCAGTATGCATCTCAAAATTGTGAATGCAAAGTACAATCAATGTGAAAATAAATATAAATTAAATAATGATATGACGCTAGAAGTATGGACTAGAATAATATAGAGACGCCTTAATACGAGTAAAAAAAATGATCTATATTATGGGGTGCCAATCCACATAGTGGGTGCTAATAGGTAAAAATTTAAACTAGAATAAACAAGCAAAACACATATAAAAACAAAAATGTACTTGTATGTATTTTGTATATACCAAATTTTTATACCAAAAGCAAAAACAAGATTCGATCGTAAATAAAATTAATAAGAAAACATGTACGTTTTGAGTACAGCTAAATGTGTCTGTTTATCAACTTGGGAAATATTATTTGAAAACTTTGCAAGAACTTGGATAGCTTCTCGTAATTTCAATCATAAAAATTGAATCAATGAAAATCTTTGAAATTAGCACAAGTTATTAAATTCTGAATTTTATCAGAAGGAAATAAAGATATTTGAATCTCGTGAAAATTTAAATTCGACTCAAATAGCCGAATTGAAAATTATAAGTGTTTGAAATACTTTATTTTATTTAAAAGTTAGCAAAGTTAATAAAAATTAATACGACTTTGATTCGGAGGAAATTATTATTTTTTGTATCGTAGAATCTGAAAGTCGGAGCCTTTAAAGTTTGTGCTTTCTTTAATTTATAGAGATTACTCTATTTGTGAGTGAATTTTGAATTCTATCGAACTTACCAAAATGTTAATTATTTAATTCTATAACATACTAAAGCTTCACCAAATTTTTCTATTTTTCATTTTTTAAATTTCTAAAATTTATAAATTGTATCTCGAATTTTATCAAATTTTGAAATAATTATTTCAAGTTTAACAAATTTCTTAAGTTTATCAATATCTGACGTTATTATTCAGAATTAAATTCTAAAATAAATTCAATTTTAAAAGTATTAAAATCGAATTCTGGGCGAGGTTTTTAGATTAATGGTATTAGGGTTAGGTAATTCGACTTCATGGAAATATGGAATTAGCATGGGTTGGTGCATTTCTTACAAAAAACAAATCACATAGTTAAAGCAATAAAGATTACTAAACGGACTGTTATTTAATTATGTACATCGTGTTACGGGCCTCTATGTGCGGCCAACACGTTCTGGTTGGATAGTACTCAGTGGATATTGAGAGGTTCGTTGCCGCCATATTTATTGTGAGACGCTACAAAAACTTACGTGTTGAAATTTACGATACCAAAAAAAAATATGAAAAACCACAGGTCCACTAATGACTCACGGATCAACAAATCACCATCATTAAATTGAAGAAAATTATCTCATGTTAATTAACAACAAAAACAATTTATTCAGTAAGTAAATTAGAAAAAAACAAAATATGCATTTATGAAAAAAATTACGATAGGATATGATAATCGGTTTCCTAATCTCTTAATCACGCAATAGTAAAAAAAATAAAAATAAATGAAAATGTGTGTGTGTTTCTCAAGATTAATACGCTGCAAAAAAGGCGTATATTTATATAAAATAAAAACTCACCCGTTTAATGTCCAAGGGTACCCGTGGCTCCTCTTACAATGGTATACCTGAAAACAACAAACTAGTGCTAACACACTCACTTACACACCACTTTGAATTTATGTACTGTAATTTATGTTAAAATTTTAAATATATGAAACTATGAAAAACAAAAGTAGTTAAATAACTATTAAATCCACAAAAATATTTAGTATAGTTTCTTAGGAATTCCCAATCACAAATTCCCGCTACTTTTAATTTGTATTTATTTTCCTTTTCTTTGGTTGGTTTCACCACTATTCCTCCAGATCAACACTCAATTAGATTTATTTTGTTTGAAAAGATTGGTGGAATTTAAGTTTTGTTAATTTGGAATTTTTCGGATTTTCCAAAACAAACTGAGGCCCCGCTAATTCCCTTCCAACCCACGGTATATACCGACAAGGATATCTATTTTACGGAACTATTATAATTCAGCTTATCTGCTGATTTCACAAAGAAACAAAAAAAAAAACAAATAAATAATTCTAAATTCTAAATCTACTTTGAAAAGAAAAACAAAATGCATCTAAAGAATAATTCCTTACCGCACAATTACACTGCGACACAGATACACCAGATTTATTCCTATGGCCAATTTATATATTTTATTTCACTTGGCCGGTATTTATTATTTGTAGGCAAAATTGAATAAATATATAGATACTTTTTATTATTTTTTAAAATACTGTAATAAACCGCATGGCTATTATTTAAATAACTTGAACGCGGTGGCCACTCTTAAACGATTAACTCTAAATTTGCTTTTATTTTATTTTTGCTTACATATGTAGGTATTATATACAAATAATCCAAGTACTATATTATGTACTTGTACCATTGTACTTCCATACAAGCACCGAAATTGTATGACTCATCTTTTGCACACAAAAAAATATAGCTATCCCATCATCCCATACAAAACAGTATAAGACCCGTAAGATTCACCAATACTCAGATTTACCAGGGAACAAGTTCCATAATTTTGGTAACAAATACAATTGTATAAAATGAAATGGGGAAATCAAATTAATATAGGTAAATTATAAAAAAAAATAAAATTTGGAAGCACACAACAAAACTGAAATTCATTCAGAATAAATAATTTTGCAATAGCACAACAACACCAACAACACAATTTATTTTTGGAAGATTATAGAATTATACCCCTCGTATGTTGATATTGAACGAATTGCTCTCTACAATGAAATTGACAATTTTAGCAATAGATGCACAGCTGTTACAATCGGAGACTCCAGAGAGATACGAGATCATTTAAATTGGCTGACAACTGTTTTGTAATACAGTATTATGTAGTAATACCCAAAAATAAAATTAAACGTTAATAAAGAAGACACAGTTAATAAAATTAATTAAAATTATTTACAATAAACTTTAAAAATTAATTTACCATTGTCATTGCCTCAGTATAGCGTTCACCAATTTAGACGTTAAACTACTTAAACGTGTGTACAAAAAAACGCATAATTCATTTTGCTTCATTTATAAGGGGAATCCTCAACGAAATATCTATTATTAAATAAATTTTAATCGAAAACAATCGTATTTATTTTCATATTTTGTAAACTAGTAAACCCCGTGGCCACTCAGTGGCCCCAAGAATTTTTTTTTCTAGAAACACTTTTTTGTTATAATTTCAAACAAAAAATAATTTATTTATTTGATACACGCGCTAAAAACTTCTTTGAAAACTACGTTCCGAGTGAACTCTAGTTCATCATGCAGCAATCGACCTTGCTCTTGGTTTTCTGATATTTTAACCTTAATTTTTCTACCATCACGTGCGCGTGAGAAGGCAATGTATAGTTGACCATGCGTGAATACAGGAACTTGAAGATCTATTCCAACTCTATTGTATGTTTGCCCTTGAGATTTATTGATCGTTATGAAAAACGCCGGAATTATTGGAAATTGACGCCTTCACAGGACAAATGGCAATGTTGTGTCGCTGGGCTGAAGAACAATTCTAGGAATGATTACAGATTCGCCTTGATTGCATGCCGTGATAATCCGGGCTTTTATAGTATTTTTGGACAATTCCTCAACTATCAATCTAGTTCCGTTGCACAAACCTTTTTTTCGGATTCAAATTCCTGAGAAGCATAACTATAGTGCCTTTTTTGAGTAAAAGAGTGTGAGGCGGCATTCCAGATGGAGTTAATCCATTCAGGAATTCAGTCGTGAAATTTATAGCATCATTTGGGTCCTCTGAAATCACAGAATCAGCACTATAATAAATTGTAGGTTCTCCAAGTAGTCGGCCAATTATTTCTCGATTCATTTCAAGAACTTGTAGGTACATTCGTTGCTGCGACGATTGTTCGATTCGACAATTGTTCGTCATTAAGTTCTGCAGGATGTTCCCCAAATATTGCGTCTATTAAACTTCCATTTTCTATCATTTGCGGAGGAATTCGAATAAGATCAGGATTGCTTAAAGAAGGAACTCTCGGAATGATTCCTTCACCGACTTTTAACAACCAATTGTAATGCTCCTGCCGTCCTTCACTTCGCATGTTTGTTGTTAGTTTTAAATGCTCAAAATGACGCCATAATTGACTTGTCTTTATGCAACTTTCAACTATATCAGCTCGGTTACCTCTAGGAACGACTGGCAACGTTTGTCGAAAATCCCATAATGTAATGCATAGTTAGCAGCTATTTGTTCTGGATTAGCACTTGCGAAGTCCAAAATAAATTCATTTTTGAATTTTTCCCATAGTTCAAATGGACGTGCAGGTTGGCCAAAATGTAGAATGTACGCAAAGGTTTCTCTAAGTTGACGGGGCATCTGATAAGTGAACGCATCTTCTAAGCAACGTATCCATTCACAATCCGATACCAAAAGACCATGCGCTATTGCAGCAGCTTTGAATGATGAATGTATGATACTTTCGTGTGTTCTTAAATTGACTTAGCTCGTTGGACCACGGACATGCAAAAGTAGTGTTCTCAAATAAAATCTTTCTTTATCTCGAGGGCTAACAGTATAAATTCGAGATACGACATTGTTGCCACCTCTTTGACGGCATTGCCATTTATTTTGCTTATAAACGTAATTGTACGGCATCTCAGCATAAAGTAATTGACGTCCTAATTCATCGGTCTCATTCAACTTAAAAAAAGATTCAACTTTGTGAGCTTACTATGAGCTGCTAAAATCGCTTCTTCTTCATTTCCTTCCTCAAAATAAAGTCTTTGCTGATTGGGAAGACGTACGGGAAGACGTTGCACTGTGTGGGACCTATCATGCATTTTATACTCGAGTATTCGCCATGTAGCTTCTGGAGCACAAACATATCGATAGCTTATGAAATTGCTTACATCATCATATTGAAGCTGTTGGCCTCCTTCCGATGTTACTGCAACATTGGTACAATCAAATCCTTTGTAAATGTACTTGTAAATGTATTTGATTGCTGCTAATGATGTGCAAACCTCCACATTAATGTGTGCGTTGTATTTTATTAAAAGAAAAGGATTGTAAGGAACAACATTTCTGTTTGGATATCCATTAACATTTGTTTTTGTTGTCTCGTTGAAACTTTTTGGTAATTTCTTCTTACACTCGCGATTTTCCATACATGGTGCGTAGAGATTATTGACGCCACACGGTCCGTGCATCATATTTTTTATAACAATTTCACGCAGTTGTGGATTTGTTTCAGAACTTGGGATTTCTGCAGAAACTAAACTATCAATTTTTTCAGCTGTGGTAAATTTGTCATCTTGTTGCAGTGTAACCATTATATGCGCATGGGGAAGACCTCGCTTTTGAAATTCTATTGTGTACACATATGCCAAACATTTTCCAAAAGTTCCTTGCACTGTAATGTCATTGATAAGGGAATCAAGTTTTATTTTAAAAACTCTGGCTACTAAGTCTGGTCTATCAGATGATGTTTCTCCTGGAGCCAAATTTTCTGTAATTTCTGTCCAACTTGGATTTGACGTAAACGTTATAAATAAGTCAGGAGCTCCAAATTTAGCGAAAATTGACATTGCATCGCAGCATTGCTCTCTCATGTTGCGCGGAGATCCACTGAATGATGATGGTAGGATGACGGGTATTCCAGCGGGAACATTCTGATTTGCAGCGATATTTTCCATATGATCCATTAAACCTTTATATAATTCTGTTCGTAAATTTTTTTTGATTGAAGCGAATGTAATTGAAATTGTTGGCCTCAATTTGAAGATACGAATCAACTATCCACTGTTGTGTTAGCTTTCCAGCGTGAATCACAGGGTTAAATTCATCACGTACGGCGGTTTGTGCTACTTTGAATTGCAGCATTGAGATGTTATTTCGTACTCTATTGCCTTGAACTCCTTGATATGAATCACACTGCCATTTAGGCTGCCATCCTGGCTCTCCAAATGGATACAAAATTGAATACGTCATTGGATCGAGATTTGATAACAATATATTTAACTGCACATATTGGTGCTGCGAATTTTCTGGATTTTTTGGATAGATTCGAATGTCTCTTTCAAAGGGCGGTTCACCATCTTCATTGACAAAAATCATTGCAATCTCGTTCGATGTTGGATTGTTGTATCGACGATTATCAGACCGTCGATCGCGTCGAAATACTAAACTAACTTGTGGAGGAGGCTGATTTGCTGCAGCTGCTGCAATATTCTCTCGATTTTCCACTTCGCGAATCATATGGAATGTCTGGGCAATTCGATTGTTTTCACGAAAAAAACGATCTATTTTATCAAGAATTCTTGAAGGGCAGTTTTGATTTGCCTGCTGTTGATTCCGAATACTTAGAGCTTGTGTGCTGTCAATCACGTATAGTTGTGCATATTTTCTCGTTTTGTTAGCTGGTGGATTCAGATGACTTATCAGATGGTAAGATTGCCCATGAATCTTGAAAACAAATGGACCTCGACCAGGAACATCGACAATATCTGCACCCATTGCATTATTGATTGATCGTATCTGTTCACGAAATGTGCGGTAATCTGGATTAGCTGGGTTGCTCATTAGGTCTTGTAAAAATGTAGGATATTTAAGTTCATTTTTGTTAATATCAACAGGTATCGGTAGTTTAGCTTTTCCTTTTCGGCAACAATGTGTAAATAATCCATTTGACGGCCTCTCGTCCTTAAAATTCCGGGAGCAACAATATTGACAAATATCATTCATGAGTCCACATGAATGTGGTGATATTGCTGAATCATCAAAATTGGTGCTTGCGGTTCCAACCATTTGACTAATTTGTTCTTGAGCAGTTCGACGTGAATTGTAAAGTGATGTTAAGCGTTGGTCATGTTGTTGTTCTGTTTCATTTGCTCGTCGGAGGCGTGCAGTAGCTGCCATTTGTTGCAATCGAGCTTGAGATTCCTGTTCAGATTCGTTAGCTCTCTTCACTCCGGCATCATTTGCATGTTTAAGTCTTTTGGATTGGTTTTCATTGGGAGCACTTTCCTCAGCTTTCCTTTTACGATATCGCGCCTGACGCTCTCTGTGTTTACGTCGTGCACGATCGTTTGGATCTTCTTCCATACTATGAATTAGATTTTTCACTAATAATGAACAGAATTTTAAAAATCAAGACTTTCAAGAAATAAAACACGAAACTTACATGATTTAAACTGATATGTTTTGCAAGTAATCTGCCGTTAAACGTAAGGAAGTATGCCACATTTTAGTGACTACGGAAGTTCATCAAATCGAAATGAAGAAAAATAAGTCAAAAAAGTAAACAAAAATTTAATTGAAAGGAAAAAAATGTAAAAATCAAAAAATCATAGTAACCTTTGAGCGTCACGCACATACAACTCTGGTCTATTATAAAAATTATTAATAGAGAAATTTAAAGAAACCGTTAAAGAAAAGAAAATAAGCTAAATTTCACTTTGTATTTCAAAATGATTTGAATCAAAACTAAATTTTTTTTTTTAAATTAGTGATTAATCTTAAAGCTTAGTAACGTGGGCTACCTCCTCTTGCATTTTTCACACATATTACCGTCTCTGGCATTGAATTTATCAAATTGGAGACAGTATCTTCAGCAATTTGTTCCCAAGCTTGAATAACTTATTTAATCAGTTCTTATGTGGTGAAGAAAATGCTACATTGATTTCACAAATTTGTTTCCCGATTATGTCCCACATATGCTCGATGGGAGTAAAGTTTGGATTATAAACGGGCCAACGCATTACTAGAACATCCATAGCCTCAAAGTATCCCTTTACTGCATTTGCGACGTGCGGACGAGCATTATCATGAATAAACATGAATTTATCTTCAATAAATGGTGCATACGGCATCACATGAGGTTTCAAATACTCGTCGATATATCTAATTGCATTCATGGTGCCGGGAGAAATCGGTACCAACTCTGTTCTTGCAGTAAGTGATATTCACCCCAAACCATAATCGAAATGATACATGCCGGCGCAAAACGGTTACCTGACCGACGATAAACTCTCATCCGATGGTCTGATTGTCTATTGTTCCATTGTCCATCATTGAGCTCTGCGATTTACTGTAGGCAACTCTGGACACATGGCAAACCTTCTTGCAGTCAAATTGGATTCCTTGATTCGTCGACGCACTGTCCTGTCACTAATGGGTGCATCTCGCGATCCGAGTAGGTCTGATTTGATGTTACGTCCAGCTGCGCACGTTTTTCTTCAGCAAAGTTAATTGATTATACCTATCCTCAGCGAGTGTTGTACATCGATTTCTACGACGATTTTACTGTGCATTCACCTGGAATCATTTGATCACTCTTGATATTGTGAAGTGGTAACAATTGTCCAACGTAAGACTGAATTCTGCCTTCTTCAACCAATGTAATGGCCCTCACGCAATCCAAATGATTTCTTCCGGCTGACAAGTTATTCATTTTTATTTGTTTTTAATGAAAAACCCTTCTTTTGTATTTTATTGTATAATTTAAACAGTAATTCACTGCAAATAAACTTTATAAACTGAACAGCCAAAATGCTCAAACTTGTGCTAAACTCGAATTCAACAAAACAAATGGTAATTTTTTTTAATGCATGTGTAATACGGTGAGAACTAGATACGTCACAGATTTTATCATAAATATTAAACAAATAATTATTAAGCTACTCGTAATTACAAAATTCAGATTATGCGTTTTTTTGTTTTGTTTGTGTAGAATCTAACCTTAATTGTAAATATTTCCAATCAAAAGTCAGAATGATCTGCAGTTGGCCTGTCAATCACTATCCATTTATCGTTCTTTCGTTTCAACCTTATATAAAATAGTAAGCTAGGTATAAGTACAAATGAAATAATTACTGATTGCAATCGACATTTTTTTTACAAAAAAAAAAACTAATTAAATTCAAATCTTTTATGAATTTACAAAATAAGCAGAAACTTAGAACTTGTAAATGGAAATTGTATTTACCTGTACCTGCACACCATACCGCTCGCCACATTCCCATTATTATTTAGATTTAAATGAAATTTGTATAAATATTGAATGCAATGTATGTAGGTCGGGTACTACATATACATATACTAATTACTATTATTATTGTTACGTAAATTATTTGTGTATTCATATTTTATTCATTTATTTGTTTTGATTTATTTAATTAAATTTTAGTGGTTGGAAAATGGTAATTTATAAAAGGAAGATATATATATATCGTGTACACACTCGTATAGATATGTATAATTATGTAATATTAAGTACACGAGTCGGAATGGAAAATATTTTTCCCATTTTATTTGTTACAATTGTCAGTCTATACATAATAAATTCTTACATGGATGCAGGTAAACTTCGGCTACATAATGGTATTTACGAATTAATTAAAAAATAATTGTTGTTCTGTAAATGAAATGAGATTTTTGTTCCCATTATTTTAACGAGGTTACGTAATCTGTGAGAAGGGGTACTGTGCGATTCAAAATGTGGAATGAGTTTACAATTTGAGCGAATGCCTGAATTCAAACAAAATTGGATTAAATTAACAGTTAAAGGTAATAAATTATTTAAACAGGGCATTGGCATTTGCAAGCCCAATTTAAATTGTTATCAATTATGTTCAAATGTAACAACCACCATCCAAAATCTCGATAAACAAGCTACACATTCAATGAAAAGCAAATAAAAGCCATTATGTATCAAAATAATTTTGAACATTTAAAATATTTAATTGAAGTCGACGTCTTTCCTGAATATTCACATCGCATGAAACCTACGCACAATTGCGTATACCCTTTTAAGTTGTGTCGTATTTCTTTTGTGTATACATCATTGAAAATTTATGGAAAAATTACGCTATGAAAATTGCTTTGTCGGCATGAGTGTGTGTGCATTTATTCAAATCACTCGATTTACATAATTTATATTCATGGAATTTAAGCTGGCGGTAATAAGTCGTATTTACATTTTAGACAATTCATTTATATGATTAGAGCCATCTCGGGAATACATATTTTTCTTCTCTGTCTCATTTCAGATGAAATATTTACACCGTACCTTGGGCATGGAGAAAGTGTCCGAGTTGTAAATCCTGAATTAGGTACATTAAAACGGGAAAAAATTCACGAACAAGCATTACGGAAAAAAGGAATAACCCGAAGGGAGACCGATGAAAATGATCCGTTACTTGTGGCCACTGATAAAGGTAAAATACGCGGTGTTACGTTAGCGGCGCCATCGGGTAAAAAAGTTGATGCATGGTTGGGTATTCCGTATGCACAACCACCAGTGGGCGCACTTCGTTTTCGACATCCGCGACCCACCGATCACTGGCCGGGCATCCTAAATACAACCGTATTGCCCAATTCGTGTGTTCAAATTGTTGATACAGTGTTTGGTGATTTTCCGGGTTCAACTATGTGGAATCCGAATACACCGCTGTCAGAAGATTGCCTTTACATAAATGTAGTTGTGCCAAAACCTCGTCCTAAGAATTCTGCTGTGATGCTATGGATATTTGGTGGTGGATTTTATTCGGGTACTGCCACCCTAGACGTATACGACCATAGAACGTTAGCGTCTGAAGAAAATGTGATTGTTGTGTCGATGCAGTATCGTGTTGCTAGTTTAGGATTTTTATATCTAGGCACTCCAGAAGCACCAGGAAATGCTGGATTGTTTGACCAAAATTTAGCATTAAGGTAAAATATAAAATTCACACAACTTTAAGAATGATAAAGTTTATGATAAACCAATTTTTTTTTTTTTTTATTTACCAGATGGGTTCGAAATAATATACACCACTTTGGAGGTGACCCAAATCGCGTCACATTATTTGGTGAAAGTGCTGGTGCAGTTTCAGTATCGTTACATTTACTGTCTGCCTTATCACGAGATTTATTCCAGCGCGCAATTCTGGAAAGTGGTTCACCAACCGCTCCATGGGCTCTCGTAACACGTGAGGAAGCCGTAATACGAGGCATGCGGCTAGCGGAGGCAGTAAATTGTCCGGCTAATGATACACGATTATCGGAGACAATAGAATGTTTGCGAAATAAAAACGCAAAAGAATTAGTCGATAATGAATGGGGTACGCTGGGAATTTGTGAATTTCCGTTTGTCCCTGTTGTGGACGGTGCATTTTTAGATGAGACGCCACAGAGATCGCTGGCTTCGGGGCGTTTCAAGAAAACAGACGTTTTAATGGGTAGTAATACGGAAGAAGGATATTATTTTATCATCTACTATTTGACCGACATTTTCCGGAAAGAAGATGGCATTACAGTCACTAGGGAACAATTTCTTAAAGTTCGTCATTTTTTATACATGCCATAAATATATATTAATGCTAAACTTTGTACAAATATTTTAGGCTGTAACCGAATTGAATCCATACGTAAATGTGGCGGCCCGACAAGCTATCGTTTTTGAATATACTGATTGGATTGAACCAGACAATCCACATCGGAATCGTGATGCACTCGATAAAATGGTTGGCGATTATCATTTTACTTGCAATGTAAATGAATTTGCACACCGGTACGCGGAAGAGGGAAACAACGTCTACATGTATTTGTATACACATCGAAGCAAAGGGAATCCATGGCCTAATTGGACGGGTGTCATGCATGGTGACGAAATTAATTATGTTTTTGGTGAGCCGCTTAATCCAAGTTTAGATTATTCAGAAGAGGAGAAAGATTTTAGTAGAAAAATTATGCGATATTGGACAAATTTTGCAAAAACGGGGTAAGTTTGATTGATTGTATTTTGCTAATTTAACGCACAAAACTAAAACTTTGTATACCAATTTCTTATTCCAGAAATCCAAATCCCGGCATTAAAACGAATACCCCAGAATGGCCAAAATACACGACACATGGGAAACATTATTTAGAATTGGGATTAAATACTTCGTACATTGGACGAGGTCCTAGGTTAAGACAATGCGCATTTTGGAAGAAATATTTACCACAATTAGTAGCATCTACTTGTAAGTACAGTTTGATGTTTGTTTTAATTTGAAGACAATACATTTGGTTCTTTTATCTTCTATTATCTGTTATTGATACAAATCAGTAGAATATATACAGAATTTCAACAAAAATATTTAAATTTAATTTTTACACTATACCGGGTGTTTCTTTTAAATTGAGACGATCAAATATCTCGAAAAATAGCCACTCTACGGAAAAAATGTCCATAATCAAAATTTAATCATACCGCGGGGGAAATACATTAGTGCAAAAAAATAGTCCCTCACTCCCCCGCTTTGTAGGTGGGGCGGGGGTAACTTTTAAACTAAGATAGGAAGCCATATTTTTTATTGCAGATACGGATTCTACGACTAAAAGTACGTATGATTTGAATGAAATATTTTGTTCGGTTCATGATAGATGGCGTTGTAATCGACGAAATTCAATTTTTTCAATTTCTTCTTCTTAGAACACACGCATTCGATTCTGCAATACGTTTGAAATAAAAAATATCACGTTTTCATTGGAAATACTCGAAATTCGTCATCAAAACAATTTATTAATGTAAATGGCAGGTGAATAAAATAATTTTAGCTTAAAATAAGTGTTCAAAATGATGGCCTGCGACTTCAATGCACTTATTAATACGCGTTTCCAATGATTGTACACAACTGAGAAGTGTGTTTGGTTCAATTTCACCACACGCATTTCTGATTCGCTCAATCATGTTCTCACGTGTTGTTGGTTCTTGTTTGTAAACTTTGTCTTTGAGATAGCCCCACAAAAAGAAATCTGGCGAAGTAAGATCTGGTGATCTGGCGGGCCAATTTATCGGACCAGCTCTACCGATCCAGCGACCATTGAAATCACGATCAAGTACCTCACGTGCTACCAACGAATAGTGTGCAGGACAACCATCATGTTGAAACCACATGTTCCGTCTCAATTCTAAGTTCAAATTTTCAAGTAATATTGGCAGTTCATTTTCCAAAAAATTTCGGTACATTTGACCATTCAAGTTGCCTTCAATAATGTGGGGGCCGATGAGTTGGTTGCCAATTATTCCACACCACACGTTGACAGTCCAAGGGCGCTGATGTTCAACTTGGCGAAGCCAGTGTGGATTTTCAACACTCCAATAATGCATGTTGTGTTGATTAACCGTTCCATGGTTTGTAAAAGACGATTCGTCAGAGAACATTACGCAACGAAAAAAATTGGGGTTTTGTTGTATTTGTTCACGTGCCCATTGACAAAAAGTTACCCGATTTTGGAAATCAGCGCCATGAAGATCTTGGTGTAAAGACACATGATATGGATGATACTTGTGCCGTTTTAAAATTCTCCAGACACTGGTGAGGGACAATCCGGAATCGCGAACTATTTCTCGTGTACTAACATGAGGATTATGAGTCGCTGCAGCCAATACAGCAATTTCATTATTTTCTCCAGTGACTGTTGCTCTACGGGTCCTCTTTTTCGGTTGAACATTTCCATCAGCAATAAATTGTTTGATAGTACGGCCAAATGAAGCACGTGAATGAATCCTATCCGGAAAACGTTGAGCGTAAATAGCAACAGCATTTTCAAGATTTCTGCCAGCTTCTCCATAAACCAGAACCATTTCAATTTTCTCTGGCACAGTTAAATGGTTCATTCTAAAGTATTTTATCGTTTATTTTGCAATTACGAAAAACGTGAAGATAAGAAATAACACAAACGTTAAATGTGATTTACAAAACTGAATAAATTGTTTTGATGACGAATTTCGAGTATTTCCAATGAAAACGTGATGTTTTTTATTTCAAACGTATTGCAGAATCGAATGCGTGTGTTCTAAGAAGAAGAAATTGAAAAAATTGAATTTCGTCGATTACAACGCCATCTATCATGAACCGAACAAAATATTTCATTCAAATCATACGTACTTTTAGTCGTAGAATCCGTATCTGCAATAAAAAATATGGCTTCCTATCTTAGTTTAAAAGTTTCCCCCGCCCCACCTACAAAGCGGGGGGTGGGGGACTATTTTTTTGCACTAATGTATTTCCCCCGCGGTATGATTAAATTTTGATTATGGACATTTTTTCCGTAGAGTGGCTATTTTTCGAGATATTTGATCGTCTCAGTTTAAAAGAAACACCCGGTATACGACTGATAGCAAACTTACCGCAGTGCTACAACACGACAATTTCGTATATTAAACGTTAAAGATGGCGTAATAATTTCATCCCTGGGGGCAAATGCATCGTTTTTCAAACATTAATGATATTTGGATACTAAAGCATCACAATTAGTTACAGACCTTGCAATGTTGAAAAAGAAACATTTAAAGAACTGCCAGACATAGAAAATAGCACAAACCAGAGCTATTAGAGCTTTCAAAATTTTTGGAAGTTTTGTCATTATGAAAAAAATTGCATTAATTAAATGAACAGTAAACTTTTGGGACCAAAAACTGATTTTCATCTGGGATTTAATAACCGGTAAATTTTACTCTGTCAGAGGAAAAAATAAGTGTGTTAGAGCCAAAAAACCATATTATTTCAGAGACAAAATATTTTATCCGATTAGTCTATGGAAATAGCTCAAAACAGAGGGGGTGGCGATTACCCCAAAACAAAATCCCACAAAAAAAGTATCCCAAAACTCAAGCTTTTGAAACAAAACACATTTTTGGAAAATTAATTTAATTCGTTTTATGCCTTACAGGATGGGGCTGTCCAAAACCCCACTTTGTCGATTTTTTGAAATTGTAACATTCATAGAAATTAGAACATTTTTCAAAAAATTTTATTTTTTAATAATTCTCACATACTAAACTAGGGGACTCCTCCAAACCGCTTTGCATAGGACCTTTTACGCAAGGATGACCGGAAATCGTAATAAAACTACAAAAATATTATATTTATATTAATAAGTTTGCATTTTCTGGGGATTTTCATTTTTGGCCGATTCCCTCAAAACAACTAGAGTTATGCATTTTTTCAAATTTACTAAAATTCGGAACATTTGCATCAATTTGTGTCAGCAGCATTGCTCTATTTTAATAAATTTGAAAATTTGAAAACCCTGAGTCATCGATTTTAGTTCTATAAGCTGCATTAACGTTGAAAGGTTTATTCTAAATTATTTATAGAAAAGCAATACTAACATTTTAAAATATAACTTTGTCCAAACCCTTCCGGAAAAGTGTTAAAGGTGGTAAAAAAATGTTTGTTAAATATAAGGTATGTTCCACAAGAAAGCAGCCTATTATTTATATCGCTGACCCCTAGGATTGGCCATGTGATATTTTACATACAAGGCCTATGCGATATAACTTCCAGAAACCATAATCGAATGTCAATGTTTTGAGTTTTGTTGAACAGATTTCATCGTTGGAATTTGCCTGTTATTGTGACATTTAGCGTGCTAGTTACTAAATTTATACAGCTTGTAGCGTAATATTCATTATTTAATACTTCTGATTTCAAGTTATACTTTTTTGGGATTTATATGCAACAATTATATCGCCTGAATGAATGCAATTTGTAGAAACACTTACATATGTACAAATTTTTTGTTATTTGGGAAGAATTTCACTTCGGTTTAGGCTTTAGCATTTGGGTTGACAAAGTTTTATTTATGGGTCAGTCGAAAACATAATTGTGTATGTACCATTGTGTTCTATGGTCCAGAAGTTTCTTTTTTTAAAGTTAAAGGACGGAAAAATATAATTTTATTCCGAGCAAATTGTGTGACTTGGAATTATTTTTTTTTATCGTTAAATGTGTGCAAAATTAAAACTTTAATAAACTAATCATATTTACTCGTATGTGAAGAAAGGCACAAAAACCTACCTTATATAAGTTTCTGTTTAAGGAGTTAATATAATCAAACACAATACAAAGTTCAGTGAGTATTATTTCCAAAGCGAGAAAAGAAACACCTAAGATAAAGTGTGTTCGATTCCGCCTCAGCTTGAATCTATTTTGATTCACTTTATTCTGAGCTTACCGCTTGGTGAGGCTATACCAGAGAGTGAAATAACGTTGAGTATGGTTTGGTTAATACTGATTTTATTAGTCAATATGCCTAATTTATATACAAAATTTTACTTAAGGGCCCAATACACGAAAAATGCAAAAAATGCTTGAAGAAAGTGTACCTTTTCTAGAGAATTACTGATCGTATCAGCGTAAACCATATATTAAAATATTCTTTGAGGTTTTATTTAGTTAATCACGGTGGCTTTTCCGAATTTTCCGCTTAGTTTTCCTGCTTTTTGATTTTAATTATGACCAGTTTTGGCCAAATTTGGCATCGAAAATGTACCTTTTCTCAAACACCAGCCGATGAAACTAAGATTTTTTTATATCAAAATGCGCAGGAGATAAAACTGAATTTATTCACGGTGGCTTTTTTCGAGTTTTTAATTATTAATCGAGAAAATTGCAAAAAATTAATAAAATCGTTTATTTTGATTATTAATGTCAATTGCGTCTAAGATAAAATTTTACCTCATCTCTTTTTGTTTAGTTCTGTAAACTGTTATTAGATGGCAGTTTATTTTGTATATGCACAGATAATAAACAAAAGGATGGAAGATTAAACAAAAATCCCATATAAAATCATAAAAACAATTGAAGCCAGTTTTTTTGTTTTTTCTCTTTCTATATTTACCAACGCCATTTTGGTTAGAGAAATTTTGTAATTTGAGGTTTTAGTTTTTTAAAGTTTATAAGGCATTTCTTGAATGAAAAATAAAAGTGTTCTTTCAAAAAATAAATTTATTGTTAAAATCGTGCATAAGTGTTGTGGGTATAAGTGCAAAAATACCAGATATAAAGCAAATATTGAGAAAAAAGGGATTACATTTCACCGGTAAATAAATTTTTATTTGTTTACAAATATTTATAACACTTGTACACAATCATTTTAAATTTTTTCGAATTTTTTACACTTATTTTGTACACATCAGTAAATTCACTATGTTTTAAAATGTTCAAAATACAAAATTAAAATAAATTTATTTCATAAAACTGTAATTAAAGTAAAAATTTCAAATTTCATTCACACAAAAATCTTATTTTGACAACACATATAAATCGTCATGGCAACATGACGAAAGCAAAAAAAAAACCATAGGCGTCCCGTTGTATTCAATATTAGAAGAGTATAATGATCGAAATCACATATGAGAAAATAGTATTACAAGTTTTAATACTTTAGCTATGTTCTAAATTGGTATTTTTATGTTCATTATAGTAACTGTAAACCATTATAATAATAATATTTATGTATGTTGTTTACGCAACACACATAAGTATATTGTTATAATTATGTTGGAACACTTATAACATTAACTTTTTTTATATTAATTATGCTTCTTTTAATAAATTTACCCTACGTCATTTACATAAATTATTACTATTTGCATAAAACCTAAAAGATATGCAACGCCACTGAAAAAAAAACAATAGAATTTGTCGGCCATCATGAATTTTTCGGCCATCTTGGTTTTTGAAAATGCTTCACTATTTTAGTTTAGTTTCTGTTCTCTTTGTTATTTTTCTATGTGTATATGTAGTAAAAACGAAGTTTGCTAAACCATTTTTTCGTCTATCCAATATAATTTTTGTTTTACTCTTCTTGCGCACTTCAATTACATACTATTATTTTACTCTTCTAGCTCACAGTTTTTATATTTATTAATTTTATTGTATTTACAACAACACAAATGCATGATACAAGGAATTAATAAGGTATGCTCAATAGATGTAATTACGCCATCCGGTGACAGAAATTTGTTTTTTATTTTTTGTTATTTCTCTATTTTATTTTGTTTTTAGCACGTCATTCGGTAGTATCGTGGTGCAGCATCGAATGACGTGCTAAAAAACAAAACAAAATAGAGAAATTTGTACAAAAAATAAAAAATAAAAAACAAATTTCTGTCACCGGATGGCGTAATTACATCTATTGAGCATACCTTATTAAGTCTTTGTATCATGACACAAATGTACATATATATTTTTTTTTTTTTGTTTTGAAACAAAAATAAATAAATCATTATTCATACATAGCTATCTACATTTTTCGTAAAACATTCGAGCCATACAAAAAAAATTAGATCGTTTATGAAAAATTTTTGGAAAGGAAAAATTATATGTATTGTGTTTCGATGTTTTATTGTGTTTTATAATTTTTGTGCAATTTGAGATCGTTCGATCAAGAGATCGGTTGACTGGACTTCGGTTGTTCTGCTATAGGGCATTGAAGGTGGAACTGATTTTCCATTTTAATTTTTAAAGTTTTAGTGGTCACGCGCTATGGATCTGGTTTCTGTTCTAAAACAGATATTTTTTCAGCTAACACTCTTTTAGAAGGGCCTTAAAAATACTAAATTAATCAATTAGGAGTTTTATCTAAGTAAATGGAATCACTCGATTTCATATATTTCTTAAATATATGTAGGTACCACCATTTGGAAGGGGCTTCAAACTTGCCAGTGAATATACCTTTGTGGATGTTTACGGCCTAGTTCGGCCAGCATGTTTGGTTGAATCAAAAAACTGTAATTGTTGTCGAGAAAATATATGACAGAAATGTCGAAAGGAAATTAAATTTGAAATTAAAATTTTCTTGGTAAAACCGGTCTAGTTATTATATTTTTCGACTTGCGAATTGCGATTTGCTAAATTCATTCTAGATTATTATAAGTAAAATTAGCAATGCAAATTTCTAATACCCTGAATTAAACTAAGTGAAATTATGTTATGTTCTGTATTTCATACATACATAATGTATTATATTGAAATAGTTTGCAACATCGTTTTTAATAAATTTTGTGCATTTAACCTACTATACCGATCTCTAAGAATTATGTTGCAAACTATTTTACTATATACGCAAGATTTTATATTGGAAGATTTTGTCTTGCGAGATTTTGTAAATGCGACATTTTATAATGCGAGACATTGCTTGCGATTTTTTTTTTTAAACAAGATTATGTAATGCAATATTTTTTCAACGAACTAATAAAAGTTAGCAATCACAATATGGCTTTCGGATGCTTCCTACTGAATTTAAAGTTTATAAGCGAGCGCAGAATCGGATTAAATTCAAAATATTTCGTCTGAAGATCCCAACGAAAAGATACTACATCAAAACTCAATAAATTATCAAAGTGTTTTAGCTGGCATTTCAATCGGTATTATAGAAGAATTTTTTGGTGTCATTGACATACTATATTTGGCACCAAATACATTCAATAAATTACAAAAACAAGTTCAACGTGACATTCAAAAAGGTTGCGACCGAGAAATGTTTAAAGCTGCGATGGAAAAGCAAAACAAATAGCAATTGAAGAAAAAAGCGTAGATTTCGATGGTACACGGACACAATAGTAATTATACCTCACTTAGTGTCGGAACAATTATTGCTCAATCTACAAAGAAGGTCGGTCATAAGGAGTTGTCTTCGTAATAAATATTGCATTCTTTGTCGCAGAGCAGAATTGCAGAAAGCTAAACCTGAACATCATGAATGCAATTCGAACTATGCTGGCCCATCAACTGGAACGGAACGGAATGCTTTAGTAGAAGGTTTTAGAAAAAGAGAAGAACTGTATCTGTATGGTATGCGCTACAACAAAATAATTGCAGATGGCGATGCCAGCGTATACGTAAAAATTTTAGAGGCTAAACCAAACGCAAATACACACATAGAGACAATTTAATGCCGCAATCATTTACTTCGTAATTTTCGGAAACACGCAAAGGAACTATGTACTAATCGCACTAATCTATAATTCAACGAAAACTATTACGAAATCAAATTAATCGATGTTCCAAAGACATAATCTGCGCAATTAAAAAAAGGAAACTTTCTAAAAATTCTCTTCCATAGAAAAAATTGAGGAACTTGCGCTTGACATTGGAAATATCCCATTCCACGTTTTTCAAGACCACAGGAAATGTGCCTCATATTTCTGAAACCGTCAGCGTTACGAAATACCTGAAATATATCAAAGATTTATGGAAAATGAATTATTCAAAGCATTTAGTGGATTATTTAAGCGATTAAAATACCACGCTAAAAGCCTTGTATACGATGTCGATTCAAATGCCGTAGAATTTTTGAATGCAATTGTCGCAAAATCTGTTGGTGGCAAAAGAATTAATTTTTCCCGTGGGCAATCATACACATCACGAGCCAAGTTCGCTGTATTACAACACAACAGTCAAAGGGGACACTATAATCTAGCAGAGTATTCATCAAATTACAGCTGAAAATCGAGAATAGCAGAACTTGAAAAACGACGATTTCTACTAAATAAAAGAGCCACCACAAATCAACCAAAACGACAAAAAGAAAATTAAAGTTTTTTGGAGAAGACTCTGAATATGGAAATCAAACCTGTCAAAATTTGGATAAATCACCTGAAGAGTATACCGAACTTAGAAATGATTTTTTGAAAAAATTGAAAACGGAAGCTGCTGAACGTGACAGAATTGAAAGGTCAACTATAAACCAGTTCAATGAAGCGAAATGGTTTCAAGTGCGTATGAGTCGTTTAACTGCTACAAAATTTGGAGAAATAAGCCGCAATAAAAGCATAAAATTTCTGAAAAGTAAGGTTTCAAATATCTTATATACTTACTACTGTTATTTATTCTAAGTCAACAATATACGGGATGGAAAATGAAAAAAATGCGATAGAGCAATTTTCGAACGAAAATAATACAGAAGTATCGAAATGCGGTGTATTCATTTATCAAAAATATCCATGTCTTGCCGCGACTCCTAATGGATTGATTGGGCATGATGTAATAATTGAAGTAAAATGTCCATTTAACGCTAAAATCCAGAAACGGATTTTAGCAACGTCTTTAATTAAATATTATGCATTCATACATTTAATTATTGTTATTATTAATTTTAAATTATTTGTTTAGTATATAAAATTTATATAAATTTTATTTCTGTGAGCATAAATGAATAACTGAATTTTTATTTGAACAAAAATAAAATGAGTATATCGTTGCTTTTAGAGCTGTGGGGAAATTTAACAAATTTGAATTTTGTACAAAATGGGATAAGAAATGGCCAGGTTCCTTCCTAATAGGCTATATTCCAGAACTTTATCTAAAAATCATTTTAGAATCCCATGTCCATCGAGCATGCTGAATTTCATCAAAATCGGATAAGAAATGGCCAAAGGAGTGAAACCGGCTTTATTCGACCCTTTCTTTATTCATCTGACATCGGGACTCAACGGATTTTTTCTTTTTCTACGTCAAAAATACGATTAAAAAATCCTTTTGAAATATTTATTTCCTTTATAAACCCTAATTCAACTGGAATATAAAATAAAAAACGAAATCTAAGGGCTAGAAAAAGGGCCTAATATTTAATTTAAATAATTTTTGAATCGCGGTGGTAAATCATTTACTAGTCATCAAATAAAAATAATATTGAAGATTTTTCATTTCCGTATAGTCAATTCCTTTTCTAATTTTCCAAAAACTTCACTAAATACAGTATTAGATGAATGGCTTCATGAATATAAAAATTATAGACATAACCAAAATAGCCCGTAAAAAAACTTAAAATTTATCAGACTTATTTGTATGTATTTATTATTTTTTATACATGCACATTGCACATGTTCGGTAAAATTTTTATTGTCATTGAATATTTCATTCATATTTTCTTCTCTTACATTAATGAAAGTCAAACGAAATAAGCAAATGTGAATTCGACAAAAACACGAAGCATTTACAACTTTGTTTGGGTTTTTTGTTATACATGCATATATACAGTATTCTAAAATAACTAGCCGTAAAAGAGAAAATCGTTTTGCATATTTTTCATAATTTAGTGTATATAACTCCATCTATCGTTAGTAAAAATATTTAATATATGTGTCTTAGGTAAAAATGCTATGACGTGTTTTCGTGTATTTGGCCCTTAAGAATTACATGAGAATTGCATAGTTGATAAATTTAACTAGTATACATACATATGTACATGCATTATTATCAACTAAATGAAATATGCAGAATTGCATATTTCATAAATATAACTGGTATATGTACATTCATAACTATCAACTAGGAATTATGTGCAGAATTGCATATTTGAATTAAATGTAACTACTATATACTATTAATTTTATCGTATATATGGTTAACCCTTCACTTGCGTGGTACGATTAACCCTATCCATACTGAATGGGCGACGAGCAGGGCTTGTTCACGTGGCGTCCATTGTAGGTCTGGCGGATTGTTGGTTCCCTCTTCTTCTTCGTAGGTAGCGTATTTAAAACCTATTCCAATTGTTATGGATGCTCATAGAATAAGATGTTATGTGTAGCCGCGTAGTGATGAACATGATGAAAGTGCTCGTTCGTTATACTTCTTCTTTCTCTATTAGACTAGAGATTTGCTCTTCTTAAGCCCGTGTGTCTTGATTGGTTATTAGCTCATTTTCCTCGTTTCTTCTTTTTGATATCTCACTTGCTAAATCCTTTGGTGCATCCCCTTTAAGTATTGTGCTTTCAAATCGATCGGATGCCAGTATGCTTACGTGGCCGCCTCTTAAGATACATCCCGAGGCTAACTTGAATATTCCTGATCCGAATAATTGCTGCTGGTAAGTAGCTGATCCACACATGATTGTGACAGTTGTTTCCTTTATCATTACGAATACACATTGATTTGGTGCACTTTGGTGACTGTTATTACATCTAGGAGGAAGAGCAATGAGCCCAGATAGTATGTAACGCATGTAGAAGTACTTCCAACAGTAAACATCTAGGAGGGAAAGTAATGAGCCCAGATAGTATGTCCCAGCAACTCGCAAGAGTAAAATCAAAACGGTAGACGAGGCACGGCTAGGAATATACGGGAGTGAGTCTGCCCTCTCGAAGTCCTTGAGTCCCAATGCTACCGATCTTCTAGTAGAAGTAAATATTATTACATCTAGGAGGGAGAGCAATGAGCCCAGATAGTATGTATCACGTACCGGTCGGCAGTATTATCAGGTTCATTAAGAGCCTGAATATTGGCTGAACGGATAATTAAGTAGGGCTTGATGCACAAAAGATCTTTTAGGTCGCAGTGCGAGGTGGCTTAACGCCTACATGGCCCTCAAGTAATAATAATAATAATAATTGTGGCATTTTGGCTATGTTTGAAGATTTTTACAGTGTTATCGATTATTGAGGTTTGATTCTTTATTAGCAGTAATAAATAATCTTCATTGGTTTCTATAGTTTGAAAATGTTCTTCATATTGGTTTGCCTCTCTCTGAGTTAATATTCCAAACATGTCACCTAATACTAGCCCTGTTGTATCACTAATTCCCCGCTTCCTTTTTGCTTCTTGTTACTTCTTTATTAGATGATAGTAGTAACTGATTGCCCTCATTTATTCTACTCATTTGGGGTCGTAGTTGCTGAACTACACGTTTACAATTGAATTTCTCCATATTTGCTGATGAATGTATTTTCCCACACATAATTGCACGCCGCTTATGAGGCGGTCTGCTTCAATTGTTTCTTCCCAATATGTATTCAGATTATATCGCACAATTAAAGTCCACCTCATGGCAACTAGCTCCATCTTACTGATTTCCTCAAGATAGATACCAGTAGGATGTTTAAAGTTCTCAATCTGTATCGGTTCTTTAGCGCTACCAATGTGACAGCAGACGCTCATCAAGGCCAACGCCTTCAAGATGAATCTTGATTCCTCTTTTACCAGTCTTCCTGTGTTGTTGGTTTTGCATTTTGAGCTTCGTTTGTGTTGCTTATTTGTTGCGACCAAGAATTATTTTCTTCATTTGGTAACTTGCAAAGTTTGGTGATTGGTCGTTTAAAGCCATCTGACCCAGTATGAACCTCCTGTATTCTCCCCAATTTCCAACGCGTACATGGCAATGTTTCTTCCTTCATCAGAACGACATCTCCTACAGCTAAATTGGGCTGAAGATTTCTCCATTTTGGGCGTTGTTGCAACTGGTGCAGATAGTCCCTTGACCATCTTTTCTAAAAATCGTTTACATTCTTTTGTACAGACGCCAGTGAGTCTTTAATGAGTAAATATTTTCATTACTCTCTGGGGATTGCCTTCATTAGCCCGCCTATTAGAAAATGCACAGGTGTTAAAACCTCCAACTTTTCCGGATCGTCGTACAAGACTGTCAATGATCGATAGTTTAAACATGCTTCTATTTAGGCCGTTATTGTTGTTGCTTCTTCAAATATCAGTGCGGTCTCCCCTATGATCTTCTTCATATGAGTCTTCAGTGACTTTACCGCTGCCCCCATATTCCACCAAAATGTGGTGCAGTGGGATGTATAAAGTGCCAGGTTGTTTCTTCCTGTTGTAATAACCTTACAATTTCTGGTTCTAGAGTTGCAATCCTCTTGCTCTGTTGTTTGAATATACCATCCGTATCAACAATGTTGGTCCCTTTGTCCGAATAGATGTATGTACACAAACCCCTGCGTGATGTGAATCTGCGGTAGGCTGCTATAAATGCTTCTGTTGTCAATCCGCTGACTAACCGCTGGATTGACCTCTTCCTATCTTGTTCTTTAGTTGAATCGGTCCGGCATAATCAAAACCCAACTTGCTGAACGGCCGTGAAGGTTTCATTCTGCAGGCCGGTAGATAGACCATTAGTTAGTCGAGCTTTGTTTGTTTAAATCTGAAACATGTAACACACTTCTGTGTAATGTACCGTGCCAGATTTCTGCTATTAATGATCCAGAATTTATTGCGGATGTTTATCAATGTGTATGCCCACATGAAGTGTTGTTGTCTTATGCGCATCTTCAATTATTCGTTTGCTGATTGAGCTTTCCTTCGGTAGGATTATGAGCAGCTTTTGACTCACTGGTAGTTGTGATTTTTGCAAACGTTCATGTAATCGTAATATCCCATTCCTATCCTTGCTGATGACTGGATTTAAAGCCGATAGCTTGGATTTATTATCCAATAATAGCCGCATTTCTTGACGCATAGTAATTCGGATCAGATCAAAGTTTACATTGAAAGCAACAACAACAAATAAACAAATTTTGGTTTTGGATCAAGATTTTGATCCGAGTACTTGTTTTTAGTGCTTGTTGTTTCTGATCCGGATCAGATCATACGTCAAGAAATGCAGCTATTGTCTCATTCATCAATGCCTGAAGTTCTTGAACCTGAAGGCCCCCTTCTTGGGATTGAAACTCGAAGGACCACTTTGTTAGTAAGTGTAAACCGTGCTAAGTGTAAATTATCTACATAAATTAAATTAACAGAAGATAATGTAATTAAAACACGATTTAACACGATACAATTTTAATATTTTCCGAAAACAAATTTCTATCAAATTTATTTAAATACAATAAATTTATTGTATTCAAATAAATACGATAAAAAGTTTTTTTTCCCGAAAATATTAAAATTGTATAAAATCGTGTTTTAATATAATCGTGATAAACGCCACAGATTAGGATGGAATTATACTATCTATACAGCGATAATGCAAGCTTCGTTATTAAGATGGTTTGTTAATGGTCCTCAATAAGAGACGTTAATTTTTCGATTCCAATCACACAATAAAAACAAGCATGTAAAGTTACCCTAGTTTTTCATCCCAGAAAAATTATAATGTTCATCGGGTATCACTATATCATCCTATCCCAGTTTTTTTCTCATGTAATAAGTTTAATTATATTATATTTCTGTTTATAATGATTCTTTACATTCTAAGTAGACTGCATTAAAAAAATAACACTAATTATTATCCCAGCACCAGGAGAGTACATTGCAGTTTGCACAATCGGCCACTTCCAAATGGTTCCATATAATATCATAATTTTGAATATTTTAGAGCCTATCTCCTAAGATCATAGATGGCCGGAAATGATTCTATATGTTTTGAGTTGGCAATAGTATTGGTCAACTCTGAAAAATATATCAGCACCAGGCGTTCATTATAATTTGCCCAATCGGCCAGCTCCAAATAGTTCAAGAATCATTTCCGGTCCCCTAAGATCTTTGGAGATAGGCTCTAAAATATTTAAAACTATGATATATTTATGATATATGGAACCATTTGGAAGCTGCCCGGTTGTGCAAATTATCATGAACGGCTGGTGCTGATATCTTTATCAGAGTTGACACAAAGACATAAAGACTCATTTCGGGCCTTCTATGATCTTAGGAGATAGGCTCTAAAATAATTAAAATTTTGTTAAATTTATATGGAACCATTTTGAAGCTGGCCGATTGTGAAAATTGCAATGTACCCCTGGTGCTGGGATAATAATTAGTGTTACTTTTACTGTAGTCTACTTAAAATATAAAGAATCGTACAGAAATATAATATAATTAAACTTCTTAGTACACGAGAAAAAATATAGAATTTCGTAATATTTTTTTTTCAATCAATTTCATATATGTATAGACAATAACTGGGAAGGGATGGGATAGTGTTACCTTATGAACTTTTTAATTTTTTCTGGGATGAAAAATTGGAATAACTTCACATGCTTATAAAAACCATTAATATTTGTGTTGGATGGAGGACGTCAGGAACCAATGTATGTTGCTGTTATCAAGCTACAGAAACTACCACGCGAGTGATAGACATCTTTTCTTGTTATTGTTTTGCAATTATTGCATAAATTCGCTTTGAATTTAAAAATTTATCCGCTTCAGCCCTTAAATACTTCATTTGATATAAATTTTGCTTCAAGGTTGTATTTTTGTTTGTTTTTTTTAATTTTCTTTAACATGTATATTTTCTGCAGTTAATTAAGTGAAACTTAATTTTTTCCATTATTATCTTTATCATCATTATTATATTACCCACAGCAGGATCAGTGGTCAATGGAAGCGCTTTCACCGTCAGCAATACTGCAGGTATTTTTTTTTTATTTCTTATTTTTTTGTTTTTTGAAACTAATTGATTAATTTTCCCAATGACAATTAATTAACTACAGTTATTTTTAAAAAGTTAAATTTTTTTGGTTTCTTATAAACAAATTTTTCACTTCTTTTATTTTTATTTTTTTCTTGTGTTTAATATCTTATTTCAGGGGTTGTGGATATTCTTTTTTTTTTAATAATTATTAAAAAATAAACATATTTTGTTTAATTGAATAAATTCTAATAATTTTTGCAATTAAAATAATGAATTTGTGAACGGATTAATTGAACCATGGATGGTGAGTTGAGTAAGTTAATACGCGAGTTTTAGGAGGCCTTCCCTTCCCATATGCCATAGCACAGCGGTGAAAACTTTAAGCCAGTAGTTTCGGTATCGGCTGATTGTTGTTTCTGATCGGTGAGGATAGTTGCGGAAACCCTATGTCTCAAAAACTTAACGCCGCACAGCGGAACTACTCCATAACAGAATTGGAATGTTTGGCCGCTGTGTTGAGCTTGTGGAAGTTTAGAGCATACGTTGAGAAATACTCGTTTATCATCAACACCGATCATGCCAATCTCAAATAGCACAAGGCTCAAACTGAGTTAACTGGCAGATTCGGTAAAGCTTCAATGTTTTGAATTTGAGATATAGCATCGAAAAGGTCAAAATGAAGAAGCTGATGGACTTTCGCGAGCATATATGGAGGAAATCAAGCTTAAAGATGATGGGGACATTTAAAATAAATTTAGAGTCAGGATTATCTCCAGCTCATTCAAAAAGTTCAGAATAACACCTCTGCATATATTAATTTGCGCGCGGAAAAACAGAGGCTTTTTATTAATAATTCGAACTACCTATGGATAAGCACATCTCCATTGGAAATTATATCTGTGGTAACAAGGCAAAACGTAATAACTCGAGTTATTCCATATTATGTTTTATTTCAAATTTGAAATCCACATATTTGAATTAATATTATATCAATTTTTTGTAATAATCCAGCAACTACAAATGACCGTAATAATCATTTAGAAAAGCAAGAATTCAAAAAACTCATACGATTTTCAGTAACTCTTAATTTTAAAAACGTTTTCCTGAAAGAGTTATTACGTTTTGCCTTGTTACCACAGAGTTCCATAAGAGTTGACACATAATCTAATTAAAATGGGTCACGACTCATCTTCCTCAGCTCATCTTGGTATGGCCAACTTGAGCGAGACAAAGACGTAAAGGATTATGTTACAAAGTGTGAAAATTGCAAACAGACTTAGGCACCCAACTATTCAACTCGACCGCCAATGGAAAATCAAATCCTACCAGTGAGACCAATGCAGCACGTTTGTATTACCCAATGTCAACTAATGGGATTGATTGTGCTGGATAGCTTTCATTCAAAGTTCTTTCTTCTCAAACGCATGAAACCAGCACTGTCTACAGCAGTATGTAACTTCTTGGAGAAAGAAATATTTCCCATATTTTATGCAAGTCAATTGTAGGCGGTGTGTTTTCAGAATTTGCTACATAAATTCAGAATAAATCATATGTTTGTTCCAAAATATTCTCCGCAAGAGTAAACCGCTCTCTGCTTGCGCTATTACGTTCATACATTAAGGACAATCACAAAAAATGAGATGAGCACCTGCATTAAATCTCCTCTGCATTGCGAAATGTAGTAGACAGCTCTACGAAATATTCGATACCTTATCTTATGTTTGGCTAACATTACATAGCGCACGGCGCAACATTTAATATCTATAACTTACGGCGTCACATAACAGAGGCTTTCCGGAGGGATAGAAAATTGTGATTGTGCCTTAAGTGATGCAGTGAAACACTTTTCGGCTAAGTTGGCTCCAAAATTGGCGTACGAGTTGTCTTCCACCGACGGAAAACCTATTGGCATTTACCATGCAAAGGATATTTATACCTAAAATAGAAAGCCCCAATCAAAGCTGAGAGTACACAGACGTTTCTTTTTTTTCAAGTTAAAGTACGGAAAAATATAATTTTATTCCGAGCTAATTGTGTGAATTTGAATTAGTTTTTCTTTTATTGGTAAATGAGTGCAAAATTAAAACTTTAATAAACTATTCATAATGGGAGAATTAAAATAAAAACTATTAACTCGTACTACCAATTTTTTTTTGTTGTTTTGCAATTATTGCATAAATTCGCTTTAAATTAATAAATTTATCCGCTTCAGCCCCTAAATATTTCATTTTCATTTTACATATAAATGTTGTTTCAAGGTTGTATTTGTACTTTTGCTTGTTCTTAAATTTTCTTTAACGAGTGTATTTGGATTCAGTGAAATTTAATTTTTTTCATTATTATCATCATTATTATATTACCCACAGCAGCATCGGTGGCCGATGGAAGCGCTTTCATCGACAACAGTACTGCAGGTAAATTTTTTTAATTTCTTTACCTTTAAGAACAAAAGGACTAATTTTCCTAATGATAATTAATTAACTACAGTTATTTTTAAAACTTTAATTTTTGAATGTTAATTAATTAATAGTTGTAATTTCTAATATGCAACCGGTCATTAGACCATTTTTAATGTGTTTTACATATTAACACGTAGAAGTATTTTAGTATTTAGCTATTTACTAACAATCATTCAACAAAAATTCAAATACTAATATACTTCTACGTGTTAATTTGTAAAACACATTAAAAATGGTCTAATGACCGGTTGCATACTAGAAATTACAACAATTAATTAATTAACATTCAAAAATTAAAGTAAAATTAGCTTACACAGAAATAGGGCTGTGTGAATGTCGTGAAGAAGAAAAATTGTAAGAGAATTTGGCTGTATTAGTAAAATTCGCTAATACAACCAGCACAGTACATTCTGTATATATAGAATTTAAAATTGTGGTACAAGTACAATCAGTCCAGTCGCCGCGGCCTGATGAGAAGATTGATTTTGTTCAAAATCATAAGTTCATCAGTTCGAAACTGGATTAATTCTCTTACAATCTTCGCAATACATATATTAAAATCATATACATTAAAGTTATTTTTAAAAGGTTAAACTGTTTTTATTTTTGTCTTGTGTTAATTATCTTAGATCTTAGGTGTGAATAATTTTTTGTTTTTGTTTATTATTATTATAAAATAAACATATTTTGTTTAATTTAATAAATTCAAATAGTTCTTTATATTAAAATAATGAATTTGTGAACGGATTAATTGGACCATGGATGGTGAGTTAAGTGAGTTAATACGTGAGTTTTAGGGGGTCTGCCCATATGACGTAGCACACCTGTGAAAACTTTTGAAACACGCCCAAACAGGTTAAGTCGGACGACTGAGCCGGGAGTGTTATGGCATATAACTTATATAGTTATCACATCACAGCTACCCTACATTTTTTTATGTCAACAATTAGTCTTTTTTTTTTTTCATTAAAGCTAATGTTACGGGACACACAATTCGTTTAAAACAAAAGTTGGTTAAATAAAAAACTCTGTGCATATGAGCCATGTCGTTCCCAGCAAAAGTTAGTTTATTCAAAAATCCTATCGATCTGATCCTAGAGACTATGCCAATAATTGTTCGCACTTACATAATAAAGTAACTTAAAACTATCCCAGCATCAAAAAATTCCTCCCTTATTTCCAAACCGAAATTAACTTAATAAAAAATTCTGCCAATCCTACCAATTGCCCACATACATAATGAAGTATTGGAGGTTATCACCGCACTAGAAAACACCTTCCCTTCTTTTTTGACGGATTGTTACGAGCTTACAACTTCGTTTGGTACCGCAGTACCATTTCGTTCTAAACAAAAATTGGTTAAATAAAAAATTCTGTGGATCTGATCTTAGAGATTTTGCCAATTGGCATCCCATCATCTGAAAACACCTCCCATATTTTGCGGATCCTTGTAAGCCCCTTAAGGCATTTTTTAAGCAAAGATAGCTTACTCGATTATTTTTTATTAAGCTAATTTTGGTTGGGAAAAATATGGCATCAAACGAAGTGTAAGCCCCTGACGATCCGCAACAATAAGGGAGGTGGTTTTTGATGCAGAGATAGCATGTTATTTCATTGTGTATGTGGCGAACTGGCAAAATCTCTAAGATCTCCAGAATTTTTTATTTAACTAATTTTTTTGTAGAGTTACATGATACCAAACGAAGTTCTAAGCCCCTGAGGATCCGCAAAAATAAGGGAAGGGTTTTTTGGTGCTGGCATTGCTTCTAGTTCTTCATTACGTATGTGGCTAATTGGCATAATCTCTATGATCAGATCCACAGAATTTTTTAATAAGCTAATTTTGGTAGGGAATAATATGACATCAAACGAAGTTAACCCTTGTGTCTATAACGTCTTACTCGGGTGATTTTTCGGTGTTTTGTTTACTGTAATTTTTTTAATTTTAAAGTTACATTAAAATCTTTTGGTGACATTTTACATAAAACTGACTGGTCTATATCGATTTATTTAAAAAAACGTAAAAAACAAGACGTATATCAGTTTTATTGATACCCCTTTAGTCTATAACGGATCACTCGGGTGACTAGAGTTAAAATTGATTTAAGTAACTGTATTTTCAGTTTATTTGAACGAAAGGTTAGCAAATATTGCAAAATAAACTACAAAATAACAAACTTTTAACATCTATTGAAATAAATAAATGAAAGACATTTTCATTTTATTTATAACGGTGGCTGTCAACTGGGCGAAACACTCGGTTAAATCAACTCAGCGACGATCAACTCGGCGTTACTTGACAACAGCGGCCAACCCTTACGGTATTTATTTGGATTTCTCAATTTTAAAATTTTCAGTTTTGATATTTTTCGGTTTATTTTACCATCTACATATCTGTTTGGGAAATTACGTCTGAAAATGTTGAATATACGAACAGAACGTCGCCGAACTGAAAATCGATAAGTAGGTCGTGCGAAGCTGTTACTATCGCTGAGTTGACTATGGCCGAGTTGACCCTCGCCGGATTGGTCCACCGAGTTGTTAATTAGTTTAAAATTATCAACTGCACGAAAAATCTTTATTTATTGTGTTCTTATATCTAACACAAATTGAATCTTTGCAAATATTTTGTCACTTTTCTCTTAGGCCTAACATTTCTACGTCTTAGAAATGGATCAATATATTTCTACGATAGTATCTTTTTTATGATGATAGTTTAGTCACAGAATAATAAACAACCAGAACAGACATTACGTGGACCAAGATATTTTTGCTCTTACCTTATAGTTTACATGTTAATTTTGAATTTTCAGCCACTGAACGATAATTTAACACCGAAAATCTTACCTTCGGCAAACCGAGGTCAAAAAAACGAGTCCACTTTTCTCCGCATAAAAACCGTGTTATGTCGCTGTGGTTTAGTTAGCCTCGTGAAGCTAACTATTGCAACAACTACGTGATAGCTCATAAAAATGGCAGATAATGATAAATACGAATAGAGCATGAAAAATTATTTTTATGTCAAAAAACATTGTTATTATTCTACGACGCAGAAATGTCTACTTTTAATGAATTTTTACCTTTTCAACATAAAAACCATTTTCCCTTTGTTTTATAAGGTTTTCGGTCAAAAGCCACTGACAATCCGCCAAAATAAGGGAGGTGTTTTTTTATGCTGGGGTAACTTTTTGATACTTCATTATATAGGTAGCCAATTAGCAAAATCTCCAAGCTCAGATCCACAGAATTTACTGAACATACTTCAGAATAACTGAAACTAGTATTTTACCTTTGTCATTGTGAACAACTTTCAACACATTGAGAACGAGCGACGAGAACGACTTTCCCTTTTTCAGTAAATTATTTAAGCAAATTGTTAAAATAATAAAAAACGTTTGTTTTTAATTAACGATAGCTAAAATATCGTGTATTTACTAAAAATAGAAAGTTAAATTTTAACACTTTTAATACAAAATTTCAATTTATCGTCTTAAATTAAAAATTATCAACGATAAATTGATACTTTTAAAATTTTTAATTCTATTTTTAATAAATGCACGACATCTTAGCTATCGTTAATTAAAAACAAACACTAGCTGGAATCACACTATCATTTTTCTATGTCAAAGATGTTTCATCAAACCCGTAGCGAAAAAAATAATATTTTCGTTAGTTGGTTTTATAAATGTAATCTAATTGAAGTGTTCATAATTAACAACAGTAATAATAATAAATAAAATTTAATTGTACACAAAAACATTTAAATACGAATTTTTCACAAAAACAATCTGAAATCAAAACAAATTTAAGTGTAATTAAATACAATATAATAAAATTACTAATTACTTGAAAACAAAAACTCGTCAACTAAATGAATAAACCAATTGACCATTTAAAAAATCTAACCCATGAGACTAATTTAAAATAGTCACGCTACAAATTAATCATAACATACTAAATGAAAAAAAAAAAATTTTTTTATTTATATTAATTAAAATCTTTTTTTTTTGTTATCATTTCAGCTAATATACAAACAATAGCTCCAATAAATAAAACATGTACAAGTAGTATAGATCGAGTTAAACCAACACTTTCTATGCTAATCATATCAATTTTATTGATATTTTGCATCACCAAAAATAATAATTTTACTACAAAATAATAATAAATATATTATTAATAATAACAAAAGATATATATGCTAAGTATTAAAAACAAAAAAATATATATACCTAAATAATAAAAAATAAATAAAAAATGGGAAATTACTAAAGCTTTTAGTTTAATTTCTTTTATTATTTTTATTTTTATTTTTTTTTTTTTTTTAGATAGACTAATATTACTTATATTATATATTTTTTCCAAAACAAAATAAAATCCAAAAAAAAAATTAGAAAAATAATTATTTCTGTTATTAAAAACAAAACAAAAATATTAATAATATACATATTATATTATAATGAATAACTTGTAATTTTAAGTAAAACTATGAAAAAACGTGCTTTTTACCTAAATGAAAAACTAAAAAAATAAATAATAATAAAAATAGCAATACTTTTAGAATGAAAAAAAAAATATTATAATTATAATTCGTTTTATACAAAAAAAAAAAAAAAAAAAATTATGTTGGATTTAAAAAAATTTGAAAATCATTCAGATTTATTTATAATTTCTCTTCTTTATTAAAATGGAATTGAATAAATTTTCTTCTTTTTTATTATTATTATTTATAAAAATACGAATTAATTAAAACAAAAATCACAGAGTCATAAGTCAGGGCTGCCAAAAACAAAACAAAAAAAAAATACTAACCTTCAATTTGAATTAAATTTTTGGTGTGTACAAGCAGGATTTCCTGTTTTGCTCAAATATATTATTTAAAAAATTATAATTTTTTTTTATATAAGTGATCTGCTGTGATCTTAAAGAATAATAATAATAAAACAGTGAAAACAAAAGTTATAGAAATAAATATTTTATAATTATTATTATTATAACATTTAATACTCTTATATAAAAGAAAAAAATATTAGCTACACATTTATATACAAAAATATATTATATTATATTCTTAATATTATTATGATTTGCTAATTTTAATTTAATCTATATAACAACACAACGATTTTTTAATTTTACTACAAATCACAATAAATAATTATTATTATTATTAACACTAACATCGAAGAATGTTTCTAAAAAATATAAAACTAATAAAAATTTATAATTAGGGCCTATATAAAATACAATAAAAAATAATAGTACTGCATTAATTTTTCTAATTATCTAAAATCTTTTCTCCTCTAAATTAAATTAACAACAAACCAATAAAACAAAAAAATAGTAATAATAATAATAATTAAATAGAACCAAAATATATAAGCCATTTCCACAATAACTGCACAAAATACTAAACATATAAATAACAAAAAATATTTAAATATATGATTATACAAAATTTAATTTTGAGATTTCTTAAAAATATTATTATTTTATTATGATACACATGATTTTTATTTTATTTTTTAATAAATTTATGTTTTGTTTAAATTAAACTTATTTTATTTTCGAAATGATTCTACGTTATGTTAATTAGATGTCATTAAGTGAAGTCTACAATGCAGAAGTCCAGTAATTCATAGCAATATTAGCAAACATTTAAATCTAATAACAAATATTTCAACACTATAAAATTTTAAGGTTTGTTAACCGAGTCTATAGTGTTGTTTAGTTAGTGTACCTTATTTAGATTCATTTTTATTTAATACATATTTGAGCTGTATTTAAATAATTATATTTTAAATTCTTATTTTTTTATTTCAATATGTAGGAGAGGAGGTATAAAACAAAAGAACTAATTTTGTTCACATCAAAGGTGTGCGATATTTTCAATTGTTTAAAATTATAATTTTAATATTTAATAGGCGTTTTATCCATTTTATTTAACATTTATCTTATTTTAAATTTTCATTGTATTATTTGGTGACAAAATGAAATTCTCGTCACTAAGTAGTTCTCAATGTTACAAGATCCTGTAAAATAATTTCCAAATTAGTGTTACCAATTCCAATTAATGTAGATATTTTATCACAGCGACTTTAATCGACAGTACCCCTCGTGTTGAAGGGATCCAGCCTTATCAATTAATTGATGATTGTGTTATCTGCTTATCTGAGTATCGAGTATCTAGCCCATTATTTGCACCGGCAAAGTATACCAGGAAAATTCAGAAACTAATGTCGTTTTCGATTCACCTAAACAAATCAATCTTGTGACGCAATCGCTTGATTTTTCTGCTGTCAAGTTATTCGATTCGCCCAAAAAAATCAATCCGTCGAGCAAAATTTTTGATCGGTTACAAATCTCGATTTTTTGTCAGATTTACCTCTCATTTACTAATACCAATAACAAATACTGTCATTTCGCTGTAATTTTCACTATAGATCTGTCATTTTGTTGTTATTTGAACTCAAATATTATTATGTTCAATAATATTTTTCAAGAAGTCAAAACTACGCACACACATAAAAATCACCAGGCAATTCGATTTTCTTGTTCGATTCACGGATTGTTTTTTAAAAGAAGTGAAAAGTAACGACAAAAAATTTCAAATTAAACGGTAATTCATTCCTTTTTAGGCTATTGAGTATGCTGAAAAAAACAGGGTTAAAAGGAACTAATTTTTTAAAGGTATTTTATTGTTTCATATGTTGGATTGTACCCGAACAATTATAAATCCACAAAGTTCTATTAAATTTAGGCTTGTACTTTTGAGAACTGAGTTAATTTGGACACCTTATAAATTTTTAATTATAACTCAAAAACTATGCATTTTTAGTAGATACACGTAATACGATTTTTTGTAGAGAATCAAACCTATCGAAATGGAACTTTATAAAGTAAAAAACTTTGTTTTTAAACAAAATAAGTCAAAAAATCGAAAATGTTCATGTTTTTTAAGTTTTTGTGCATAACTATTTTCTGAGTGGATGTAAAGAAAAAAAAGCTAACGTAATTCCCGTCAAAATGATGGCACCTATAGAATAATTGTTCGAATTTACAAGTTGTACTAACCGTAGAAAAATATTTTTTCGAAAACGATATTGTATTCATTCGAAAAACGGTTCAACCAAATCTTTCTTACTGTTTTTGATGTGACAACATCTGTAGCGGCAGGTGTAAATAAAAAATTGTATAAACATCATATTACGGAAACATATGCGACGTGCAAATAATATTGCGTGATATAGATGGGATTCAAAACGCGGTTTGACGAAACGAGATAAAGTACGAAACGCGATATTTCAAAACGCGATATTTGAAAATGCGATATGGTACAAAACGGGATATAGTACAAAACGCGATATTTCAAAACGCGATGTGGTAGAAAACTCGATATGGTGCAAAATGCGATATTTCAAAACGCGATATATTTGTAATGATTGTTTTTATTCCCTTCTTTACGGATTATTTTGTTTACGAAGATATGTTGGGAAATCCAGATTTTAATTTTAATTTTTGTTGTTTTTTTTACCGAACTACAGTATAGCAGATCTTTTATTTATAAGTGCAATACTTCATAAATAGGCCGGGGCATATTTAAAACATTGTGTAGTGGTTGCATGGTGATTTGTTGCTATTCTTCTTGTAAAGCGTCTCGAAGGAAGTTCCTGCAAATTTTTTGGTTGCCTTAGGTTTTTTTTCACATGCCGTTGTAACATATCCCAGACGTGCTGTATAGGGTTTAAATCTGCACTTCGCGGAGGATCGTTTATTAAATTAATGCGATGCTGTTGCAAAGATTAAAACCAAAGCAGTCTTGTAATTCCACGAAATACCCACTCATCAATTACCGAACAACCATGAAATGCTACGACTGGCATAACGCAATTAGGGTTTAATCGTTCTCCTTCACCGGATCCTTCACGCCGATTCACACTGCGTGTTTCTGAGCAAATTCCGGCTCACAACAAATACATTAATATCACAGATTCGCCCAATTTCACGATAAGTTAGATCTAATTTAGATCAAATTTTGTAGCACGAACGAGTGATTGTTCTTTTCGATTCATCTCGCTTAACTCTCCAAATAACCATGCGATAAAATAAGGTGACCAGACGTCATCTTTTACAAAAATCATCATCTTTGTCATATTTTTCATCATATCGTATAAATTTAATATTAAATTGTAGAATAATTGTCATTTAAAATATATTTCAACGGTTTTAAATCTGTGAATGTAAACGAGCGCAACACATTTATTGTCAAAAGAACGCAATTTGAATGTTTCTGTTGTTGAACGAATTATGTATATTTAATATTTAATAATTTTATTATAAACTTTTATATGCGTTTTAAAATTTTTATGTTATATGGGAAATGATAGGTTGGGGTGGTATATATATGCTTTTGAAAAATGTCATCTTTTGATTTGAAAATAATATGGTCACCTTAGATAAAAGGAATTACTGTTTTCCATAAAATAACGTAACATTAAGGCCCGTTGTACATTTCAGCTAAGCTAAGCTAAACGATTTGAGCTATGTTCATAGCTGTGTTTGTAAATAAAGGGTTTTAATGAATCGTTGCACACATGAGCTAAGCTAAGCAAACTATGTTGTACTGTTTTCAGCTATGAAAATAAACATAGCTCGAGTTGTCTTCGCCTTACAATTTTCAGCTATGATTCTCACATATACAATGACATTTTCCTATACTTTATTTTTGACGCACATACAATGTTATTTAAATTTCATTCTGTCAAAATATTCTATACGAAAGGAAGACATTTTAAATATATAATAATAAAGCAAAAATTTCTTAAACATATTTATCATATAGATAATAAAGTTTATTTTCTATAATTTTTTCTAATTCATCTGCAGACATTATTATGTCGTATTTTCGATGGACAGAATTAATTTGAAGTAACCTAATGGGTGCGTCACAAATAAAATATAGGAGTATAAGGATGTGTGAACCAATTTATTAGCTCAAATGTGCGGATGTCGAGCTAGCGAACTAAACTAAGCTAAACTAAGATATGTTTTATAGCTTAGCTTAGCTGAAATGTACAACGGGCCTAAAAGTGACTTAAAGTTTTATCGTAGAGTGCTTAGTTTACAAGATTAAAAAATGTACTTGTTAACGTTTATACGCTTTTTGATACGTTTTCTCTAAAACTTCAATAACTCGACAAGGAGTGGCCGCACAGAAATGTCCATAGTATTATTTTCAAGGTTTCTAAATTCTCTATAAAATGTCCGATTTGGATTTTTGAATGAAACATCGAGCAAGTTTGTTTACAGTTTCAAACAGCAGCAATTTTTTTTTTAGACATCTTTTGTTTTAGGTGTTATTTCACTAAGATACAGGCTTTCAAATCTGGATATTTTTTCGAAGAAAATTTCTGTTCCATTTTTTAATTGGCGCAGTGTATCGTAAAGTCGTTATAATATAAATAAATAATATTTATAATATAATATTAATATAATACAGTTAAATTGAAACAATATAACAACACTATTGATGGCAAACACAAAACACAAATGAATCATGAAAATGGCACTAACTCATTTTTTTGATGTTTTCACTTTGACGTAATAATTTTCTATGTATTTAAGAAACCTCAAATAAAATTTGCGGAAAGTCTCGGATTTTATAAATTGATCACAGATCAAAAAAAAATCAATATTTTCTTTCAAAAAAATATGAAAAGTATTTGGGATCAAAATTGTTTGATCCTGGATCAACTTTTTTGATTACGGATTATTTTTTTATTTCCGAAGGAATTCGACATAATACTTACAGAAATAGTACGTTTTATTTTGTGTGTGTATCGCAATAGTACTGCTTGTAAAACATTTTTATTGGTTTTTGAATCAACTTCATCCGGCATTTCAAAATCATCGTGAATTCGTGAGCCGGATACGAAAAAAAAAACACCTACTTTATTTTATTTTGTTATGAAATAGTCTACTATGTACAGCCGCAGCAGTAAGTATTTTGGAAAATGAAAATCACAAACGAGCAAAAGAATCCCAAATTATGCGAGTGTAGTGTAGGTGACTCAAAAAAATAAAATAAAAATAGCGAGCTGTGAAAATATAGTTCATAGTCACTTCCAATTAAGAGTATTACATCTGCAAATCATTAATTTTTTTGGAGGGGGTGTGTCAAGTTTTTAATGTTAAATTTGGCTATAATTTTTTTAAATAAAATTCTTGCCACACTTTTTGGGAAGGACTTTATTTAAAAAAAAATTAAGTCGAAATTAGCATTAACAATTTTAAGGCCTGTCCATAAAATTAGTGATTTGCAGATGTAAAACTCTTAATTGGAAGCAACGAATTATCAATGTATATAAAGCGTGTTCGATTGGACTGAATTAACTGAAGTAGTAGCTGTATCTGAAGTCTGTTCGGTTGACAACTCTTCACTTCAGTTAAAAATTGAGCAACTGAATTAACTGAAGAGATATTTTGTTCGTCTAGTTACTTCAGATAAGTTATTTGTTTTGCTTTTTTGAATTTCTTTATAAGTTAAAGAAGGAATAATTGGAAAGGAAGGAAAAGAGGGGAGAGTAATTTTTAAAAATTGAAAAGGAAAAATTGGAATTAATAAAAAAATTATCAGATAGGCTTTAACTATTTATTTATTACTTTAATTGAAAAATACATATACAGTCAGAAACATTCAGATGTATACGGCAAATTAAAATCAACGAAACACTTTTTTTTTTTTCTTCCTTTTTCATTTTAAAAATACATAAATATGAAGTAAATATGTATGTATCATATATGTGATAACATTATTGATAAAAAATAAAATTTTAAATATGATATCTTCTGTTTGGTTTTTAACTTTATCTTTAAATTTCCCTCTAAATATCAGCCGTATACATCTGAATGTTTCTGACTGTAAATACTATAAACAAACTTAATTTACTGAGCGGTTTTAATTATGTATTCCCAGATAACTGGTATAACGACTAACAACACTGGAAAATTAAATTTTGAAACATTTTTTCTAAACACATGCCAAACTGAAATAAATCATTTTATTTTTATTTTGACATTTATCTGAAGTGCAGAATACCAATCGAACAGTATCTTCTCTTCAGCAGCGCAATTAAGTGAAGAGTAACTCAATTAACTGAAGTGAAGAGTTGTACTCTTCATGTACTCTTCAGTCCAATCGAACGGGTTTATAATAACATACTAATAACTTTAAAATTGTTTAATCGGTATGCTTTGTTATTAGCATTGCTCATGCTGTTGCTAAGGTTGGTTATGGGAAGTTTCGCACTACCGTCTTTCCAGTTGGTATGATTTTACGGTCAACAACGTGCCCTAATAGAAACGCTCTATTTAATTTATTTCAAAATGATTTGTGACAAAGCGATGCGATTTTGCTTTGTTCAGCGTGTTTGTCATGCCCATTCACTCCTATGGAATCTTAAACAAGATTACCGTGTTTGAGTAATGGTATGTTTTAAAGCGTATATGGTAGGTTCAGGTGATTAACTTAACAGAACTATACTTTGCTCATGCTCAATTAATTTCAGTAAAGTTTAGATCCTCCAAATTCACAATAGAATAACTTATTGACTTTCTGAACCAAAAATGTAACGTCTTTATGCAAGGGTTTCTCAGCCTCACCGAAATGGCTTGAATTATACATAAATGTTTTGAGCATAAAATCGCTCGTTTTTTTGTTTGTGTTAAAATTGCTCCCACGGAATATTTTAATCCACTTCAAATTTTGTTTACAGGTAGATGACATTTTTTTAATCGATGTTTTGAAATCTTATTTAAGGTGTTATTCCAGGTTGTCTGGAACAAAACTTTTTTTGGGATTACAGTACCTAGTTATATTACAATACTTTCGTTACTATAAAGACGAGCATAAACTTGTGTCAAATTTATAGAAAACTAGAATGGAAATCAGTCAGATAAAATTGATGTACAATACGAATTTAGCTGACAGACAATAGAAATGTATTAGCGTAGAATACAATCCAAATGTTAGTAAAACTTACGTAAAATCTTTCAAAATTATGGTTTCAAAATAGCGTTAAAACTGATCAAATGGATGCTGGCTTATTTTTTCGAGGGGAAACGAAGCTTATGAGCAGAAAATAGATGGCGTTTAATATTTATTGCTCGAGTTAAATCATGATCTACTATTTAACGACAAATTAATAATTATTCTATTGCGTCACCTAAAAAATTAGCAAAAACAAAGTTTTATAGTTTGCACATAACACAGAACTTTTGGTAAAATATTTTTCATAAATAACACAATTATTTTCACAATTATCAATAGATAAAACATTTCTAAAAAACAGGGAGCCAACGGAAACTAAAATACAATAAAAACATAGCAAAGCTTGTGATTTTTTTATAGCAAGGACAAAAAACTGACTTTCGTTGGAAATCACTTGTCAATATTAAAACACAGTTCTGTAATTTTTTTTTGATATACGTAAATGCTAAGAATATCTTACATACAAGATTTTTCTGTTAGTGAAAAACCGTTATGCGCAACCGCGGACGACAGCAATCGCTTTTAATTCGGTTCAGGTGAATCCGCTATAGCTGCTGTTTCATTATAAAAAGGAATAAGGAGAATATTTTAAGCCGAATTTAAACATTTCGTTTGCGCTGATTGGTTAAAAAATTGCCTTTTAATAGAGTTTGTGATGGTTAATGTTCGCGAACTTAGTACGTAGAAATATTTTTCAATATTTCAGGTTTTACAGCTAGTGACTAAAATAGAAACTGGCAAACTTATTCTTCTGATATTAATTCAATTTTCAAATTTTATTCTAATTTATTGATTTCATTAAGTTTGGTATATTGATGTACATATGTACATATATCAAATGTAATTAGCCCACTTAAAAATTACTTAAATATATTAGAATGAAAGAATTTGGTAAAATTTCAACTCTACCCATTCCAAAAATGAGTTCTATCTAAATTTTATAGGACAACAGAAAAATAGGCAGTTTGTTATTCAAATAATTTCAATAAAAGTAAGGAAGGACTAATAACAAATTTGGTTCTAATTGCAGAAGCTAAGATCACCATAGAAGATTAATTATAATATCAATCGGCTGTGAATTAAGATTTAAAGTGAATTACGTAGAGAATTCACTGACAATTTAAATTTGAGAATCGGCCAAGTAAAAATTAATTTCAATTAATACATAGCAGAACTCATAATATTATTATTCTCTAATCAAATTTAGGAATTTTATCGTATCGGATACAAAACGGCACGCATCGCTATTTAGTTCAACAAAGGCTACAAATTAATCATTAAATTTAAAATAATATAAAATTCGAGTTGAATATTGAGTTGCTATCTGAAAATAAAATTCAATCTCACTATTAGAAGCGTCAATTACGTTACGAGGCGCATATTTCGCGTTTCTCAGGAGAAGACTTTGAACTTTGAAATCAATAAGGAACGCTTTAATTAAGGCAAACATGTTTCTTTAAAGTTGAATAACTTGTGCAGAAGGACTAAAACATAAAACTGGCTAGAAAGGACGATACAAAAATTGCAAATTTTAAAAATGCTAAAATGCGTTAAGTAGTATGTACTAATCGTTTTCTTGTACGCAATTAACAAAACAACTATTTATAAATTTATCTCAAACTTTACAAAAATTTTGGGTTTGAATCAAACCTTATGTCAGAAATCTTCAATGAGTCATATCTTCATAATGCAAGAATATAATGTAAGGGATAAATATAATCGTGAGATGTTAAAATATTTGATATACATATATGCATCTGCTGATAGAATGATAGAATTCCAGTAAAATTTGGAATTTCATCTAAATACAGAATTAGGTTAAAAATACATCAACATATGGCTTAGTTACGCTTAGCAGAAAAATTGAAATTAAAAATAAGAATTGGACAACACTACAAACAAACAGGAATTGGTTATAACAGATTACCAGTGTTAAAATTTGGAGTAATTACGGAAAATCAAAAAGTGATAACCACCGCATAGATAAAAATATTTATATATAATTTTGGAAAATATGCGAGGACCAAACTGGGGACTTTCATATCAAGTGCAAACAAAACTTTCTTACGTGCAAAATTGAGTTTTAATGATTTCTGTTTTGATGAATTTGCTAATTATACCATAATGCACAAACCTCTCATTCTGCGTAGTGGAAAGCTAGATGTTATAGTCATATCCGAATATCCGAAATGCTTTTCGGTTCATACATATATCGATTTCATATTACGAACGAGTGGAGAAGTGCACCAGTAAAAGTGACCAATTCAAATCTGTTATGTGCCTCAATATTAGCGACCAACATGCTGAAGTCGGATAGATCTCAGTGGATATTAGGAGGGTACTTGTCGCCATATTTTTGATGAGACACCACAAACCATCATGTTGATTGAGTGTTACCAAAAAAAACAAAGAAACTAAAAAAAATACCTGAAAGAAAACACTACGGAACTCACTGACCACCACATCACCATCAACCATTAAAAGTCTCCAATTAATTCATATTAAATATTTATTGACAATTAAGTTAAAATCAAATATCTTGTAAATGTTAAGGTACACATAAAGAGTAATAAATAAGTTGGTTATGTATTATCATAAAAAAAAAAATTTGATTACAAAACGATAAGCTTCCAAAAAAAATCAAATAAATGTTTTGGGCCAAAAAAAAAATAAATTAATGAAAACTCACCCACAATCGGCCGTAGAGTACTCTCGGTTTATTTGTGTGCGGTATGCTGAAACAAAATTTTGTTAATTCACTATGCCCAAGTCAATTACTTTCACTTGATATTTTTTTTTTCCACTGTTTAGAACTTAAAGCAAAATTATTTTTTTATCTTAACTTTAATTATGAATTTAAACTAAATTATGAACCTCCACCATTTTTTTTATTTAGCTCTCAAATTTTCTTATGAATTTAAATTATATATAAGAAACAATTTTTCAAGACAACAAGAGCTAAATGAATTATTTAGATATACATATAATTTCACAATACTATCGGATAAAACTATCGGCTGATCTGATGTCTGTATTGTTGATTTTTCCTCTAGCGGAAATTAAGCAGCTTTACTATAAATACAGCAACAATATATAGCCTACCGCTTCGTCGCGGTACCGTTATAGGAGTTTATATCCCGCAATCTTTGGCGTTTTATTTTATTATTATTTTTTTTTTTTTTTCAAATAATTGAATAAAATTAAATAAAAAGGTGAGGCCCCGCTGTTAAATAAAACACTTGTTTTAGCCATGAACTTTTAAATTTCATTCGAGCTTATAACTCACCAGAAAAATGATTTGTTTCGCTGTTATTGTTGTTTAAATTAAGTTGCCCATTTACACAGCGATTTCTGGGACATACAATGGTTATCTCTCTAAATAAATGGGATGAAAGCACTGTCAAAAAAAAAACTCACAACACTACACTAATCAGATAAATAATTTGCACTCTTAAATTTTTTGTAACTTATTCCACGGTTGCCTCACGTATAATGAAATTATAAAAATATTTTTACATAACGAAAAAAATCTAAATACAATACTAGTTCAATTATTCAGAAATATGCACTTTATATGCCTTCCCCTCACTGTTAATATACAGATTTATTGGGCATTCCTATTGTCTTTCAAGTTACACATAGACAGCATCTTTAAAAAAAATAAATCGTACGATCGTGTGGTGGCTATATTATGTATTTAAAAGTATATAACCAATACTAAATTTGAGTTATATAAAGCCAAATTGTATACATTATACCAATGACTAATAGAGAAACATAAAACCATCAACACATAAAAATAAATAACCAGATCAAATGCACCAAACTTTTGGTATATAAGAGATTACTGACCTATACATAATTGAACGTTAATATTGGGATGTACTTTATGTTATAATTATTGTGCGTGGTCAAATTATTCGTGTATTCCAATACTGCATTATTTAGCAGCCGTAACAAATCTTACGCTTGGCTTTGTAGTATTCCTATTTTCTTTCTATTTGTAAAATAGTTACTTGGAATCCCAAAAAATATTATTTTTGCCAGCTGACTATAAATTACAAAATAAAATAGGAGAAACATCCTAAATAGATAAAATTTGTCCATTAATGTTAAATTTTTACAATAAGACAGTAGTTATTTGGTTTATTGTTGCAAGCTTTGTAGCAGAAATTAATATATCGAGTCTGAGTGAGAAATAAATGATCAATATTGAATCCGCAGAGAAAAAAATTAAAACAATAAGCTGAATTTAGGTTAAATATTTTAAATTAAATCATTTGGACGTTTAAAGATATTCGCAAAATTTTCATATTGAAAATTTTTAATTTTAAAATTGTCCTTCACTTCAAAATCAAGATATTAATATTTTTAAGAAATTACTAATACATACTAATTTTTGCCGATAATCTATAAAATATTTATATCTTTAATTTCGGAACGGTAATATTTTGTGACATGATTATAATAAAAAAAAAATCTAAATTTTGTTAAAGAAAAAACAACAACTAAAAAAATCTAAATAAGTAAACGACTTAGAAGACGTTCAAAAAATAATAAAACATATCATTTAAGCTTAATTATATAATAATAAATATATATTTAAATAAAATGAGATAAACTTATTAATTAATAAATGACCAGTTTACGAAGAAACAAAACCATTATATACTGTATTATTAATAAATAAAATAATAATAATTATGTACTTATATATAATATATATAATATAAAACATACTATATATATATTATATATATTATATAAATTTATATATTGCATAAACAGATTAAAATAAATAAATTTTATATGCATTTATTAATATTAGTATAATAAGCTTCTATTTAGCTCTATACTAAAAAAAAATTATTTAAATTAAATACTAATATATTAAATAATGTTAGATTGAAAAAAAATTAAAAGTATCACAAACAAAATTAGTAAACTCACAATAAAAAATATATAAATTTATATATTTAAAATATTAAAAAAATATATTAATTTTAATTTTTATTACATATATTATATATAAAATAAAACAATATTTTTCTATTGTTATAATTTAACAAAAATAAATTTAATATTACAATATTATTTCATTTATTTAATAAAGAGAATTTCATTTGCTTTATATGTTAGTTTAAGTAGAGAATATAAAAGAAAAATAATTTTATGTAATTTCAAATAAATATAAAAAAAAAGTAAATATATATATTTAAAAAATGGGTTCATCACACGTGATAAAAATTAAATTTAAAATAAATAAAAAATGAAATAAATAAATAAATTACTTCACTTCTTTTACTCCTTTACATATATACTTTCCCGCTTATAATTTTATTTACTTATTTCCTTATCTTAATTTAAAAAAAAAAATCCAGAATCATAAAAAAAATTGTCAATTAAAACAAAACTTAAAAAATATTTATTTTCTAAAACAAAAATAAATTTAAAATGACAGACAAGAATATTAAACAAAAAAATAATAATAATAAAACTATTTCTAAAATGAGACTTGTTATTAAAAAATAAAAAAATTATAAAAATAAATAAAAAAAAATATTATATTATATTTAAAATAACAATAATAATAATAATAAATTCCTGTAAAAGCAAATAATAAAAATACATTTTTTTTATTGTTGTGTAATTTAGAATTTAATAAAAAATAAAAACAACTAACATATCAGTAATATCTAAATAAAATTAAATGTCGAGATAGTTATATATATACAATATATACAATAAATATTTAAAATTATATATACTAAATAAAATGATGAAAATTAATATTAATTGTTACACCATAGCTGGAGCTTTTTCAAATAAATAAAAACAAAAGAAAAATTATATGTACGTGAATAAATAAATTATATATTATTTATAATTTAAAAAAAAAAAAATTAATTAAGAAATACTTTATTGTATTTGTATATATTGAAATATTATACATATTCATATATGAAGAAGAGGTTATTTGGCAATTTATTGTGTTAAACATTAATATTGGTTATAAATAATAGGTGGGTGTGTAATAATGCAAATAGACTTACAGACAACCAATATTAATGTATACGAATATGTTTATATATTTATGTATGTAGATTTAAAAGCGGTCCTAAATAATAATTGAAAACTGTCAGAATATAAGCCTTTTTACACAAATAATTATTGGTTTCAAGGAATACATCAGCTTGTTCAGCGTTGAGCGAAAAGAAAAGTAGCAACCGAAAAGTTTTACGGAATAAAATTTTTGATTTTCCTACCTATTTTTATTATAAATACATAGTTTCTTTACAACATTTGTGAGTATATTCTGAAACCAATTTTTACAAAAAAATAATTAACTAATTATCATGAAGGCTGATTACAATGGTTGGGTTTAACGTTTGCTGAGCAATCATTTGTTGGACGTGAAAGATAATCTGCTACGACGTTATTTATTTATTTATAAAATTAATGGATATAAGCAGGCAGTATAGAAATTTTTGCAACCATCCAAACAATGGTTTATGCCAATTAAATTTTAATAGTTATAAATTAAAATTAGAAGTTTCTTATAAACTAAGATAAAACAAATTAAAATACGCAATTATCTTTTATATGATTTAAAATAAGATTTTTTTAAATATGAATATAGAGTTCACACATCTAACCTCAACCGGTAACCGATTCCATATAGAATATATCCCCTAACTAACGGTGAATAACTGTAAACATTAAATTGAATATTTGGCGGCAATAATAAACATTGAGTTCAAGCAGACCTACCCATTGTGACTTTGTTGAGGAGATAAACTATCTGTTTCACCTTGAGCAATTTATATAGAAAAATTAATTTATCAAAAATAAAAAAATCATTTAACCTGACACCTACATATATTATTTAAATAAGTTGAAATATGAACAAACTTGCATGGCTTATACATAGGTAGGTATACATGACTGAGTTATTAAAATCTTGTGAAGCAAATGTGTACATAGTAAGTCACAATGTCGATAAATTATGTATGTATATTACAATATAATGAGTCTTAAGTTCGAGAGTTCAATAATGTGGTCGTCACATTAATATAAAGCGAAAATAATATTAGGCCATTAATAATAGATCCTTGAGGAACTCTACACGTAACTAATGTTGGTTGCAAAAGGGATCCTAATAAATTTACATTTTGAGACCTGTTCGACAAATACAGAAAGATAGTTAACGTATAGGGCAATCCGAAAAATTGTAAAATAATTTCAACTTCGGCACGAGCGACAGGTAATTAATAGAATTAAACGCCTTAGCAAAATTCAATAGGACAGTTCAGTTACAGCAAAAGACACAGGCTTATTAAAGACACGCGAAATATCATCTACAATATTAACCGAAGTAAAAGTTAGGCTGTGAAATTTACGCAATCCAGATTGAAATATATTTAACAAGTCTAACAATCCACTAAGATACAATACATTTTGATCCTTGTTTTTTTTTTCAAACGACTTAGATAGAATAGAAGTAATATTCATTGATCTTAAATCATGCAAAGTATGAACCTCTTGACTTTTATTTAATGGGATAAATTTAGCTTTTTTCAAGACAATACGACTTAGATAAGGTAAAATAAACGGTAATATTAATTTTAAATACTTAAGATTCATTTCATCCTATCGTGCCGAGTCAGATTTAATTTTTCGATCTAAATTCACTATATCACAGTATCTAATGAATTTGAATAGAAAAGATTCAGTCTGAAATCTAGATTCAGAGATCATTATTGAAATGCGTTAGATGTAACACGATACTAGTAGAAGGAATGGCTGTAAAAGGTAAACTGATATCATCGGCGAGAGAACGGAATAATATTACTAGAACTTATATTACCTATGTTTAGTACCTAATTCTAAAGCCGCTTCAGGTAACCTTGGGATTACCAAAATAATATTTATGCTTACATTCACAAATAAGACTAGTACATAACTTGATTTCTATAGTTACCTTTGTGAACAAGATCATGGTACTTGTTTCATAACTCACTTAATGCGCTTAGTTTAATAATTTTATTATTAAGCCAAGGTCCTGCTGGAATGAAATTCGGAACTCGTCCCGATGTACATATGCCTTATGTATATCTGTAGAAAATTCAGGTATGTATTCCAGATGTCGGTGTTGACATCGAGAGTAGACTGTTTTAGAAGCATTGGCATTTATCAGCGGCGTATGATCAGTAAATATGATTAAGTTCGTACCTTCAATAAAGTGTCGAAAATGCTTCACAGCTTTATATCGCTCATTTGCTGCAAGAATGCACAACTCAAAAATTAGTATTTTTGAGGAAACACTTTAAAAATTGTTGGATTGTAATACTTTTCGACAATAATATTAAAATGACTTTACGGTATAATTTAGAGATGTAATGGGGAATATGTTGTTAGAAATGCAGCTTTATAGTACCTCTAATAATGCATATTTGGGGTCGTAATCCAAACACAACTCAAAAATTTCCATTTTGAGTTAAGTCAATCTTGCAGCAAATGAGCGATATATACCCAACAATTCGCAGTAAAACGCTGAAATTGTCATTCAGAGCTTCTAACTTCTTGGAATAAAAATAAAGCGATCCCCAAGCAGAATTATTTGGATTAAATTCCTCTATGACTGCGCCAGTTCCTACTAAGGAGCTGTCTGTGGTGATATATCAATCCGCATTTGATAAGGTGTTCTTTTGCATATTTAAAAGCCTTCTGGCATTCAGTCTAAGTAAATTGGTCTTTTACTTTAGAAGGTTACCAAAATGGTCACATATGCTCATGTATTGGAATAAGGGTGACTGCTATCTGTGGTACAAACCGAACGACAGTAATTGATCGTCTCTCAAATGGTTTGAACCTGTTTTACCGATGTTGGTGCAGATAGCTTCAATGCGTGATAGAGATGGGCAAATACCATTCTCTGATATGGTATGAGATAGGAAGTCAATAATGGTATTCCCAAATTTACATTTTGCAGCAATTTGTAATCGTTTTAACATTAGATTTCCAACATAATTTTACCGATATAACCGGAAAATGGTCACTAGTTCATTTAAATGCAAATACATATCCTTGAATTATATGCATTATATTGAATTATTGTATCGTTGAAAATGATGTTCAGCAAGAATTATTGTTTCAACGGTGATAAAATTTGTATCGTTTCGATGATAATAAGTATGCTTGATTTTTAAATCAAACTAAGCGTGTGACCAAAATTATTTGACCGTCAGGGTCACCAAAGCAGAGGTAGGGGGTCTAACGATCCCCTTATTAGGGTATTCTCGGGCTTAAATCACGTTATTATTAAAACACCCCACTATCATAATTTTTATATTTATACTATTATTAATTCTTTAGTTACTGTATTATAATAATTACTTTATTAATTTGTTTTATTATATAATTATACATCTTAAATTGTTTATAATTAATGTGTGGGCTTTATTTTGCCACGTTTCATGTAAGGGAGGTTTAAATATTGGATTTTTAACAATATAATGGGTGACGTAAATGGTCGCTATACCAATCTAATGCTGTGTGCCTCAGGTAGATTTTGTTGACCAAATTTTCGACTTTTCATTTCAAGGAACTTTTCATTACGCTGTTCACCACCAGGTGGTTAACGAAGTTTCCTCGCGAGCTTACTTTTTAAGTTAGTTATCGTTATTATATCATTGACGATTGTAAAAGGAAGAAAAGCGCCTCTTACGGAAGATAGGGAAAAGTGGACCAGATATATACAAATTGCGACGCAACCATAGTAAATGTGTTATCAGCGCTTCGGCGGAAAATAGAAAAAATAAAGTAGATACATAAAAATCGAGGCGCTCCAATCGTCAATAGAAAGAGTGGTTGGATTACGCATCATGTAAAATTTAAATAAACTCAACGAATCTGTTTGTTTTAATCAGATTCGAAATGGCGTTCCGCATATTATTACTTAAATTACTTGCCAAAACGTCAAAACGTGATTTCAAACAGCGCAATTCTTTTGTGAGGATTTTGATAAAACAGCATTTTAAAAAGCGGTCTATCGTTGCAACTGTTCTGTATTTTTTTACCTAAACAATAAATTATTGCAGTATAGTGCAATTTACATTATCCATTTTGAAGTCGACAAATTTTAAATTTTTTGCAAAATACTCCTTCATGATGGAGAATATCTGGTCAGCCTTAACAAATTTAAATACTGTGCTACTTTTCGGTTGCAGGAAAAGTCGCCATTCAAAAAGAAAAACTCAAGCGAAAAGTCGCAATGCAGAAAAATTAAAAGTCAGGCACATATTATGTCAAATCATTTGCATGCATACTTATTTGTATTAATTTTGCCATTGGCTGATAAACATAAAAATTAAGCGTTACCTTAAGTACATAAGCAGTAAGTAACTTATCAAAATATGTAAGTAATATTTAAGTATATTAAATCCAAACGCGAGCTATGAAGAGAAGAGGAGGTTTCTATGTCTAATGGAAACAACCTATTCAATTTTGTTTTTGTTTGAATTTCTTTCCTTCTGTTTGTGTATTGTGTCTCCATTTCGATTAAATTATTGTAAATGGATAAAACAATAAATAAACACACAATACCAAAAAGTTCTAACAAACTATAGATTAAAATCATAGTATTTATCTTTAAAACCTTTAAACCTGTGGCAATATTGCGTAAGGAAATAGTCTAAAATTTGCATTTTAAAACAAAACGTTTTTGAAATTACGAGTCATTCAAAATCGTATGAGTTTAAGAATTTTTGTTTTTGTAAACATTTATTATAGGTGTTTATGTAGTTGCTTCAATATTAACAAAATTGATATGATATGAAGTTAAATAAGGAGATTTCGAATTTGAAATAATACTTAAAATGGTATAATTCGAGTTTTTCCGTTTGCAAACAAATCTTTAAAAACAAATTCTAAAACCTATTGAAGCTACTACAATAGCAGCTGAAATACTTTATTTAAAATAAATAATGCTAAATGTAAGTTTTATGCTTTATGCATACCATTTTAGCCATGAATAATTAATCCGCAAATAAATTCTTGATTTTTATGAATAAGGAGACGAATATATTTTCAAATTGTGTTAGCAAAAGGATTCGCTTATTTTTAACCCGCAGTCAATATCTATGCCATTTGCACCAAAGAGTGCAATGATAATTCTGTGGAATTAAACAACAATCTGCAAAAAATCATTTTTGTTGCTGCCATTCGTCCCAGAATTTGAGGCATATACATTAATTTAAATGCTTTGTTACATTTTTCTAAGGAGCAATTGATGTGGTGCTTGAATGTTATTCTAAGTATGCATTGCGTTAGTTTTTGGTAAGTTTCGAGAAAGAGTTTTCCTTTTAATATATGGATATTGCTTGAGTCTTGGATTGATTTACTTTAATACCACATTTTCAACTATAATGATTTTGTTTACTTCAGTATCTGATCAATAAATGGCAGTGTTATCTGCGAACTCGGCAAAATATATCTATATCACTGTTGAACGGATATTTTATATCTGCTGTAAATAAATTAAAAAGGCATGGCGAAAGGACAGCACTTTGCTGTACGTTGTACCCCGCAATAAATTGATTTGAACTTGGATAGTGTTCCATAGACGTCAACTTAAAAATACCAATCTTTGATAAATGAATAAATAATTATAACGATACGATGCGCGTATTAATTTTCGACACATTTTGTTTGTTTATTTTATTTATTATTTACTAAATTTGTGATTTATTTTTATTTATTTTATCAAAGTTTAATTTAATTTATTTAATACAAAAAAAACTAAAATTAATATATTGCACCACCATTTTATGCAAATCTATTCTACACTGCGCGAGGTTAGCGGCATGTCGCCGTATTGCAATTTAAGAGCAGACTGATTTTTGAAACTTATTTATTTTGTTTTGTGTTTACATTTTTTTATTTCATTATGTTTTGTCGCTCCGTTGCACGGCGTATCTAGGTTTTTTTTTACGTTGGGCATTAGTAATACCCTAACGGTCTTAAAATACTCATAAGATGGGCGAACTAGGTTTACCTGCTCTAGAATTTTAGTTGCAATGTACCTTCGCTCAAGCTGCAGTCGTTGTGTTAACTTACTTAACAAAAGACATAAAACATCGAAGAAGTTTACAAATATAACTCCGTGGTCACAAGGAATAATTCCTTAAGTAAAATTAGAAAAATTGTCTAGAGAGGTACAAGAAGTTCAATATTAAATTCATTTTTCCCTTATTCCGACTAAAGCTAATGTCTTGCAACCACAGGTTTTGGCCTTTATGGCATTATCACTTAAGTCAAATTTAGTGAAGTTAGAGCACAGACAGAAAAATTTAAAAATTTAAAATAATTTTTATCTTAAGTCGCCTTAAGCGATTTTTCCTTGTGACCACGAAACTAATTTTTATCAAATGGTATCAACTTCTGGAGGTTTCTAGAAAATAGTAATAAGCTTTAAAATATTAGTGTTTTAAACAATAAATATTAGGAAAACAATGATTGTTTATGTTTTTTTTAACTTTGTATTTAAAAAAGCGTGTTTTTAATGAAAAGGTTATATAGTCCTGTAGTGTTCTGTCATCTAGTGCATAAGAGGTTGCCCCTCGATTTTGTATGCTCATTTTAAAATGAAAAATTGTTGGCCTTACATGAAAGTTCAAATTGACAAAACGAGAAAGAAATCACAATTTCATAAAATTCAATTTTCATAAGGGATGCAGATGGTGAAATTTTGTAAGTGGGACTAGAGATTCGTGATCAGTGACCCAAAAACCATGAAAATGGCTTGCATCTTAATTATACGGCCTCTTAATACGGCATTTTTCCCTATTTTTCATAGGGGTTGTCAATAAGGGACGAAAGGGGTGAAATTTTGTAAGTTTGACTAGAGATTTGTGATCAGCGACCCCAGAACCCCCGAGTAGAGAATTTCAGAATTTTGGCCAGCTTTTCGGCAATCGGAGCCGCCACATAATTTTAGTAAGGTATACGGGGAAGTTTAGTCATTAGGTAAACGAAACCTTCGTACCACACTTTGTCAAAGGGTTTACCTATACCAAATAAAAAAACAAAAAAATTATAAATTCGCAATGTCTGATGACTAGTAGAATATCCCAGATATTTTGCTACAATCCTAAAGTTACTCGATACGACCTAATATTATTTTTTCAAATATTTTACCAAAACCGTTTAAAATACTTATTGGTCGATAACTTTCAATCTTTGAATTATACTTCAAAATTTTTAGAACTGGTAGGACCTTGGCTTGTTTCCAAGAAAAACTAACATAACTACATAACTTCCTATAAACGAATTAAACATATATAGTGAAAATAATATCTCAGCGAAACTCATTTTTTCATCGTTGTGCGCAGCCAACAGTGAAGTAGTTAAAAAAAATTTTATTGCAATGTTAAGTTGAGTTTTAAGTTTTTACTATAGATTTCAAATATTTTAAGAGCTTATGAAAAAAAAATCCGTAGGGCCAAAAATGAGTTATTGCGGCTTAAGAGATAGCAAATGACCCCTCCTTTGGGCCAATTCAATTTGGCAAACGATGCACCAAACACCCTATATTTGTTGCCAATTTATTAATTTTGATGCCAATGTTTGTCTCCACAGTATTTAATTATGTCCTTCAAAAATATTTGTTTGTACTCTCGTATGTTGTGCCAAAATATTATTTGTGATACCAATTTATTATTTTTGATGCTAATGTTTCCCGCCACAAAATTTTTCTTGTATGCCTGTTTAAATTGTCCCTTATATAACATTGTATTGTATTTTCAAAACTATTTGATTAATTTGCTTGAATATCGAAGTTATCATTAGATTCCATACGGTTGCCTGATTGATGGTTAATTTCAGCTTCCTTTTGTTATTGAACTTAATTTATTTAGTTGAATCAACATGGCTTACGCTGACATTTTTTTGTATTTTATTTATAATGGCAGATAAAACACAGTTATCTTGACAAGAACATTATTAGAACGTCAACCCGCTTTATCAAAATAAACTAGTTATTATTATCGTTTTAATTTTAATTGCTAAATATCTTAATTTATAGTTCAATTCTATTATTTATTTTTCACTTTAAATACTTACAAGTTTTTATTTCATACATTTCATTTAAATTTTAATTTTAATTTAGACTTCACTATACGATGGTGCACAATAGAATACAGGGATCACTACATTTGCCTGAAAAAAAAAATCCGGAAATTTTAAAATCCCGAATAGTTGAAAAGTAAAAATCCAGAAAAATAAAATCCCGAAAAAAAAAATCTAGAAATTACCGGAAACGCAATCCAGAAAAAAATCCAGAAAAAATATTTTATTTAAAATCAATTAAAAAAATCAATTTGATTGACATTTTTAGACTTTTGTCCTCAATTGAAACATTTGTGGTACATCTATCAGTAGAAGCGATACGAGTGATACAATTCCTTTGATCTGTGTCTGCAAGGTTGACGAAGCATTTACGAAGCATTAAATCCATAAGTCGCTCGAATACATCCGTCGATACCATACTAACCCAACGAATTAAGCTAACCACAAAATAACTTGAAACATTTGTGGTAGAACTATCAGTAGAAGCGATATGAGTGATACGATTCATTTGATCTGTGTCTGAAAGGTTGACGAAGCAATTTCTATTATCATAAATATTAAGAACTTTACGTAAAACCTCAAATTTGATAGACATTTTATAAATTTTAATTATAATTTGGTCTGCACTTTGATAATTATGTTTCTGGATTTTAGTTTTATGGATTTTTATTTTTCTGAATTTTTATGTTTCTGGATTTTTTTTTTCTGGATTTTTTTTTCGGGATTTTCAGTTTCTGTATTATTTTTTTCTAGATAAGGTAGCCAACCCTAGAATACATTATATAGTACGGTAAATAAAAGATTTAAAAAAATTGGTATAGTTAGTTGAATCAGCGAATGGATAAAGAAAAATCAGTAGGCGCACTACTTCTTCTTTTGAGGTATAGTCAAAGAGCGCAGTTTCATAAGAAAATCACACACAGTAGTTGAAATTATAGAATTTATAAAGAAATAGAATTTCATGAAAATAAAGCAATTTGTGCCAAAGTTTGCTTGAGCGGGGACTATAGTAACCCAGAATAAAGGAATGTTGAATGCTGAAGGAGTCAAGATTTAATTAAAATATATTACGATTAAAACTATAAAGCTCATTTTATATCATTTGTTTTTTAAAACGTATACATACTCAAGCCTTGCATCGGTGTTCACCTACATTGGTGAAATTACTGACCATTATATTAAATAAGAAAAGGTTGCTGCAAATCGGGCCTGTAAATATGCAAACATAAGTATGTATATTAAAATAGTTTGCCAAGGAAGTAACCATAAATTAATTTCACCAAATATATTGCATATAATTAAAAATCATGTTGTTAGTTTAGATAATAATAAAACAAATCACTTGTTATTAATTTTGTGAATATTATTTTCAGTTTTATATTTAAGTTAAATTTTTAAATTTGGTGGATAAAATTAAATAAAACTTTCATTTATTTTATAAATTAATTTAATTTAAAAACTCTATTAATGAAAATAAATCACTATCTCAGGTTAAACAAAAAAAGTAATAATTTATTTATATAAAAACTCATATACTGAGATCAGTGGGACCAAAAAATTTTGAAACTGCAAACCCCGCCACTTTTAACCTTCCTCAATTATGTTACATTTAAATTAAATTATGTATAGTTTATTAAAATTTGAAGAAAAAAAAAATATATCCACCATAAAGGTTTCCAAAAGGCTATTAAGCGGATTTGTATTTAAATTAAATAAATTTAGAAAATTGATATTAATGTAAAAAACTAAATATCCGCCATAATATTTTTTTAAAAATGATGAAGAAAAAAAATTAATCAGGATTTTCTTTAAGGAAATTTGAATAAAACTGTATTTATATTAAATAATATTTCTTATAGATTAAAAAAATATTTACATATATAAAAATAATATTAAAAAGAAAAACAAAGCTCATATCAGATTTTTGGTGCTTGTTGAATTTTTCCAACTTTTCCATTATATATTATATACCTAAAATATATTGATTATATTTATTTCAACAAAAAAAATATAGATTTAAAAAAAAAATTATAATGAAGAAAATAAAATAAATAATTATATATTTCGAATTCCTTCCATAAACCAAAACAAAATGTAATGAATTATTTTATTTTGCTGTATATATTTTCGATTTTAAGTTTTATAAACTACATTTTGTTAATTAATTTTTTGTGGTTATATGTATACACGTAGAAACACGTAATTATGTAGCCAAACGATAATAATACACTTCCATTTGTTTAAAAAAAAAATAATAAATAAAAATGAAAAAACCTACAAATCCATAATATTCTGAGCCAAATATATACTCGTATTAAATAATACAATATGTTTATTCAAAATATACACCCAAAAATTTTACGAACCTATTTAATTTAAAAATAATTTATAACCGCTCGCCCTTCGTCCCAAAAAAAAAACAATCCACAAAACATGTGATCACATACTAAGAAAGTACTATAAATATAATTATAATAAAACAAAAATTATGATTGTTAATGTTAGCACAAAAAACACAAAATATAAAAGCTTCGAATAATTTTATAAATATAGACAAGATACAATTCTTTCAAAATGCTTAACAAATTGCACAATCCCTTATTTCGAAAAACTAAATTGAATATTAATTATGGTTTGGTTTTTTTACATTTTTTGTAATTATTCATTATTGAAAAAAAAAACAAATCAACTTTCACTCTCGCAAGTTTTTCACTTCGCTAAACGTGATCCCAGTCTTTGCTGCCTTAAATAACAATTTTTAAAAATAATATATTATTATTACTTACATATAACAATATATTATGGCGGTAAAAAAAAAAAAAAAAAAAAAAAGTTTCTTCAATCAGTATTTCACTAACGAAAATTTAGTCCGTTACTATCACAGAACATTGGATCGCTCAAATCGAAAAAAATATTACATGTTTATTTATCTTTTTCAAGCTATCTTAGAAGACAGGTACTTCTATATCCTTGAACTATTATTGCAGCAAGAATAAAGACGAATTGGTGAAATGGTTTTGACTTTTAAGTTGTAGGTATGCTTTTTATTTTAATTAGTCTAATATGTTTCAGAACATTCAATTGTTTCGTTTTATTTCAAACCATTTCGTTTTTCAACAGTAAAATTAGCGTTTAACAATCGTAGAAGATAAGTAATATTTCGATCGATTTGAGCGGTCCTTAACCCGATGTTAACCTAATTTTACTTAAATGTTCTGTACTGGACAAAATTCGCAGATTTAAGATACTTTTTTTTTTTTTTTAGCCACCCTAATATATAATATATGTCATAGTTTTTGTAGATTAGTTAATTTAAACATAAAAATTAATTAATACATGAACAAAAATCTACTTAGAAAATAGTAGTGTAATTATTTACTAAAAAAAAAAAAAATAATAATTTGAAACACAAACATTCCAAAAGCTCAACATTATAACAAAAACAACAAAAACTCACTATTAAATTTGTGCGAGAAATATGTATAAAACTTTGTATATCAATATAGAAAACTAATAAAAATCACTAACAAAAATATAAATTGCTAAAACATCAAAAAAAATAAATGAAATTTTTAATGTTTATATACAAACAAAAAATGGAAAAATACATAAATAAATAAAACTTTTATTTTAATTTTTAAATTAATTAAAAGCTAGCGAAACTATCACACCAAATTGTATAAATTAAAAAAAAACTTGAATAATTTCAATAAAAATATAAACAAAAAATGTAAGCGTTTTAATTGTTATTACAGCGACTGCCTTGTACTGTACAATATTGTTCGTAGCTCATGTGCATTTAGCAATAACTCCGTGTTCAAAAATAAATGTTATGCTGCCCAATTACTCGTATACCACAATATTTCGAAGCATTTGAGTGGCAATCCTTCAAACATAAATGATTCAAACATAATTTTTTACTTTTTGTAAATCTAGTTACTAATACCAATATAACGCTAATAACCTGAGTAATTCTAGCACAAATAGAATATGGAACTATGTACGTCCAGTACCTTATCTCAAACTACTTTCCAAACTATCATGGTTACACATAATCAGTTTAGAACAGTGCTTCTCTAACTTTTTCATACTGCGGCCACCGAAATCGGAAAATAAAGTCCAGAGCCCACAAAAATTATATTCAATAATAACGAATTTACAGCTAAGCATTTTGGACAACCTTGTTCAAGGATCTCAAATGTCCCATGCAGCTTATCAATTGTAATCCATATCCGTATTCCGCAATTTAAAAAATGTCTACCAAACCAACCCAAAATATTTCTTCAGCTTCATCCGATTTGCAGGATTAAAAAATTATTTTACGCAAAAATTGTAGAATTCCAAAAATCTATTAAACATTTTGAAAAACTTGAAAAGATTGAGCATAAGCAACTATTAAAAATTGGATGCTTCTGTAAAAACTCTGGTACTAAATATTTTAACTAGATGAGTGGAGCAGAACAGATAAAGAAATGACTAACTAAGGTTAAAGCTAAACATATTTGTGCTGACTATTCTGGATACCCCGACCGATTTGCTTCGTTTTTAATTTTAGCGTCAAATGGTTTTTACTTAGGTATTTAAGACCACCAAATTTGGATATAATTCTTCTGAATTATCGAAATATGAAAATTCTGGAAATACTTGAAACATAAAAAAAAATTGAGTTTTTCTGTACAAAATTCAGAGTTAGCAATTTTATATCCAAAATTTGGAATTTTATTTATGACAAGTTTCTTCTCAGTAGATGATAGTAGTTTAGTTTTTTTAATTAGAATAAAGAACTAGGCATTCGAAAATTACCGAACTTTTGAATTACCGGTTTTCGGTAATTTTTTAATTGAATTACCCGTAATTTACGGAAAAATTGACTTTTCTAGAAAAAAAAATAAAGAATATTCCTCCTTCCCTAATAAATTCTAGTCTATTTATCAGAATTTTTCCATTATTTGTCTTAGTAATTTGATGCACAAATTTGGTTCTTAATTTTCAGAAAAGTGACCGACCTCATTATTTTATTAATGTCTGCATAGCATACTCTAAAAATAAAAATAACGTTTAATTTAAATATTTCATATGGTCGTTTTAAATCGCAAACCTACGACTGTCGATTTTGTAGTAAACTGCACCAAGTGCACCACGGCAAAACACTTTCGATTCCACGGAAGTTAGTTTTATAGTTAAAAAGTGTTGACGTTGAATAGTACAGAGTTTTATTCCTCAAACATAGTGCCTGCTTTTTCCTTAATTGCCAACTTCTATGATAAATTGTTCGGATTAATTGAATTTTCTTTAAATGTGGTAGGTTTTTGGGTAGATTTGCAAATCAATCAAAAGATTTTTAGTCTAAAAATTAGAATGACACCAACGACGAATATGACATTTTTATGTGTAAAACCAAAGTGAAGGTTTCGACAAATTTATAAAACTTATTAATAATTGGTTTTTTATAGTTATTTTGTCTAAAGATAGTTACATAAAGTATCGATAAGTATTCCAAAAATTTACCAGCAAACAATTCGGTAATCAACCGTTTAACCGAAAATCGGTATAGGATTCCCTACAAAAACTCGGCATTAGAATCCTAGAATTTTCGATTTGAAGTTCTCAATATTAACCTGACATACAATTTAACCAAATTTGACAAGCTGCAACTTAATCATAATTTAATAATAGTTACAACTTAATCATAATTTAATAATAAATTTTAAAAAATTATTTTATGTCCAAAATATTTAAATTGTATTTACAATTGTGTACAAAATTGTAAATAAAATTTAAGTGTTTTTAAATATAAAAATATAAAGGGCTGAAACCTCACGAGGTGATCAGAACTTCGGTCTTTGGTATCTTCAATGGGGATAGCATTCACCTGTGTCATAAAGTTGGAAAGTTAGTGTGACAGTTTTGAGAGTATTGATTTATATTTTAACCAACATATATTTACTTATACAACAACAGCCAAACAGGTCAAAAGCTTCAGTAACATGGGTATAGACATCCAATTTAACACGAAAAATCGTATTTTAGAACTTTATACCAAAAGTAGTATACAAAATTGTACTGATATTTCTAACCGTGCAACGCACCATATTCCAGAACTTTATCCAGAAATCATTTTAGAATCCCATTTACAACGCACATGCCAAATTTCATAATAATCGGGTAAGGAATAATCAAGTTCCATCATACTTGGCCATATTCCAGAGCTTTATCCAAAAATCATTTTAGAATTCCATTTCCAACACACATATCAAATTTCATGTAATACCATTATCAAAAAAGAAAATTTGCCTAGGTTAACAAATAATAAAACAAACTGGGATCTCTTCCGGAAAATAGTCGAAGACAATACTGAATTACAAGTACCAATTAAAACTCCGGCAGAACTTGATGTTCAATTGCAGCTGCTGAACAACAGTATTTTGCAAGCAGCGTGGCAGAGTACTCCTCCTACTTGTAATCAAACGGAAAATCACATCAACTACAACTATCCAGTAGAAATGAGAGATCTGGTTAGAGAAAAACGGAAAGCGCCAAAAAATCTTGCAGAGGAATCGAGTACCAAAAAGCAAATCACGACTTAATTATTTAAACAACAAATTAAAAATGCTTATCAAAGAAATCAAGAACAAATCTTTTAGTGAATACCTAGCTGGCCTTTCTGGCAACAAGGACACTAATTATTCCCTTTGGAAAGCAACTAAAGGTCTTAAAAGGCCTAAAGTACAAATAGCTCCTATCAAGAATGATGATAAACGACCAAACGGCGTAGTGGTTAAAAGCTACGGCGGTTGGATCGGGAGGTACAGGGTTCGAATCCCTATAGGGGCGGGATGCAAAAGGGATTTTTCATCATCTGATTACGATCGGTGATGACGATGAACACATCTATGACACCCTGTTGAGAGTGTGGAATTCATGGGCCGACCCACCTTTCATGTCAGTACCAGGCTTACCAACAGTATACATTTGACCCGTCGATTCTGGGGTTTAAATTACTTTTCTTGAGTCACGGGTTTGGTCGTGATTTTCTGGGGTTAAATCAAAACCCATAAAAAATGTATTTTTGTGTAAACAACTTTTTTAGCCTTCACAATAAAATACTGATAGTGATAACTGATTCAACGTGCATCAAAGGTTTTCTAAATGGGAATTTTAAAAGTGTCTGTATGTCTGTTACAAAAAAAAATATTCGAATACGATTGAAGATGTATTTATATTTTATTTGGCACTTTTTAAATTTTATTTGTCTTTCTGTTGTAATGCTGCAAGAAGAATCTATTACGGCTACAGAGTTACACGGAATAATGACTTCTTTAAGCGGACAACTCGAATGTGAAATTCGCGATACATTTTTTGGCAGCAAAGTGAAAACGACTTTATTAAACCTAAACTCTAGACAGCAAAACAAATTCATTGGACCTGCACTAGATGCATACACAGGGGCTCTAAATTATATTTTGAAATATTATGACTTTGAAAACAACCCATTTAAAACCCTTTCAGTTCTTAATTTAAAAAATGGTGATCTCAATTTTCAATCCATTTTGAATGTTGCTGATATATTAAATATAAATATTGACGATGATCTGATCTATGACAAAATAATAGCGATTAATAAACTTCCGCAAAATTTTGAGAATATTGATTCGTATACAACCGAACTGATGTGGGTCAATATTTTTAAATCAACTGACAGTATTACCCAAATTAAAATTATAGTTTCCAAAGTTTTAAGCATCCCTGTCATCCATGCCTTTGTGGAGCAGGTTTTTTTGTTAATGGGATCAACATAGAGGGATGATCGGAACTGGTAGAAGCCGAGTTATGTATTAGGATAAATGTTGACATGAACTGCGAGCAGTTTTTAAATTATTTAAAGGCGCCTGAGCAAAATAATTTATTGGAATCAGCACAAAACCAAAAAAAGAATAATTTTAAAACCTAAAAATTAATAAAATTAATATTTTAATTTAATTTTCATTTTCGTATCTTATATTATACATGATACTATATACATGTGTAATGTGTATGTATGTATCAGAATGAAAAAATTAGCAAAAATTTGACAAAACTTGCTAAAATTCTCTCTGTAGAGACGAAAAGAAAATTTTAGCAGGTTTTGATTAAAATACATATATGAATTTAAAAAAAATTAAATTTTTTGGGTTTATTTTTTTTTTTTCTGGGGTTTACAAAACAAATCTACGGGTCTGATCACTTCAAGAGTTGGCAACCCTGGTCAGTATCAATGGCTGGCATGAAGCAATGCAATGTGCAGGTGATTTTAACAAAAGCGGGTCTATTAAAAGGGAACTGCGAAAGAGTTGGGAGTACCTAGAGCCCCAGAAAAGATTGCAGAGTTGGAGACAAAAAAAAAAAAAAGAATGATGATGAAACTTGGGCTAGAAGTGCCAAAGAAAAAGCTGCACTGCATTATTTGCAGACTATCTTGAAGACACATTTCAACCCCTTCCACGGCAAACAGCTGAAGAAAATATAATTCCAGTAGATAAAGTGGATAACCTAAACATAAGACCTATAACACTACAAGAGCTAAAAGATGAAATTAATGACAACTTAAGTTCAGAAAACTCCCCTGGTTATGACCTAATCACTGGACTTATAGTTAAAACTCTTCCAAAAAAAGGATTACGAAAATTACTGCAAGTAATCACCACAGTGTTCAGATTAAAATACGTACCATACCAGTGAAAAGTGGCAGAGGTGATAATGATTCTATATAAAACCTAACAAGCCGCCAAACAAGAGAAGATCGTACGGGCCGATTTCCTTACTTCCTTCAAAATTATTTAAAAACTGCTCAAGAGGTTAAAATCAGTAATAGAAGTCAGAAAGCTCATTCCTCCTCACCAATTTGGATTTATAGAGAAACACTCCACCATAGATCAAGTGCACAGAATCACATATCTAATTGAAGATGCTCTGGAAAATAAAAAAAATATGCTCAAGTATCTTCTTGGACGTATCTCAAGCCTTCGACAAAGTATGGCACCGAGGCCTGGAATATAAACTACACAGAGATCTGCCGAAGCAGTTTTACCTGATTTTAAAGTCATATCTAGCTGATCATATCGATAAAGAGGAATACTTCGAATTAAAGAAAATATCGGCTGGAGTTCCACAAGGAAGTGTTCTGGGGCCGATACTCTATATACTTTATACTCGAGACGTGCCAAGCACAAAAGGAACAAGTATCTTGGCAACTGGAGACAACATAGAAGAGTCAACCAGTAAATTACAAAACGCTGCAAATTCATTGAGCAATTGGACGAAGAAATAGCGCCTTCAACTCAACGAAACTAAATCTGTGCATATAAATTTTACCAACAAAAATGTTAATTAGTTCGATTGAATTCGCAACCAATTTCACATGCAAACACGGCAAAATATTTAGGAATGACCCTTGATCCTAATAGTCTAAGAGTGGTAGACAATTTTGAGTAGGTATTTGAGGCAGCATGAAAATTTGTGTGACGCTTCTTTAGCAATGTCTAAACACAAAATCAAAGACCTGGCTGAAGGGTAGCGGGGCATTGTCAACCTTTGATTTTTTTAAGTTGCGAAATTTTTTTTGCAAAAAATGTATTTGAGGCATTCTGAAATTTTAATACCTTTTAGTTTAGTATTTAATAAAATATAAAATAAAAAAGCCAGATCATTTAGTCGGGTCCAAAATGTTGCCAGGCGGCTTCAAAGTTGAATTTTGTAGATACCAACAAAATATATTTGAGGCAAGCTAAGACTTAGACAGATAAATATATATACCTAAAAAAACATAACTTTAAAAAGACAGGTCATTTTGGTGGGACTTTCTACCTGCCAGGTGGTCGGAAATGTACTGAGTTCTTAAGAGCTTTTGTCGTAATTCTACTTTGCAGTTTTCTGTTTCGCTTATTTTATTACATCTAGTTATCATCAACACTACTTTCTTGAACCTTATTACCTGTTTCAACAGTTTTTTATCATTATATAAGCAGAAAAATTCATAATTTTTACCTTTGAAATAGATTTTTCGAACCTATCAGCAGATTCGTTACATTCAGAAATAAACATTTCACGTAATTTTGCATCTACTTCTTCAATATTTATCAAAAAATCTTGTTCTGCATTTAAAGCTGCTTTTCCACTCGAAATATTGAAAAGTCGTTGCTGGTCGATGCTAGTATCGAATGGATTCATAAATTTGGAAAATACATTGACAAATAATTGAATTTGTTTAGTGTCTTTGTTTAAATTATATTTTTCCAAATCAGCTGCAACATGTTGCCGTTTCCATAGATAATTAGCCTCATATGTATATGATACAACAGTTGATCGAATCTCGTGGCTCTTACAACAGTGCTGCCGAGCAGAAATAAAAGTTAAATAAAATGTACTGCACCGGTTAATCTTCTTTCAGCATCTGCGTTGATTGTCTGTTCCAGAGTCAGATCAATTGGCTGTCTACAGAATGACTTGCCCGTTCTTTGGATTCCAAAATAACTTCTTTCCATGGATTCTTGTAATCGTGGATGAGTTTGTTCTAGTTTAATTAAAATATTGTGATATTTAACCAACCAACGTGAATAATTTGGCTGATTAAAGACAAAGAAAAGATTGGCCATTTTTGGTTAAATAAATTTAAATAGATCAATATCGCCTGTCCATATACTGCGGCTTAACTTCTGAAAATAATTGACGAGATTTATGTACGGCACATAAAATTGAGGCTTTTTACCATAAGCTCCATTCAAATGGGCTTCTTTATGTTGAAGATATGAGGTGTGAGGCTTCACTATTTTGTAATAAAGCACCATAAGATAATTTTTGATCAATAAACTCCATCAGCTCTGTACGTAAATTTTCTATAATCGTTATTTTTTTCATTTTTCAAGAAAAATTAAAAATGCAAAATTTCTAATCCAACTGCCATCAGTGGGTGAAATCGTTTACATCTATTAAAGTGTTGCCAGAAAGGAATGAATCAACAGATAAATTTGCTATTTTTCACTTTCAACAGTAATATTCATTCGTCCACAGCTTTGAAATATGCAAGGATAATATGAAAAGATCCAAAATGATTAAATATGTTATCAAATAATGGCTGCTCACTAGCTTGGATTTGCATCGCAACTTTAGCAATAGCTTAATCATAAGTAACTTCAATATGAGACTGCAGTACTTCTTCAGCGATTTTTTGACTTTCTTTCAGTGTTTCGAGAACAACATTTTTAGAAGTAGTGTTGATGATAACTAGATGTAATAGAATAAGCAAAACAGAAAAGTGCAAAGTAGAATTATGTCAACAGCTCTTAAGAACTCAGTACATTTCCGACCACCTGGCAGGTAAAAAGTCCCACCAAAATGACCTGTCTTTTTGAAGTTATGTTTTTTTAGGTATATATATTTATCTGTCTAAGTCTTAGCCTGCCTCAAATATATTTTTTAGAAGTCTATGAAATTCAAGTTTGAAGCCGCCTGGCAACATTTTGGACCCGACTAAATGATCTGGCTTTTTTATTTTATATTTTATTAAATACTAAACTAAAAGGTATTAAAATTTCAGAATGCCTCAAATACATTTTTGCAAAAAAAATTTCGCAACTTAAAAAAATCAAAGGTTGACAATGCCCCGCTACCCTTCAGCCAGGTCTTTGATTTGAGCTCTCCATCTATAAACTCAAGTGTAAAGAGCATGTTAAAAAGAAAAAGAAAGAGCTAAACATCAAATATAGACAAATGTATTGGCTCATAGGAAGGGACTCTGAGCTAACATACATATTAACTGCTATTATATCGGCAGTTATTGAAACCTGTATGGACGTATAGTAAACAGCTATGGGACTGTACGAAGAAAACTAACGTAAAAGTAATTCAAACTTTTCAAAATAAAATCTTGCGTAGTATGGTCAACGCACCATGGTACATAAGGAACGATAACCTTCATAAGGATATAAAAATGGAGTACGTCGATGAAGAAATTGAGAAATATGCTAGGAAACACGTACAGTGCCTCAGTCAACATGAAAATGCGGACTTGCGTCGTATGCTGACCAACCAAAATCCAGTAAGACGGTTTTGAAGAACAAAGCCCTTAGGACTAGGACAGATAAATTAATGAAGTAACCAACCTGGAGCTAACCGATGGGTTATACTCCTCAAACCGTTAACATCATTTAATATATGTAATTAAATTACTAGATGAATTCGTATTCAGTGGTAATATTTGTTAAATAATAAAAAATAAAAACAAGAGAGATTCACAGCTGCTAGAAAGCTGCAAACGCAGCTTAGGGGCGTCCACAATCTTCCAGCATTAATAGAAGATAATCGAAGGCCCAGCATTAATAGTAGACAATCGAAGAGATCGATTGAAATAACAGAGGAATTTATTATAGTAATTGGCGGCTCAAACAGTTTCAGCTGCGTTACAGATATCTTAGAACCAAATGTGGTACCGTTTGATCCATACTTTGGCAACATTTTCTTCTGTGCTAACATCCTTAGAGAGTATTTGGAAGAGGTTGATTTTCGCGCTCTGTTGTGGTTATCCCGCAGAACGGAATTTAACGCAATCGGGCATCTGTGGGACATACTTATTCAAAGACAATTTACAGCATTAAACTGATCAAGATCAAATTAGATATGAAGCTGTAATTTGTATTGTAATGATTATCGATAATTAAAAAATATTGCTGTATATGTATACTATGTAAATATGTAATTAAAATTAAATATTTCTTTTTATTTTACAAGTTATAATGACTTTGATGCATTAATTTGTGGATCAGTTTAGTATGCATTCAATACTCGTACATAGAAAAATATCAACAGTTAGTTGATGCATCAACGTGTAAACCAAAAGTGTTGAAGTATTGTCTCTTGTGAATAGACAGATACATTTCGTATATTGTATTTTGTCGATGTATCTCTTGTTCTGACTGAGCCTATAAGGAAATTATACGGAGAAAAACTACTTTTTAAAAGTAAGGCAGAATATTTTGAAATGGATCACACTTGAAAGAAATATAAAACTGATTTAAAAAAATGCATTACAATATTGCACATAATATATTTAATTAGCATGCTTTAAAAACTCTTCGACGCAATTAATTATAGAACCACATGTAAACTTATTTCGATAGGTAGTTGGTAATAAAAGTACCTTATTTTTTATTTCATTTTAACAATTTCCAAAATACGTAAATAAACTTACATGATTTTTCAGATACTTTTAAATCACAAGATCACAACACAAAAATGTCAGAACAGTCGATAGAATTACATCCACACAATGAAACAAATTTAACGAATCTCATGAAATTTTTGAATGTTGTACTAAAACTTAAAATTTAGTACAAAATAGTACCTTTTTTATCTCTTGTCCGGTAAAATAATTTACCGCAAAACCCGACAAGATCAAAAAATATTATATTTCAAGATAATAGTATTAAATGCTGGCACAACGGATCAATCAGTAAGCCTTAAGGAATGAAAGCAAGTAAGGAATGAAAATTCCTTGTTTAATTTTAAAATCGTGAACTGATTCAAAATTTAAAATAAAAGTTGAACCGAAAAACTAATTCGCGGTTATTATCAAAGACACAATTTGCTCAAAAAATTGAAGATAGGAAAACGCTTTGTAGATGTCACAATTGTTGCAAAATTTTAAGCTTTATAAATCTCTTATTTTGTCGTAAATACCTTTTGTACGCAACAATTTTACAATGGGGTCGACACATTACATCATTTTACCAAATAATATTGATGCAAATAGTATAATAAACTATTTTTGTACTCAAATAACCAAAAAATGTCATAACAAAACACTCGTAAACGAAAGCTCAAGTTTTCTCATTCATTCCAATGTTGCCACAATTTCATTACATTTAACATTGAAAAAATAGCAACAACACAAAAAAAAAGAGAAAAAAGTAGACAAAAAAGTTGGCATTTTATTCATTCCAATTTTGTATTTTTTAAGAGATCTAATCGTAACAAGAGTTTTAATTCATTTTTTTGGTAAAAAATATAATTTGATTAGAATATTGTGATTTAATTAAAAATATTGAAAATCTGTAGAATCGTGAATTTTGATTTATCTACTCGATAGTTTTATTTTTTTTATTTAATTTTTCCTGTGAATTAACTCACAGCTCTAAAGAAAGAGTCGTCGTCCGTCTAATCTGCTGTCTTCAAATAAAATATTGAAAATAAATCGGACGTCAGATTATTTTTTTTACATAAATAATCAAGTAATTTAAATGATTTAAATTATTTTGGAAAACATGGAGCAATTAGAATCAAATTCTAATAATAATAATGTAAGTTCGGGGACAATTGTAGACGAAAAAAAATAAATTTAGAGGTTATGTTTGCTGTCAAATATCAAATCTCTCAAAACGAAAAAAATAATATTTTTTTTAATTTTTGGAATGAATTTCTAATCGTTTGATTAAACCTATCTATTTTGTGTAATTACAGAATCAACCATATCCACCTTTACGTCGACCCCGAACCCGTGAAGATTTTTATTTATTCTGCAAAATAATATTGGAACATGAAAATTATGAAATGCTGGAGGTAATTAAATCGTCCACAAAATTGCATTTTTTTTCTGCGACTTTATTTTTTTTTTTTCATTTTTCGAATTATTTGCGTAAATTGAAATTAAAATATTTTGTCGTCATCATTTCGAATAAATTAATTGTAATTTGTGTGTAAGCGAATTAAAAAAATCAACACGACGTTTGTTAATAATAATAATTCGATAAAGTTAAGGATTTTTGAAGGGGGATTAAAAATGTTAAATACATAATTGCAATTTTGCTGTATCGCCATGAAATCACCATTATGTCGTACGAGTGACTTCGAAAATAAGACGCCTATCAGATTTCCATATAGTGCTAAATGTTTATTCAATTTCCAGTTTTTTTTTTTTTAATTGTTTTTTAATCTAATTACATAAAAATTTGCCCAAGTTATAATGTTTTCAACAAGTGGCTTTGTGAAAATATGTGTCATATGGAATGTTGTTTTGAGTTTGTGCCAAACGTTTGAGATGTGCCAATCACTGGTGTCGTCACCAGTGGCTTAGCGTGATTGTGAACGAATTCAAATTGTGTACTTTATGACCATATTTAGTTAGAAAAAAATTATATATTTTTTTTTTTTATTCAGTTTTAATTTTCTATTCGTCAGATATCTTCATAACAATATTTTAAGTGACATTCATTTTGCTGCGCTTAGCTAGTACTTCTATGTATAAATGGCCTCACTTCGGAACGACATATCTTACTAAACTGTGTATTCTATATTTATGTAATTATGAATACGGTTGAATTTTGTTATTCGTCATCGATGTGTAACAATTTACAGTGAAAATAAGGTATATTAGTTTTGTGTGTTACTTTATCCATTTTCAATTTTGTGAGATCTAACGCCCATTATTGATTATGAAATGAGCATTTTACAGAACCACTTGCAAACGTTAGAAGCCAACGACTGAAATTTATTTAAAAAAATGTAGTATGACGACTTCTTACAGTTAGATCATAGTTCTCCAATATGTTGCAAAGTATTTCACAAGTTATTTTCGTCTTTCTCTGAGTTTTATCAAAATAGGGCCATAACGAGCTAGCAGAATATTTAGAAAGATGCTACAACTATTTGATGTAAAACTAATACAAAAACACTTCAAAATTTATCAGTTTCAAGGTGCTTCTAGTGAACTTTTCGTCTTAAGCCAATATTTATCAAAGACAGGAGGTCAGTCTGGTTCTCAGTTATAGAACAATTTTGATTGATAATCGTTTTTATTTAAGCCAACTTTAACACTTATAGTAAAATTGCACAGTTCTGGTATCTTAATTATTTATATGCATGTATTGGGCTGTAATTACAAAATTCAATAAAGAGTATATTGTCGTAAATTGAGATCGCGTAAATTATAAGCATAAACACACAGATTACAGTAAAGCACAATAATCAAATTTATAAATTATGTTTTGTTTTTTTAGGACCTACGTGAAACGGCACAAAGCCCGATGAATAGTGAAGGTAGCACCAAATCGGAATCGACGACATCCTCGGCGCCCGAATTCAAATCGATAAGTTCAGGATCAGAAGATTCGGGTAAGTTAAAAGTGTAATGCTTTTTATGTTTTAGTAGTTCTAATGATTATTAGTTAAACAATTATCATGAACATATAGTATAAAATACGCCAACGGGGGGGCCCTGTCAGATACATTTAGGTACTTAATTTTTTTTTTACTGAACAATTAGAAACTATTGAGGAACGTTAAACAACGGACTTCAACTGTTTTGGTATAGTTATAAATACGTGTCTAATTTTTGGGTAATTCGTCAAAAAAAAAATTTTATGAAGACATTTTTGACCTTCGATTAAAGCAACATACGTCATGACTGACATTTAGCGACTTTGAAACATTGTGTTTTTAGTTTGCGAGTCGAGCATAGCATCATATTAATGGTAGTGCCGCTTAAGTTGCAATCACTCTTTCAAAAGTTATAGTAACTTTGTTCATTTTGATTTCTTTGAACGTTTAGATTCACAAAACACAATACATATATATCGTTTACCAATATACAAATGTAGATTGCAAAACCAAAATGTCTCTAAATACAAATGAAACTGAAATTTGAAATAAAATACGAATCGAAAATTAATAAAATTTCGCTTATTATTTAAAGTTTAATCAAACTTGAATGAAATTATGAAAGTTTAATTTAGAATTTTCAGTTTGTTGCAAAAAAAAAAAATTGTACATGATTTTTGAGAGGTTTGATACTCGTAATTAATTTGAAATGTTAGCGAACGTATTAATCTTGAAGCAAACGTAAATTTGACTAAGATCATATTTCTTATATTTTATACAAAACAGAGTTTTGTATTTATACTTGATTGATTGTAAAGTCAACAAAATTGTACTAATTTGAATGGTAGTTTGATTATCTTTAATAACGGAAAATAACTTTGAGGAGAATTGGAAAGCTGACGGAATATGTATTTTAAAAAATCATTCAACTCCGTTTCAAACAATACGTCTAATTTCAAGAGAACTGATGTTATTATTGAAGGTTTAGATGGTCCTGGTAAAACAATGGACGTAATATTGGAGCACTGTTAAATTAAAAATACAACATTGAAATGGATTGGAGGAATGCACTACATAAAATATTTAAGTATACATCTCCTCAGACAACGGAATTGAAAGGGGTTTGGTCGAAGGAAATATTTTACAATTACAAGTTATAAATGTGCATGATAAGAAGTTAAATTGCGAATAATTTATTTAATCTAACAATTTTTTTCTATTTTTATTTTTATTTTCGAACGGATCTCCATTTTAGTTTGCTCAACTAATTTGATTAATTCTATTCAAAGTAAGTATCTGTCTCTAATAAGAAAAAAAGTATATCGAACTGCGATTATAATATTCTAGTTTATATTTTAAAAGAATGATTATCGATTATATGTAAAATTGGTTAACAATGCTATTAAGCATTACAGACAAAATATTATGTTAAATAGAAGTTTATCTCAATTTGAGTGTTACTGTTTCAAATTCCACTGAAATTGTAATCGCTATATTGATTAGTTAGTTTGAATTACATCAAATAATTATTTATTTATTTAGTTTTTAAAAACCAATAGTGAAATTAAGTTATTCTATAATATCAACTGAAAAGAAAAAGGAAACTTTACTTTATAATACTCATACTATGTAGTACATGATCAAAAATTAGATTTACAATACATAATTAATTGCATTATAAATATCTTAATATTGTTCCTCTTTGAAGTCATTAACTGTTATATTGTTGTAATCCATTATATAAATCATGTTCTTTCTCATTCTGATACCAATCCAGCTTGAAATGTACAGTACAGTAGAGTCTCGATTATCCGAATACTGTTTATCCGAACTTCGCTTTATCCGAACACAAAAAAATACATAATTTTTTTTTTTTTTAATTATTTTGTTATTTACACATTACACATGTATGTTTAGTGAAATATGAATGAATAAAACATTGAAATTACTCAAAATAATAATTTAAATTCAAAATATCATGTTTATTTTAACCACCATAAAATGCAAGAGCATTTTACAGTGAATACAGAGCATTTCCGGATTATCCGAAAATCCGCTTATCCGAATTGTCTTCGGTCCCGACCACATCGGATAATCGAGACTCTACTCTCTTAAAGAGATACCAAGTGCTCTGAGCTACATATTTTAAATTGCCACTCAAATTGTCTGGCGTCAGATTTTAATTAATCAATCAATTCGTCCAACATAAACTTTATTCCGTATGTTTTGCAGCATACTCACATCTCTTTGTTATTTAAAAACAATACAGATCCGCAATACTCAAATTGAGGCTTAATAAATGATTTATAAATTCTGCTTGCCGTTTTCCTATTTGTTACTCGTACAATATGTCTCAAAAACGATACCTTCTTGGAAATTTTTTTACAAGTGTGTACATATACCAATCCTTAATCCTTATTATTATTTTCTTTAGATAAATTCTCTGATCCCAAATTTTCAATTAGCCACAATTAAAGTCGAGGCGATTTTCTTTTTTATATTATGCGAAATGTTTTAAAGAATACTTTACGACATAATCTTTCTCCCTGCCTATTACGTCCCAAAAAGAGTCTTTACCGCTCTTACTGTTGACCACTACTCATTTTGGTCCACCGCACGTTGCCTTCCATGTCGACTTCTTATTTGGCGCAGATTTTATTCGACGTCGTTAGACCACCAGCATAGTCTATGTTTTTCTGTGTTATATACCAGATGAATTTCTCCCATCGTTCTGATGGAGCTCTTTCGAAGTGCGCAGCCCATAATTCGGTTGCCTCCCGTTCGACTTGGTATTTGACGCAAATCTTCCTTGATGCCGTCGGGCCACCGTAGTCTAGATCTTCTTCTAAGCCATATCAACTAATTATATTAATTATATTGATCTGTGTAGTTTATATTCCGTTCTCCACGTCATTTTGATATGTTTCTTTCCAGGCGTTTCATAGATTCCTTACGGGTTGGAGACATTAGTCGCTTTCACACGCACATAATCCACTACCGAAGTGGATTTGATAATCCGCTCTCATATGTCTTTTCACACGCATCGAAGATTACTAATTTGACAGAAACGCAACTAGTTTCGTTTCGAATGTTACAAATTGGTTGTCAAAAATATATTTGAAAACAAGATAAAAATCAATTACATATTTTTAATATATGAATTTAATTAAAAAAAATATTAATTAAGATATTAATTAATGAAAATTCAAAAAACATCTATTCAGTTTTGAGATTAATAACTGTCATTCTTTTCACACGGTAATTCAGTACCGCAGTGGATTACAAAATACCGAATTATAAAGTGTATTTGATAATCCACTTCGGTATTAGATTTGCACATTTCACACGACCATTTTTCGGATTATGTAATCCAGTTCGGTATTGGATTATAGTACGTGTGAAAGCGACTATTATCTCGTGTTACAAAATCGGTTTTACAAAATCTCGCATATACTTTTTCATAAAAACAAAAAGTTTAGGCGAGATTTTGTATTGCTAGCAATAATTAAGTTATATTAGCCACATTTCTTGACCCAATGTGATCCGGATCAGATCAAACTTTATATTAGCTGTCTTCACAGTAGTAAAGTATGTACTTGCAAGTACTTGTAGTTAGAAAACAGAAGTACTTAGGCAAAAAATTTGCACTAGGTGGATTTTAGTTGCGAAAATTCCAAAAGATGGCTTTTAGAACTTTTCCGATATTTTTCGAGAGTATTTTATTATGTTCGAGTTGTTTTGATTTTTGGTAATGATAAATGTCAAGTTTAGTAGAAGATTATTTTGTTGTTGATGTTACAATTTTAAGAAAAATGGATTTAAACCCCAATGCGGTAAATCAATGCTTTCCTTTCATTATAATATTCGAATTTTTTTGTCATATTTTCAATCTAATTTTATTTGTCGCCTTACAACTAACTAATATACAACTAGGTACAAAAGACAAAAAAACTAAACTGAAGCTGTGTTTTACTTGTGTCACATAATTTCTCGTTCCATTGGGTACTACTACCCCCATCTACTCACAAGTACTTCCAAGTAGCAAATTTCACCCATTGGAAGACGGCTCTTAAAAGCAACAACGAAAATTAAACAAATTGTTGTTTTTGGTTCAAAATTTTGATCTGAGTAACTAGTATTTCTTAGCTGTTTCATGAAACATGATTTGAGCCGGATCAGATTAAATGTCATGAAACACAGCTAATATAAAGTTGAATGTACTTACTCGTCATAGCATATTCGACTGTAATATTTTAATATTTGGTATTTTAAAATTCGAGACCTGTTATGTTTTCGATGTTTTTCCTTATTTGATAAATTTTTGGCGTGATTTTAATACTATCCCAATAGATTATTTAGAAACCAATATCAAAAATTTTTCAATAAGTTGTTAGCTATGTAATAAATCAACGGGTCCTTATGAATAGCCACCTCGTCAAGTATTTTTGGTATGTGTTTTTTACACGTTGTAATTATATCTTCGTTAAATATTAGGTCTTTGGAAACCAACGAACTTATATAGCAATCTTTATTATGTTTTATCACAAAAGTTTCTTTAAATTTCAAGGTTTTAGTGTTCGGCATTTTCGAAAAAATAGTGCAAGTTGTGATGCGAGATTTTGTAGTGTAATTTTCTTTTTTTAAATGCGAAATTTAGTAGCGATCCCCTTCTTAACTTGTTTTGGTTTGGCCCTTACAACCCTCTGATCATTCGCCTCGGTCATAGGCAGATCACTAGTATATTATGTGGTAAAACGAGGACTCATCACAAAACCATGCAAATTCTACTTAGCACAATTGTGTGCTGAAGCCAGCAATTGTTGTTTCATTGCTTTTTGAAGTGAACTTCGACAAGTACTCTACATAACCAAATACATAACTCATATATCTGTGCTCAGAAGGTAAAACAGCTTAAGTCGACTTAAGCTGTTTTACCTTTTTTGATATTCAACTTTTTCTATCTTCTCTAACCTCACTAAAATTTATTTAAATGGTAATGCCTTGTGGTCAAATGCTTTGGTCGCAAGCCGTAGCAACTTTAATCGGCATATGTGAAAAATGAATATAATATTCAACTTTTTCTACCTCTTTGTTTTTGATGTGTATTTGATTTTCGGTCAAACAAAAGTTTATTTTTGGGTCCTTACCACCAGAATACATCCCCCAACATTTCGGGAGGTTTAGCCTTCTACGGCGATTAGTACTCGAGCATCTTGATAACAGTCAGTTATTACTAAATGGAAGTTTGGAAGTTCAAAAATTCCTCAAATTCGCGTCTGGCTGTGAGATGTATTGTGCGAAATTGTTTGATGTTTTTTTAATATCACAAAAAAAGGAAGATACAGCAATTTATGTGTGTTGCTGATTCAAAATCGTAAATTTCAGAAATCAAATTTTGTTCTAGAATTTATTACCGAATATTATTTAAAATTAAATGTTTCCAAAATTTCGAGTTTATTTCACAAGAGACATTTCTTTTATTAATCTTTTTAGACATGTTCTTAAACACAATTTCCAAAAACAATATAATGCATGTGTTAGAAGTGCGATTCTAAATTTTTCCCGTATCTTTATTTCGCAAACTGTATTGATGCTATATTTACGAATTTTGATTTATATTATAATTCGTAAATAGAGATCGGTTCAACGATTTAACTGTTGTCAGTAATTTATAAAATATTTGTTTATTTCAAAATAAATGAATCACGACTATATATAATTCAGATTTATAAATTTATAATATAGATCAAAGTACATGTACTGCAAACCTTTTATATGTATCAATTTTTTTTTTTTTTTTTACAGATGATGTTGATTCCGACTCATATAATTTAATAACATGTTTTTGTGGTAAACCGTATGCAAAACGACCGATGATAGAATGCTCCAAATGTTTAACGTGGCTCCATTTAACTTGTGCCAAAGTTAAACGAAACAATATTCCTGATGTGTTTTATTGTTACAAATGCAAATTAACAATGGGTTTGTCGTCATCGAAACATAAAACGGGTACGAAACGTGAGTCAGTAGAATCATATGTATCATCAAATCAAGAAAACAATAGTAATAACCACGATAGGATTATCAGGCAGAGGACCAGTTTATAGCTTTTGGAAGTGTATGATTTTTATTACTATTATTATTAATAATTATTATTAAATATACTTTTGATTTAAAAAAAAAAACCATCAAGAGTACATAAAATAAAAATAGATTTTATTGTTTTAGTTGAAAAATAATAATAATTTAAGGAATAATAAGAAAAGAACTTTACATAATATAATATAGTAAAAAAAGAAAAAATTAAAAAAAAAAAAATTATTTAAGTATATATTTATTTTTGATAAAAGAGAAAAAACAACAGATAAAATAGAAATAATAATTTGTAAATTATAATAAATAAATAATAAAATATTGTAATTAACAAAACAATAAAATTAAAATGGGAATGAATTTGATTGCGGAGGAACTGCACTGATATCTGAGAAAGTAGTGGGAGCAAGTTTAAATAATAAAAAGTATACCGTTATTGTAATTGTCGATGCCATATAAATTATCGAATTCGATTTAATAAATTTATGTAATTAATTAAGTTCGCTGTAATAGTAAAGTAAACACACATAAACACAATTTTTTTGGACATTTCTGTAAAACTATTAATTAATCCGGGTAAATATAATAAAAAAAATATATTTTTGTTCTTATATAAATGATTATATTGGGTTCCTATTAAATAGAAATATATGTTTATTTTTGAATTAATTACAACAACATAGAATATAATAATAATTATTATTTTTTATAATTTTAAGAATTTTTATTTTGATTTTATTATTACTATTGTTTTCGGAAATAAAAAAACAACTATTAAATTAATTATTAAAAAATTAAAACAAAAAAACGTTTCTGCTGTGAATTTAATATTAAATTAATTTTTATTTTTTATTATTTTTAAGATCCTAATGATTATTAAACAAAATTAATTATTTTACAAAAATAGATTAGAGACTGTGTTGAAAACAAAAAAAGAAATTAATTTTATATTATTTAATGTAAATAAATTAAAAATCAGCATACATGCAAAAAAAACATGTTAGGTGTTTTAGCCTCGAATATATTTGACAAATAAAACCACAAATTTGACCAACAGCTTTTTTAAATTAATGTCCACAGTCATAATCATATTAATTTTTTTAAAGAGGTCCCGTTCATCCCGTTTCGCTCGAAATACTCACCATAAAAGTAAATTAAATTAAAAAAATAATAATAATAATAATGGCGATTGGGACTCTTTAAAATCTAATACAATAAATATATATTTTCTAAACTCAATTAAAACACAAAAAGATTTGTAAATACTTATATATTTTATATTTTTGATTTATATTAATATAAATAAACAAACATATTAAAATAATATTGATAGACAATATACAATATACCTAATGTAAAAAAAAAACTAAAAAAATGTAAAAAAGTAACGATGTATTATAATAAGAAATTAATAATTATGATTTTAGATAATTATTACTACATAACATTACATACATCATAATATATAGTTTATTGAGTTTATATAAGTATAAAAAGAATTAAAAAATGCCCTGTGAGAATAAATTTAAATAATATGATTACGTTAAAAATATATTTTAGGTATTTTATAATAAACTAAAAACTATTATTATTATTAAAAAAAAAACAAAAATGAAATTTAAAAATTTAAAAGAAATTAATAAAAATTTTCAAAATATAGAAATTAATTGAAATTTTATGTGGAAGTTGTACATTTATTTAATTTTGCTTTTCGATCTTCTCCGGGTCCATATACAGGGTTATCCGATAAGTGCAATATAAAGCTTGATTTTTAAATGTAAATAAAACAAGTTGTGTGTGAGATATCCACTCATATTTTTTTTTATTTGTATGGCATTGAATAGAACGTCGATCAAATGTCCGCTGCGGCTTTGGTTGATGGCACGTCTTCGGGAAGGCTAATTTTCGATGATTTTGTCGCATAAATTTAGCTGAATTTGCTGGATGGTGTCAATTGTTTGCGGCTTATTCGCTTAGACTTGCTATTTAAGATAGCCCCAATGGAAGAAGTCTAAAGGCGTTAAATAGCACGATCTCGGTTGGAAGTTCACGTCGCCGCCGCGCAAGATAATCACGCCCTCAAATCGTTCGTGGAGAATCTCCATCGTGGCAAGCGCTGTTTTGCTTAGCGCCGTCCTATTGGAACCACATTCACATGTCGTCGGTATCCATGTCATCCAGTTTAGGCCACAAGAAGTTGCTTATTAACGATGTGTAGCGCTCGCCGTTGATGGTTATGGCAATGCTAGTTTCGATTTGGAAGAAGTACAGACCGATGATTCCGCCAGACCACGCGTTCAACGCTATAGCCTTCCATGGTGATTTGATTTGCCATACACTACTGAACAATTCACAATGCTGAACAATTCGCTTTAACAACATGGCTGCTATAACTTTCCTTTTTTTCTAAATTTCAAGCGTCCCTATTGAAAGACTCTAAAATTGTAAACTGTAATAAAAAAAATTAAGTATGATATTGGGTAACCACACTATAATGATTGGCGGAAAAATGGAAAAACTTGTAACAAAATGGATACAAGGTGATGGATGGAAGTACTGTGAAGCGAAAACAAAGATTTTGCAAATCATATGTGTCGGTTTTAGTCAGATGTTTTTTGAAATTTTTGCTGATTGTTAAGCGAAAGCAAACATTTTGCAAACCATATTTGTCGGTTTTGAGGATCTGTCACACTTTGCGTCGACGGCGGGCTTCAAATTTAAATATGTATACGTATATTTGCTTATGTATTGGGTTACATTGGGCTAGGTTAAATTATGGGTTTTTACAAAACCAACAAAAATGTTTATACCAGCCTTGACTCAACGGTAAAAGACCTAAGAGCCTTTAAGGCCGATTGGCTGTCTGATACAATATAAACCTTTGCGTCGTTTAGGCCTTTTGCAATGCCTATCCTAGCACAAAGTTCTATAGCATGTACTTCAGCTTGAAAGACGGTAGCGTTGTTACCCAAGGACTTTGAGAGGGCAGTCCCGCTCCCGTATATTCCTACCCCCGCCCCGTCTTCCGTTTTTGATCCATCTGTAAACCATACCATTGACCCTCGCTCAAAGGATGGTCCCCTGTTCTCCACACCTCCCGGTTAGGTACACTAACACAAAATGGTTTGTGGAAGTCCAGTTTAGCTGGCATACAGTCGGAAAGCATTCCTATGGTATGGTCTGTCTGGAATTCCCGTAGGATTTCCAGATGGCCCACCATATTGCCCGGTTTGATATTTCCCGCCGCCTGCATCTTAAGGGCCATAATAGCAGCCTCCTTTTTAACATGCAGATGCAATGGAGTCAATCCTAGGAGAGCCTCCATTGCTGCGGTTGGACATGATTTCATTGAGCCCGTAACCCCAATGCAGGCTATACGCTGAACCTTATTCAATAAAGTTTGCGCTGTCCTCTGTTCAATTTTAGGCCACCACACTACCGATGCGTAGGTTACCATAGGCCTAATGATTGTTAGGAATGACCAGTAGATCATTTTTGGTTGTAGTCCCCAAGTACGTCCATAGAGTCTCTGACAGGCCCAAAAAGCCTTTGTGGCTCTATTTTGAATTTTTTGTATACGTTGTTCCCAGTTCAGTTTATGATCCAGGATAACCCCTAGATATTTAACCTCTTTGGAAAAGGCAACAATAGTACCGTTTAACGAGGGAGCTACAAGCGAGAGCTTTCTCCTCCTCGTAAAAGGGACAATGACAGTTTTGTTTGGATTGATACTAAGTCCTTCCTTGTCACACCACTGCCATATCAAGTTGAGTGCATTTTGCATGAGATCAGAGATGATCTCATCAAACCTGCCTCTAATCACGATAGCCACATCATCCGCATAGCCCTGGACATCAAACCCACGGTTACTCAGAAGGACAAGTAGTCTGTCAATAACCAATGACCATAAAAGAGGAGACAGCACGCCTCCTTGGGGACAGCCCTTTACGGCCCTGATGGTTACTGACTCGCCATCTAATCTGGCTGTAATCTGGCGATGTTCCAGCATGGAGCGTATCCACCTTATTGTAGAAGGCGGAATCCCCTTCTCCATTGCTGCTTTCTCTATCGATCCATAGGAGGTGTTATCAAAAGCCCCCTCAATGTCCACAAAGGCACAAAGGGCAATTTCCTTATACGCCACCGCTCTTTCAATCCTTGTGACTAGACCACTAAGAGCCATCACAGTGGATTTACCAGTTTGATAAGCAAACTGATCCCGATGCAGCGGATTATTAACAAGGATTTCACATCTTATTTGATGATCCAAGATTTTTTCCATCGTCTTCAATAGAAACGATGTAAGGCTAATTGGCCGATACGCCTTGGGCTGGGTGTCCAAATGACCCCTCCCTTTGGTATAAAGACCACATTTACCTTCCTCCATAGCTTCGCAATATAGTTAAAAGCATAACTTGCCCGAAACATCTGGAACAAGCTGGGGAGTATTTCCTCAATACCTTTTCCAAATTCTATAGTTCCATTAATTTCTGATTACCTTAACGCCCAAAAATCTTAGAACACACTTGTGACATGATATTGTTGTGTCTTTAATTTTTCAAAATATTTTTCGGATTCTACGTTCGTAAAATCCTTAATCACTTTCCAATTTGGCTCGATGATTCTCTCGATTTGCCTAAATTGATATTGTAGCTCGGCTCGAATCTTTTACGAAAAAAAACCAATTTGAAATTTTAATGCAAATTGTTTGGGTTTATATTATTATTTCCTTTTCCTTGTAATCATGAAAATTTTCGACCTTGAGATTATTGAAGATTTATCTGTTTTGAGGTCCCCTGAGTCCGAAAAAGTGAGTTTCGAAATGATGTCTGTCTGTCCGTCTGTCCGTCTGTCCGTCTGTCCGTCTGTCAGTCTGTGTCCTCTCTACAGCCCAGATGGCTTAACCAATCCAGCTGTAACTTCAGATTTAAGCTTTTTTGATAAATTGGGAGGTCCCAGTGAATTTTGCTCCAAATCGGTCAACCGGAAGTAGCCACTCCCGTGGGGCAGAAAATTTGTTTTGCAAATATCTGAAAAAGTATAAGGTTTACAAAAAACTACTAAAATAAAATGTTTCCAAAAACTAAAAGTAAAAAAAAATAAACAAAAAAAAATTAAAAATTAAAAAAAAAAATTTAAAAATTAAAAAAAAAAAAAATTTAAAAAAAAAAAAATTTAAAAAAAAATTTAAAAAATTTTATAAAAAAAATAAAATTGATGTGTGGCCAACACATTTCTTCTACGAACAGGGAATTTTGAGACACCAATTACGCAAACTTCTTACAAATTTATTATTTTTTATTACTTTCTTTTACATAAGTAAAGCTTAAATCTAAAGTTTTTGTTAGATTGGTTAAGCCATCTGGGCTATAGAGAAGACACAGACAAATAGACGAGCAGACAAACGGACAGACTGACAGACAGACATCATTTCGAAACCCACTTTTTCGGACTCAAGGGGCCTCAAAACAGATATATCTTCATTAATCTCTTACATAATATTTCGGGTTCCAGGTCCCAGATTCCGTAAAACAGAAAATTTATTTTACAAATATTTCAAAAATATACAATTTACAGAAAACATGAAAAAATAAAAACAATCTTAATAAAGTTTGCAAGAAATTTGCATTATAAAAGTTTCTTAAAATTCGCTGTTCGTAAAAGAAAGTCGTGTGTTGGCCACACCTCCATTTTTAATTAGCTTTAAATATAAATAAAGACATGCAACAAAAAAACGAACCAATTATAAGTATATACACAAAACATAAGGTTTCAAGATTTTTTCATCAATGGTAAGGGGAAGGGGGATTGTACCCTGTACAATTTGGCACTGTTCTAAATTATATCTTCAAGACAAAATTCTAAAAAAACTTATTGAATTGATTGCATACTTAAAACTGAATAAATAAAAAGCTGTTGCTTCTTGCAAATTACTAATTGCTCCGATCGCGCTGACATCGAAAAGATGCATATTTAGCCCAATGCTCTTTAAATATCACGAATCAAAATGTTCTGTCAAGATCAGAATTCGTGAAATTCTCAAAATACCGAATGGAATTGGAAAGAGCTAAAAATTTGTTATCTCAATCACCGTTCATTCCACTGCTAATAAAAATAGCACATTTTATGAGAGTACTGAATCAGATTGAAATTATTCTCAACACCAAAATTTAAAAATGGTGGAAACTACTCTCCGTTCTTACCAACAGTTCTCCTTAGAACGCAATTAATTGTCGGCAAGCCAAACGATAAATCACAAACCAATGTAGTGAAGAAAGTTTAAGTGACGATACCTAAAGATTAGAAAATGGTTTGAATCCCAAGATTTTTGATGCACTTCGTTTAGTTGGTTGCATACCATAACCGTCGCTGTTTTGCGGTTTACTGATCAATGTTCTAGAATTGTGTAAGGATTTAAACATATTAACTTACCATTTACGTTAGTAGCTGGTGGTTTGGCATCTATTGGAGGGGGGGACCAAAGTTGAGTAGATTAATCTACCAGTTCCGTAACCTTCCAGTAGGGTGCACATCACGTGAGTTGTTCTGGTCATAGATAAGGCAGCTGCCTGATAGGTACAATTATGTAAGGGTTAACCTGGCCACAATTCGCAAGAATTCGTGCTGCCTCCTCGGAGCAACCACTGGTAACTAAGGCCATTTGGCATATCGTGGTCATTTGGCACATCGTGGCCATTTGGCACAGGTTAAAGTACGGCGCTAAACGAGAAATCCTTGGAAAATACCTAATCTAAGGTGGAGCATCATATGCCGATGGATGAATGGCTGATAAGTTAATCAGTCCAAATATGCGAACCCTGGATACCAGACACCCTCCAGTTTTGTTTAGCCTGCCTGTAATAAAACTGGGTGAGCTACAGGCGATTTTGGAGTCCCAGCAACTCGTACGAGTAAAATCAAAACGCAGTGCGAGGTGGCTGAACGCCCACATAGCCCTTCAACAATAATAATAATACGTTAACAGCTGTGTTTGTTTACCATAAATTATATTCTTATCAAAGTGAGTTTCACAATATTTTAGTGTTATCACTGTCAGCGACCATGATGATATTGAAATACAAAGGCCAGCTAGATCATCTTTTAACAATAAAACCATCCAATAATAATGGGTAAACTCATAATTTATTTTATTTCATACTATACAGAAAATCAATGTTTACGTGAAACCGAATCGTTACGATACAGAAAAAACAGTCCGGAAAACGAGCCATTACCGTACAGAAAAATATAAAGCCAAACAAAAAAAAATAACTAGGGTAACTTGATAATTTGAAAATCATTTGGATTGATTTTCTTTAAATTTCAAACTCATGTTTTTACTTTAAAATCTAATTCTAAATGACAAAAAATAAAAATAAAACGTTGTACGTTACACGGACGTTAAATGATTGTCGCAGTACTTGTCCAAAATTCTAAAAAAACTTCTAATAAACATCGAACTCGTACTGTAACAACTCATTTATCGCCCTTGTAACGTAAATAACTACTTCAATACAATTCTATTTGGGGTGCTGCAGCAACATCCGCTATAGGCAATAAATCAGTAATTGTCATATTATTGAGTCTACTGTCTGCAAATGGGATCACAATACCCGCAACTGTTTGCGAAACGGTCTCTTCATGTAGGTGGATTAATTCGAGAATCAAAACTTCAATGAATCGGTTGATAAAATCATTGGTTATAGCTTGATCACTAACCAAACCATCAAATTCAGATACAACCGATCCAATACTAATCACTGGTACAAATTCTCTCATATACAAGAAACCCTCATTTTGGGCCAAACGAAGATGACCATCCATTACAATATCACGTGCTATGCCACGGAAAGGACCACTACCGCGAACTGGGAATCTATTCATGATCCGCCCATTAAGATCATACATCCCCGTCACATAAACTTCTGGTAGAACAAATCTGAATGTTAGACGTAAACCTATTACACTAAATCGTATAATGTCATCGATGAATTCGTTGAGGCCATCGACACGAACATTCGTAATGAAACCAACTGCCCTGTATTCGGAGGTGGCATAAAATTAATTAAATCGAAATGTTATTGTACTTTGTTTTTATCGTATGTACTTACTGGAGTGAATCAGAATCCACGTTAAGATCCAAATGTTCGATTAATAATGGGGCCAGTGATGGAATAGGAGGATCGTTATCTGGCCATCCTTCTGCCATTTGTGTGCGTGCTCCATCGATCATTTCACGAATCTGATCATTTATAATAGAACGCGATTCTGTAATGAGATGAACATTTTCTGGTGAGATTTGATGAATATGGCTAATATAGATATATGACCGCTTACCAGGGGCTGAAAAACAACCCACTGCAAATAAAGCCAATAACAATACAAATTTCATTTTTTTTTTCAATCACAATATATTTCACCAACTTTAAAAATGTTTTTGATCTAAAATTTGAGGCGATTGTTACTTTTATAATCTTGCGATAAGTATAGTAAGCTGTATAGTAAGTATAGTAAGTGATAACACTTTTGTTTCGATCAATCAAAAAAACCCGATAAGTTTTATTTGTTTGTTGATCATTTACCATAACCTAATCGAATAATTTAAGTATTTTATACGTGGGGCTATAGCGTCCATAGGTAAATTCTTTAGTTCATTATCGTGGGTGTCAAAGATAAATAAATAATCCAGTGGATAAAATATTGGGTTTGAAAAGCAGCTTTATTTCATACTATACAGAAATAGTTAGTTACGTCACAAGGGCGGTAAATGAGTTGTTACTGTACGAGTTCGATGTTTAGAACGAATTTTGAACGAGTTCTGTCACGATCATTTAATGTACGTGTAACGTACAACGTTTTATTTCATACATATATTTAATGGGACATTAATTCGATTTTTTCATTTAAAATTAAATGTTACAGTAAAAACATGAGTTTGAAATTTAAAGAAAATCAATTCAAATGATTTTCAAATTATCAAGTTACCCTAGTTATTTTTTTTTGTTTGGCTTTATATTTTTCTGTACGGTACTGGGTCGTTTTCCGGACTATTTTTTTCTGTACCGTAATGATTCGTTTTCCGGACTGAAATCAATCACGTAAACATTGATTTTCTGTATAGTATGAAATAAATCAATGTTTACGTAACTGATTTCAGTCCAGAAAACGAATCTTTAGTCTGCATTCACAGTATGTATTGTCACAGAATAATAAACAACCAGAACCGACATTACGTGGACCAAGAAATTTTTGCTCTTACCTTATATTTTACATGTTAAATTTGAATTTTCAGCCACTGTTCGATAATTTAATACCGAAACTCTTACCTTCTATAAACCAAGGTCAAAAAAATGAGTCCACTTTTCTCCATATAAAAACCGCGTTATGTCGCTTCTGGGTATTCTGTGGTATTGTTTTCGAGCTGCGTTTCAATGTTGTTTTCAGATTTTAGTTTTTGTTGTTGTTTTTCTTCACGATATTAGCAAACAAATGCTCCATTTCCTTATAAAAAAATTATCGTGTGGATGAAAAAAATTCCAAGTTTTCTACCAAACATAATATAGTGTATTTGGCGGTGAAGACAGCTTCGAATCCAAGTAAAATATGTCAACCATAATAATTTTTGCTTGTTTTCGTAAAAAAAATCAAATTTATCGACACATCGATATTTATAATTTTATTATTTTAAATTGTTTTTTTTTAGTAAAATTATTCTCAAATTGATTATGGAATATATTAATGCATGGTTTAATTTTTATTTTATTATATTTACACAAAATCTTTATGTGTTAACCAAAAGTAGAAACATTGCCTGCATATGTGTAAACGGCCGTTTTACATCAAAAAAAAAAAAACACTCTATGTATGAGTAATCGACTTTCAAAAAAAAAATTCCCATACAAAAAGTAAAAATTTATATGAAAATATCTCGTTTTTTTTCGTTTTTCTCGTCTCGCATTTAATAACTTTTTAAATAAGGCATAAAATGATTTTCCGAGGATGCCACACTAAACTATGATATTTAATTATTATATTGGACAAAAAAAATTTAATTTTTATCAAGATTTGGACTATTTACAATCAATTTTGTTTACCTAGTTTTTTAAATTTGGAATCGTAAAACAACGAGACAGCTACAAAAAAAAATAAAAATAAAACAAAACAAAAAACTATGAAACAATTTTTTTCTTTATTTTCATCAGTCTGCTACGGCAAACGATACTGATAGGACGGAGTTATATATATTTACATTCGAGGAGGGGAAATGTAAATATGTAAAAGAAACAGCGAGTACGTTTTGTTTCTAGTACTTTGCTGTTTGTACGATTACAATATGAGAAATGCGTATTTTTATTTTAGATTGTTTGTATATAATATATATGTCCATACAAATTTTTTGTTGTATCGTATTCGTATGCGATCGATTATAGAAATTTGGCATTGGTATTTTTACCGATTATGTATATAAAAGAAAACAAAATTTTTTATTGTTCGATTTTAATTTTTGGACTGAAAAATATACAACACCGTGACCATAGACAATCATAATAGATCTCTCATTTGACTAAAAACAGAAATAAAAACAAAAATTTTCCATTCAAATATTATCGGTGTATTGCATATACGTATTATATTTGCAACGCATTCTAAAATTATTGCCTTATAAAATACACAACACAACGATACATTGGAATTATCAGAAGTTTTTGTTTTTTTCCTTTAGTTACTATGAAATGAGAAATCTAGTATGAATGTCTATGCCGTGACTATATACAAAAGCACATTCAAAAGAAAATTATGAAAAATAGTTTATGTTGTATAAAAATAAATTTTTTTAATTTATCTAAATGCAATATTATGGCTTTCAGATATTTATAAGCTGTTTTTATTTTACAATCTATAGCACAATTCCACAATGACGATTTTTTTTACAGCTGACGTGTTTCATAAGTACCTATATCCAGTAAATTATAAAATAAAAACAGCTTATAAATATCTAAAAGCCATAATATTGCATTTAGATAAATAAAAAAAATTAATTTTCATAAAACATAAACCGTTTTTCATAATTTTATTTTGTATGCGCACATATTCACGTTTGTATATTTTTCAGTCCCAAAATTAAAATACCTACGCTACAACCAAGATATACAGAAAAAAGAGGTAGTATATTCCCGTGTCTCATTTTCGTCTTTCTTTGCGCATCACGTCACTTGAAGACAAAAAAGCAGACATTTATATGAAATTTGGCGGTTTTTTGATTAATTTTTTAAATAAATCAAGAATAATCGTAATTTTTTTTAACAAACCGTATTTACAATTGATAATGATAGTTTACCGAGACCCTTTTTATGCTTTATATTTTTTTTATGGTCCAAATATTTGAGAAATAATTCTTTCGGGTGTATAATGTCTAAGATAAATAGAAAAAAAGGTAAACAAAATTATGAATACAAAACATAAAACAATTAAATTATTAAATGTTTTTGGTCATTTACGTACCAATTATTAAAAGTTTTAGTTTTTTACGTTGTGTACTCAAATTTTTGCCATCTATTTTCGTTTGGCTTCAAATTATTGGTATCCACGTACCTTTTCAAATATTATGTTCATATTCAACGTTAAATATAAATGGAAAAATATATTAAATAAAAATTCAGTTCACAAATTATTAAACGCCCAGTTAATAGAAAATATAAATTGTAAAAAAAGGAAATTAAATAAAACTATAAATTAAAATTAAATCTCTGGCTTATTTCATTTATTGCCTTATGGTTTTCGCTACAACTAAATCAAAACACCCATTCACTGTTTAGTGTTCTATATGTGTTCTTATCAGAAGTACGATTGATAGTTTTGTTGCAATAGGAATTATTCAAATTTAGTATATTTAAAATCGAACACTCCCAAATTTTTGAATTAAATAATTAAAATCAAATCGTTCTCTGCATTTAACAGAAAAATTATACTCATAAATTCCAAAACTTGTTATGCAATGTGCTCAAACAGTCTGCTCTAGACACGAATATTAAAACATGCCTCTTTTCGCGATTTAATTCCGAAAGTATTGCAGTATGTAACTAAAATCAAAATTGAAATGTTAAAATTTAACATTAAGTCGAAAAATAATTAATGGCAAAAATAAAAATAAAATCATTTATTTTCCATTTATTTAAAAAATTAATAAAAATATCACGAAACTCCATATAAATATCAGCATTTTTGTCTTCACGTGACGTCAAATTGTGAAAAAAGGATAGCAACAGCATGCGCAAATATTATACCTTATTTTCTGTATATCTTGCGCTACAACAATAACAAATTTTTTCTCTTATCTTTTTTTACTTTGCTCTGTCTATATGTATGTAACTATGTACATAAAAAACACATCAGCTGTAAAAAAAATGATATCGCATCGGAGCAAAGTACTAAAATCATTAAGTAATTTTTTATTTAAAATACTTCCCCTCCTCGAATGTATAGTCAAAATAATATCTCGCTGAAAATTCCTATCCTTTCATTCCCAAGTAAATACAACAACAAATTCATTTTTTGTTGTTGTTTTACTCGAGAATGAAGGAATAGGAATTTTCAACGAGATATTATTTTAACTATAAATATATATAGCTCCGTCCTATCACTATCGTTTGCCGTAGCAAGCAGACTGATGAAAAAAAAGAAAAAAAATTGTTTCATAGTTTTTTGTTTTGTTTTATTTTTATTTTTTTTTTGTAGCTGTCTCGTTGTTTTACGATTCCAAATTTAAAAAACTAGGTAAACAAAATTGATTGTAAATAGTCCAAATCTTGATAAAAATTAAATTTTTTTTTGGCCAATATAATAATTAAATATCATAGTTTAGTGTGGCTGGTGGCATCCTCGGAAAATCATTTTATGCCTTATTTAAAAAGTTATTAAATGCGAGACGAGAAAAACGAAAAAAACGAGATATTTTCATATAAATTTTTACTTTTTGTATGGGAAATTTTTTTTGAAAGTCGATTACTCATACTTTAACAACATTTCTCTAATTCGGCCTGTAAAATGTAGTGGTATTGGTAGAAAGGAAAAAACGATCAGATTTCTTTTTTTAATTTTTTTTCTCGTAGTCGCCATATCGTACGACGAAAAGGAAAATTTACTTGTTTCAATTAAAATAAAATAATTTGCTACGAACTGTAGTTCGAAAATTAAAATTTACATGTTACGTTAAAATTTTTAATTAACCACAACTTAAAAAATATAACAATACAAGTAAAAATTGTAAAAACGTTCTAATAAAATCGTTCGTGTTAGCATCAGCGGCGTAGCGAAGGGGGGGTTGCGGGGGGTTGAAACCCCCCCCCCCCCCCTGATTTTCACATATTATACTAAAATTATTACATGGTGATGTGCTGATCCACACAAAATAATTTATAATTCGAATAAGGCTCATTACCTGTTATAATACGCAAGTAACCTATTTTTGATTCTTCACATAATTTTTACAGATCTGTGTAGACCTTTTTTTCGTCGATGAATTGGCCTTAGTGTCACGACGAATCAATATAAAACTACAAAAAACTAATAAACAATTGAATTCAAATAAATTCTAATGCATTATTTTCTTATAGAAATTATTTTTTTTTTAAACCCCCCCCCTCGACGAATTTCTGGCTACGCCACTGACTGCTACTGGTGTGAAACTAGCATTAATCGTTATAGGCGTGTTTTAGTATTCGTGTTTGTTCTAGATCGCGATAGTAATTATTCGAATTTAGTTAAATTAAAATCAAATGTTGCCAAATTTTTGAATTAAATCAGGTAGATCCAAATTATTGCTATATTCAATAAAAAAGATCCACACGAAATATTAGTTAGATTGCTTGTTATAATCTTATTCTGGATGAAAAAGCATATTGCACAAAAACTAATTAATTTTTACGAGTAGAATTTTTTTGTTAATGTAGAACACGTTTGGATCTACATTATAATGTATAATTAAAAAAATTGAGAATATTTTATTTCAAATTAACTAAATTCGAATCATTGCTATCGCGATCTAGAACAGACATGAATGCTAAAAACCCCTAATGTTACTTTTCAAACCATAGTTATTTACGTTACAAGGGCGGTAAATGAGTTGTTACAGTACGAGTTCGACGTTCAGAATTTTGAACGAGTACTGTAATGTAACGATCATTTAACGTACGTACAACGTACAACGTTTTATTTCATACTACATGAGACATTAATTCGATTTTTTCATTTAAAATTAAATTTTAAAGTAAAAACATGAGTTTAAAATTTAAAAAAAATCAATCCAAATGATTTTCAAATTATCAAGTTACCCTAGTTATTATTTTTGTTTGGTTTTGTATATTTCTGTACTATAATAGCTCTCCGGACACTTTTTTCTGTACCGTATTGAGTCGTTTTCCGGACTGAAATCAATCACGTAAACATTGATTTTGGGTATAAATATACTCGTGGACAAAAAAACGCATAATCTGTTTCTTTAATAACTTAGAACGTGAGAGTAATTTTTTCTCAAATTATTATTCGCAAACAATTAGCCATTTGCCCAATATCGATTTTAGTTCATTTGTCCCCTCGCTTGGGCAGCGCTGACTACTTTTTTTTTTTTTTACATGCAAAAACAAGTAAAATCATGTTTACAAATACAAGTTTCTTGTCTAAATTAGTGGATGTCTCCCTACTTTTTTTTTATGATTAATAAAATTCAATATGTTGTGATTAATAATAAATAAGAACAAATTTTAAAATTAATTTAGTCGAAATTAATAATTTAATGAAACATTCAAGACACATTTTGACCCGAATCCGTTCAACATGGCATATTTCAAAACGGAATATTTCAAAATGGAATATGAAAATATGGCATATGGTACACTATGGCATATTTCAAAATGCATATTTTAAAACGGCATATGGTACACTATGGCATATGGTACACTATGGCATATTTCAAAACGGCATATTTCAAAACGACATATGGTACATTATGGCATATGGTACACTATGGCATATTTCCATATGGCATATGGTATAATATGGCATTTTCTAAAACTGGGTTATTTCTTAGCCGAGTATGATGAAATTTGGCAAGTGCAATGAAAATGGAATACTTAGCCGGATTTTAGACGAACTTCTGTAATATGGCCAATTAGGGTGAAACTTAGATACTAATTAACCGAATATGATGAAATTGAACATATACTTTAGAAATGGTATTCTAAAAAGAGTTTTGGATGAATTTCTAGAACATGGCCAATCATGATGGAACTTACATAGGTATTTCTTAAACGATTATGATGAAATTCGACAAGTGTGATGGAAATGGGATCCTAAAATGAGTTTTAATAGAAGTTCTGAAATATGGTTAATTTTGATAGAATTTGTCTATTTATTGGCGGATTATGATGAAATTCGGAAGGAGTGATGGAAATGGGATTGTTAAATGGTTTCTAGATAAAATTTTGAGATATGGCAATTTTTATGCAACTTGGATATTTCATAACTGATTATGATGAAATTTGACAAATGTGATGGAATTAGCATTCTAAAATGAGTTTTAGATAAAGTTCTGGAATATGGCCAAAAAGAATGAAAATTAGCTATTTCTTAACCGATTATGATGAAACTCAACAGTGCGATGGAAATGGGATTCTAAAACGGTTTTAATCATCAACTTATAAAGTTACCCTATACTTACTAAAATAACCTTTACGTATTGGAATTTTATTTCGCTTAATATAATTTTCCTTCATTTAATGCAATTAAATTTATTCTCCCAACGGAGATAAAAATATTGGTAATAAAGATATAATCGGGAAGTGCTTATTAATATCTAAAATTTTTAATTTTTATTTACATCTAATTTTAAAAGTAAAAATATGTATATTGGCCCTTCAGGTTTATTCTTATTCATTGAAATTATTTTTAAAGAAGGAACTAATTTTATACCAACATCAAAATTTAGCAAATTAATTGGATAATAGCGTATTTATTCAAGGATTTTTTATTATTTTAGTAATGATTTTTTTTCGAATTACTAGTATGAGTGTGCCCGTGAGAGTTACCGAAGCCGTTAGCCTCTACAATTCTAAATTAAATTAGTCGATGCCATTTTTCTTCAATTTATTTTCCTCAGAATAGAGAGAAAAAAAATGTACGGGAAATTGTTATGCAAGATTTTGTATTGCAATATTTTATAATTGCAACATTTTGTAATTGCAATAGCAATGCAAAATTTTGTATGCGAAATTTTGTAATGCAATATTTTGTAATGCCAGATTGCATACTCAATCCAGTTTTTCTATGTCCCTTATTTTAAGTTAATTTTTCACATGAGCAGGCATTTATGTACATTAAGATGATTCAGATTCAATTAATAAAAAAACAAATTTTAATAATTAATTTGCATACACACATTTTATTTAAAATTATAATTTCAAAAGTTAGTTTCTCTTCTTGAGATATGTTTGAAAAAATATTGTAAAAATTAAACTAAGTTTAATGGATTAGTGATATAAATCAATAAAGAGCTATATTATTTGCAATGCCTTTAAGGGAAGACGTTTCCTCTTTAGGCCGTCGATTTATCATGATATATTTCAGCTTTTCTTCTTTTTCTAGATATTTTATTTGGAAATAATTGTTCACCAGATCTCATTTTGTCGGTTCGGTTTTTAATAAATATTTGTTCTTTGCCTAATTTATCTTGTCTCTACGCCAAGCCTTTAAATTGTTTTGAGTTCGTGGAAAGTTATTCTCAAAAGAGTCAGCAATAGACCAAAAATTGGGACCATATCGTGGCGGTTTATTGTTTTTAACAGCACGGCCCGAAATATAATTTATATTTATCCATGATACAATAATTTTTCCATCTTCATCCAAAACATCCTCTAATTTAGATAAATAATAACAAATTTCATCAGGTGGAACGAAGGCTAGGGCAACCAGCATTCGAATCTTAATTCTAAAATCTACGTCGTTACCATATCTGGAAGCCAATTTTTCTTTCTGCACTTTTCGCCAAATAATTTGGGTAAAATGAAATAAACAATCCTTAAAAATTACATCCGGCAGGAAATTACATCCGGCAGAAACTGAAGCTAGTTTGAAATCTGAAATAATTCTTGTAGGAAGTAAATTAATGGAATGAGAAAAAGCAATTTGGAATAGCTCATAAAAAACTCATAATATGAATTTTTACTCGGCTATCGCCTTGTGGGACAAACTTATCCCTTGTGGATAACATCTCGCTTTGCTCACTAGTACCATAAATAACTATTATCCATATCGTCGGTTTGCGAGAATAGTGACACATCTCAAAAAATCATATTTTTGAGGAAATCGATTTCAATTCTTTTTTTTTTGGTATCAAATAGTTGAATTCATCAAATTCAACGTCGCATCTATTGAAAACTATGGGTAGTTTAGAAGTGACACTATGCCAGATTAAAGATTGTTACATTTAAAGGATTTTTTTCCTATTATCTCAAAATTGGCCATTTTTGAGATGTGTCACTATTCTCGCAAGCCGACGATATATAAAAGTAAACATAAAAGTAAATAAGATTTTGGTGATAAGATTTTGTAAAACAAGATTTTGGAGAAAAGATTTTAGAAACAGTCTTTTGTAAACAGTCTTTTAAAAACAGTAATACGTGGCCAACCCTATGCCGTTACGTACCATATGTCGTTTTAAAATATGCCGTTTTTAAATATGCCATAGTGTACCATATGCCGTTTTAAAATATGCCATTTTGAAATATGCTATAGTGTACCATATGCCGTAGTGTACCATATGCCGTTTTGAAATATGTCATTTTGAAATATGCCATAGTGTACCATATGCCGTAGTGTACCATATGCCGTTTTGAAATATACCATTTTGAAATATGCCGTAGTGTACCATATGCCGTAGTGTACCTTATGCCGTTTTGAAATATGCCGTTTCGAAATATGCCGTTTTTTCATATTCCGTAATGAAATATGCCGTATCGACCGGGACCCATTTTGACCATATAAAACTACATATGAAATATTTTAGCCGCCAGTCAGCAAGCGTTGCAATTATATTTGGGAAAGTCACTAATTGAGAAAATATTTTTTATCCAATAATTATGAATTATGTAACAAAGATCCCTCTGATTTTCACAATTTCGGGTTTTAGAGGAGTAATGCATTTTTCAGCTTCAGTTATCATTTGCATTTATATTGCGAAATAGCTGTTTTTAAATTAAGTATTCTATCAAATTTAAGCGATTTTGTCAACAATAATTATAATGGCTAACATAAAAGCACATTTAAGTTTAGAGCAGTGTGTACACTGTACAGGCTGTGATACTAATTAAAGAATGCAAGCAGCAATTTTATGTTGCTGAAATGTTTGGGGTGAGTCAGTCTATAATATCTAGGGTCTTAAAACGTTTCGAAGAGACTGGAAGTTATAATCGACGTAAGGGTAGTGGCAGAGAAAGATGCACAACTAATGCAGAGGACCGATATATAGGTTTAACAGCTCTTAGAAAACGGTTCCTTACCGGCCGAAGTTTAAAACTAGATGTATTATCAACCCGAAACACACCAATTAGTGATCATACAATTCGAAGTAGATTAAAAGAATACAATTTGAGTGCACGGAAACCTGCAATACGCACAGAATTCACCATAGCACATCGAAGAGCCCGATTAAATTTTGCACGTGAACTTGAGCACTGGACCATTGACCAATGGGCAAATGTTTTGTTTACTGACGAGTCTAGATTCTGTCTTTTCTCATCAGATCTACAAATTCCGGTATATCGAAGAACTGGAGAGTGTTTCAAACAGGCGTGTATTGTTTCCAATCGTCAGTTTCACGAACGGACCTAGTACTGATATATCCATGAATGCAGTTCGTTATATCGAGGAGTGCCTAGAACAACATGTAATGATATATGCCCCATCTGTTGGTGCTAATTTTATATTAATGCACGATAACGCGCATCCTCATGTAGCGAATATCGTCAAAGACTATCTTGAGTCAGTGGATATAGCCGTCATAAATTGGCCAGCTCCAAGTCCCGACTTAAACACAATCAACCATACGTGGGACTTCATTGATAGACGTATCTATGACCAAAACGTAGCATTTTCTACGGCCAGGGAACTCACTAGAGCGGTTACGAACGCTTAGTCCGGAGTACGCCAAGAGACTGTCAAAAATCTGATCAAATCTATGCCAACCAGAATGAAATCGGTTATTAATGCAAGAGGTGGTTCCACTCGATATTAATATTTATTTAATGTTATAGAAATGTTTTAAAAAGGTTTAGGAGAATATGGATCATTTATTATGATATCCCAACTCTGACCAGTTATATTGAATTTTTTGCAAAAAAAAAATCTATATTAATATTGAAATACATTGTTACTAATAATAATTACTTATTTTTTGCTAAATTTTAGTTTATTATTAACAATTAGTTTAGTTCCTTGTGTATAATTAATTAAGCGTATTCCATTGGCATTAGTAAACTACTCATAAGTACTTGTATCTACTCGCAACTACTCTTGCTCAAATGATGGTTCAGTTGAGAAGTAGTTACGCCTTTTTGGCTCATTTGGTAAGTGAAACGATTTTCAAAATAATGTTAATTTAGTTATAAATTTGTGTGTACAATTTTATTTTAGAACATTTCCATACATTCCATACAACGTACTTGGCATTCTTTGAAACAATTTAGTAAATTATTTGATTAAAATTTTAATTTACTGACATAACAAAAATGTGTTGGTTGTATTAGGGTTAAAAAAAAAATTTTGTTCTTGTTTGTGATGCGACATGGCAATTTTTAAATCGCAAAAATATTTTAATTATTTTGTTGTTTAATGTGTTATTACTTACTGTTATTAATTATTATTAATGGAACAACGTATTTTTTGTCAAAATCTAGTAGTTTTATTTAAATTGAGGTTATGTTTTACTACTGTAACGAAAATTTGCGTTCCATTGAACATCTACTCATAAGTACTTAGGCTGTTTTCGAAACCGATACTTATTTGTGGAACCTAACTTATTCAAATAAGTATCCTGGTGAGGTGACTTATTTTCTACCTCTTTCTTACAAAAAAATCTAAATTGTTTGTGAATTTGTGAATGAAAATTTGTCTAAGGTAGTGTGATATATACAAAATGAAAATTTGCTTTTGGAAAAGTACACAAATGTATTCCTTCAGATTTTTAATATTTCATTCAAATATAATTTAGGTCGTCAAAATTCATTAGACATATTATTATTTCAAGAGTAATCACTAAATATACCTAAGTGAAAGCGGATTGGGTTATTATTTTGCGAGTATCAATATGTTTTATTCAAAAAATTAGACAACAAACAATTTTTTATTACCGCTGTCAAAATAAGTACGTGAAATCAATTCGAACGGTTTGTAACAAAATCCCCCAAAAGGGATTTTGTTGAACAGAACATAGCAATAGAGGTCTGGTTGCGGTATTGCACTGGCTGAAGCTCGCCGCTAGGCGTGGGGGTTACCAGACATATTACTATGCTTGAAAACCGCATAGAGATAAAACGAAGGGGACAAGAAAATTATTCTACTGTGCCACGACCACAGTGGTAGATAATCATAAAAACAAAATTTGCGTTCGACAGGGACGCCGGTGCCACTCCGGCGACCCTGCTCAACGCCTAGGTCAGCATAAGGCCGCCCATCCTCACGCGATCACACAAAACTATTTAGTAACACATCACTTTAAATCAAAATGTAACCAAAAATCATAAAAAAGAAACAACCTGTAATTACGGATGGAAATCGAACGGTAAGAAAAGCAACGGAGAAAATGAAATGAAAGAAAAATTTTGAAAGAAAACGTTAGCCAAAAATCAAAAAAAAGAATCACAAAAGAAAACGTGGTGCGAATCGATTTGGGGTGTCGCATATGACGCCACCCGGAACCTGTAAAACCCGTTAAAAATATTTATATATATATATAAGAAAAAAAAATATAATAATGAAACAAAAGAGTCAAATCTGGCTCACAAAACTTTTTAAAAATAAAAAAAACCCACGCGGTGTTTGAAATTGTTTTATATTTTTTTTTCAAACACCTTACCTGAATAGATAAACTGGGCCCGTCCGACCACAAAACAGCTACCACAGCGCCGACGCAGGATCACAGCTTCCCCCTCTGGATTCACGAACCCCACTCCGTTTGGCGGAGTTGCTGCCACAAACCCAAATATTTTCAAACAAATAAGCTACCAATTTAGCAAATGACACGATCCGGAGGAAAAATAATAACACCGTGTGCCAATCTGAGCGACTCGTCATGAGATGGAAACACCAACAACCGTAGCACAACAAAAAAACAATATGTGGTGTTAAAGCGTTTCCTTTTTTTTTTTTCAACCTTTATTTTCTTCACTGGGTTTTATTATAGATTCATTTTCTGATTTTGTTGTGTTTTTTTTTTTTCTTTTATTTAATCACATAAGAAAACTGTTTTTTTTTTTTTAGATTTATTCGAGGAGATACAAAAGTCGAACCCACATGTCCGTTAACTTCAAAATAAAAGATGCAAAAACTTCCCCATATACATATAAATATAGTTTTATTGTATAAACATAACAAGGCCACAAGGCCGAAACTTAATCATAATTTATTATTATTGTTTGTGTGTTTTTTTTATTCTTTCTGTTGATGATTATCAATTTTTTTTCCAAATTTTTACAACAAAAAAAATTCATCAACAAAAATTTTTATATTTATTTTTATTAATTTCACAAAAACTATTCAAAACTGAATTAGAATTTAAAAAAACTGGCCATATTTTTCATATACATACAGACTTTATCAAAGTCCAAACTTGACTTTTATTAAATTTCAAACGATACTATTGAATCAAAAAAACTTTTCAAAAAAAAAAACACAGACTTATCGTCTTAAAAATTCCAAAACCGACTTATTATTATTTTTAAAGCAAAACAAAATTTTTTAATATTTTAATTTAAAATAAAATATTCAAAACAAAAACACAACCTTTTTTTTTCCAATCTCAAAACTAGACTATCAAAATAATACCGACGCGTACCAAAAATAAATTTTTTCCCCCACCCAAAATTATTTACTCATATAAAAAAAAACGACCGATAAATTTCGGGTGACGTACACATACGACATCACCCAAAATCGACTCGCACACACCAATACTATTTAATTTAATCACTGGAACATTCCATTTACATGGAAAATCCACGCGCTAACCAAAACAAAACAGATGAAGCAAAACGACAACCACTACACGTCATTACACACCATCAAACAAAAAATGATAAAACGAATCGAGTAACCGACCAAAATACGGAGAAGTATAAAATGCTAAATGGTACACTCTACAAAAAAAAAAAAAATATTTTCTATTACAAATTAAGCCAAAGAAAGAATGACGTGTAGTGGAAGAGATTTTATGCAGCGCAGTGGATAAACATGCAACCTTGTTGGGATTTTCAACCGTAATTACAGATTTAAATTAAACAGATCATAACAACCACAAGCGGTTGTTACAGCGTGGGGACGACTCACACCCGAGAAAAGATCTCAAAGCCAGGCATGAAAGTAAGAGGGAAGGAGAAAAAAAATTTCACTAATAATTTGTCACAATCGTATATCCTTGGCATGATAAACTCCCAAAGGTTTTCCATCAAGATTTCTGATATTATAAGAGACTGTTCCGATTTTATCAGTGATAAAAGCAGGAATAAACTTAGCAGCTAACTTTGCAGAAAATCTATCAGGAGCACTACTTTGTGCGAAGGATCGGACAAACACAGGTTGATCAGGCAGGAAATTCCTATTGGTACTTCGTAAATTATAACGAGCAGCGGATTTCTCATGTGCAACTTTCAGGTAATGAGTTATTTGATCACGAATAAGATTTAATCTATTAGACTTGGACAACACATGTATTTCGTTATCATCCTGAGGAGATAAAAGTTTACGTAAAGCATAATCTGAACCGTTTAATGACATGTGTTGACCAAAGACCAAATAGTGAGGAGAAAAATTCGTGACGTCGTGTTTAACATTTCGCAATGCCGCAGTGATTTCAGAAAGATGGCAATCCCATTCATTATGTGCATGATCATCAAGATAAGAACGAATACTAGACAGTAACGTCCGATTAACTCTCTCAGAAGCGTTGCTTTGAGGAGAGTAAATAGGAGTACGTATATGATCAACATTATATTTTTTCAAGAGATCTTTAAATAAGTTAGATATGAATTGTTTGCCATTATCAGAAGTAATCACTGCAGGTACAGAGAAAAGTAAAAACACATCATTTTCCAAAAAGTTACACAGAGAAGAGGCGGAAGCTTCACGCAATGGTTTGACTAGAACAAACTTTGAATAATGATCCAACACTATAGCGATACAGGTATTACCTCGTTTGGAGCGAGGATATGGTCCAAGGAAATCAACGAACAATTTTTCAAAAGGTCTGGTAGACTCAGTTTGAGAACCCATCAAAGGTTGAGTGCTAAAATTTACAGGCTTATTCATCTTGCATTGTAAACAATTAGAGATGAAAAGTTTGATTTGTTTAGTCATACCAAACCAGAAAAATTGCCGTTGAAGTCGTTCCACAGTTTTTTTAATACCCATATGAGCAGAAGTAGGAGAAGAATGAGCCAGTTCAATTAAGTTTGCAGTCAAGGACAACGGAACTACTAACTTCCATTCAGACAAATCAGTGGACGTATAACGAGAAGCGTAGGAAGGTAAGATCAAGAGTTTATTATCACGGATTTTGAAGTTGTGATCGCAATCTTTTAATAGTCGTACTCGATTGATCTGTTGTACATATTCATCGTCCTGAAAAGCTGAAGAGTTAAGATCAATATGCAGAACCGAATTGTCACTTGAAGAATTTAAACTGGACACATTTTCTGGTATCACAGGAGAATTACAAGGTAAGGAGGAATCATCATTCAAAGTAGTTTCAACAGGAGGAAAAGGTTGATCATTACTTACATCGTCTGTGGGCTCACTATAAAAAGCTCTGGAGAGGGCATCAGGTACAACATTCACCGTTCCTTTACGATATCCGATATCAAATTTGTACGCTTGCAGTTTTAAACTCCAGCGGGCGAGTCTACCAGATAGATCTTTTTGGGACATCAACCAGCGGAGACTAGCGTGATCAGTATAAATCGTGAACGGGTATCCCTCGATATAGGGCCGAAATTTTTGGACGCTAAGTACTGCTGCGTAGCACTCCAACTCAGTTACAGAATAATTCCTCTGAGCGGCATTAAGTTTGTGCGAAAAGAATTCAATGGGGTGTTCAGCGCCATCAGGATCAAGCTGAAAAAGTACACTACCCACGCCAACAGCACTTGCGTCGCATTGGATGAAGAAAGGGCGCCCATAGTCAGGATTAGCTAAAACAGGAGCAGACGATAAAGATACTTTAAGAGATTGGAAGGATTCCTCAGCGTGAAGATTCCATTTAGACTTAGATTTTTTCCCTGTCAGATCGGTTAGTGGAGCAGCTAAAGACGCGAAGTTTTTAATAAAACGCCTATACCACCCACATAAACCCAAGAAACTACGTATTTGTTTAGTTGTTTTTGGTCGAGGAAATTCTCTAATTGCCTTACATTTTTCTGGGTTGGTGCGAAGGCAACCATCACCCACTAAATAACCCAGGTATTTAACCTCCTTCAAAACAAACTGACTCTTTTCTAAATTTATGGTTAAACCAGCCTTTACTAGCAACGAAGCCACAACTTCCAAAAGTTCCAAGTGTTCATCAAAAGTGGACGAAGTAACCAATAAATCATCAAGGTAGACGAATACTTTGTCGTGCAGTTGATAAGGAATCACCCGATGCATAAGGCGACACAGGGTTTGGGGAGCGTTGCACAACCCAAAGGGCATGACCTTGAAGTGGTACAAGGGACGACCAGGGACAGTAAACGCCGTCTTATCTCGGGATTGCGGGTCAAGAGGGATCTGCCAAAAGGCATCTTTTAGATCAATAGTAGAAATATACCGTGTTTGATCCAATCGACCCAACAATCCGTTGATAAGGGGAAGCGGATACGCATCCCTGACCGTCACCTTGTTCACCTCACGGGCATCCAAACACAAGCGTACTTGGCCATTAGCCTTATGCACCATAGTGACAGGAGAACACCATGAACTGTGGCTTTCTTCAATCACATCCAGTGATAACATCCTATCTAGCTCATCGTACATTAGTTTTTGCTTAGCAGGAGAAACAGAGTAAAAACGTTGCTTAACAGGCTTGGATTCACCAACATCAATCTCATGAGAGATTAATGTAGTTCGTCCAAGACCCATTTTAGCACTTGACGGAAATTTTTTAACTATTGTAGAGAGCTTTAAGTTATCATCTGGAGAGAGAGAATGGAATTTAGGAGAACAAGATATTTCTGCGGAGTCCGATAATTCACTCAACGCAGGTAATTGCAAAGTAATGCCGAATTTATTCCAAAAGTCAATCCCTAAATAAAGAGATTGCTTTAGAGAAGGTACTAAAAAGAATCGCATGTAATGAGATTGGGAGTTAAAGCTAACCTGAACATTTATATACCCAATGACGTTCTGAGATTGACCACTCGCAGTCTGAATAGAAGTAGGAAAATTATGAATATGAAGATTATTGTCCGCCAACAACTTTTCAGAACCACAACCCAACACACTTACACTCGCTCCACTATCTAATAGACCTCGGTATGGAACATCATTGACAAGAATATCAGCATAAGGCCGTTTATCGCTTGTCTCAGAACCGAGTACTGAAGAAACAACAAAGGATCGCAAAATCCGACGTTGCTCCCAGTATTTTTTTGAGCGAAGTAACTGAGCTGAGATGAGTTTCCCAAAAGTGTTGGGGAGAGACGGAACGGAATCAGAAAAATTAGAACTATTGTTAAATGAAGAAGTTGAAGGAATGGAGTGTTCCAATTTGGAAAAGGAATTTACTCGACATTCAGGTGGAGAAACAGGCAAGCAAGAGTCCGATACCATTAGGTCGGAACCAGCTGAACCAGATCCAGAAGAGATTGCGGAGTCAAAGGACTCAACGCGAACTTTCACTGGTTCGACTGATTCTTTCCATCTGGCATCAGTCTCTTCCGAAACTCTGGGTCGGTATTGCTGACTGCATCTACTTTGGTAATTATTGTTGGGGTTGAGATGGTCTGTGGTTCCTGGTTCCCCGATCTCCATGAACCACTGATCTGGTTTCCCGCACAACGAACACAATTTGTTGAAATGGTGCCTTTGAGACCACAACGATAGCAAAAGGCACCCAAGTGAGGACGAGGACAGTCTTGAAAACCATGCCCTATATCAGAACAATTATAGCAAATGTAATTGCGGCCAGATCTAGAGGTATTGGTTACATTAGGTGAAGGAGAAGTAGAGGTGTGTTTAAAAGACTTAGAATTTGTAATAGTCGTTCCCATTGGAGCACGATAAGAATGACTTGGACTAATCGCAGAAATATGTTGCACAGATTCGGACGTCGGAACAAAAACACCAGATGGAACGCGATATGCGGTTCCTGACGTATCTGCGGATAAAACTGACGGATTAGAAATTGAAACGACTGGTTCTGAATCATACATTCTCTCAACACCGAGTTCATTGATACTACGACGAGGGTGCATCGAGTAATCAGGTAGAGAACGAAAACGTTTTAGAGAATCTTCCCATGAAGTACAGCTTTTGATGAGCTCATTGATATGTGAGAAGTGTCGATCAGTAAGTTGATACTGAAGGACAGGCTTCATATTGTTCATCAGTAGTTGTATGAACTCATCGTCGCTGTAAGGGGTGTGACACTGCAGGGCCAAATTCCACATGTGATGATAAAACTCCAAGAATGATTCGTTAGGTAACTGTTTGCGAGACTCAACCATACGACGAATTTCGTAGGGAGTACGCCTATCTTTAAATCTTTCTTGGAAGGCTAATCGGAGGCTATCCCAAGGTGCTGAAGGATTATACCTGCGGTAGGTCCAGTACCACTGCAGTGCCACATCTTTCAGGACAAGATGCAGATCCAGAAGTACAGAGGAAGGTGATAGATTGTTGGATTTCACTACAGAGTCCAGCTGAAAAAGGAACATGTCCACAGTTATGCCAGAAGGTGAACCTGTGTAGGAAATCCCACATCGAGATAAGGAACGTCTATTGAAATCGGAGTTGAACTGAACAGGTGGATTATGAATTGCTGAAGGCACGGGATTCAAAATACTATTATGAAGATCTCTAGCATCTGGTGCTGACTGAAAATTAGGACGTTGGGTGGCCTGCTCCGGAGATGAACGCTCTTTAGAGACAGGTTCCATGAAAGAATGAGTTAATTCAGGCAAATTATTGTCCTGCGGGTTTATCGCCGTGGAAACAAGTGGATCTCTTGCAGGACCAGCAAAATCAGGGGGAGGAGGTGGCCCAAAAGACACCTCCGGAACAGGAATTTTTAACGTTGGATTTAACTGACTATGCACACCGGCTGCTTGTTCCGCATCCAGCTGTATTCTCACTTCGTTGGTCAGCAGTTGAACTTGAGCCGTCAATACTCTCATCATTTCCGCCTGATCAATTGAATTAGGATCCACATTAAATGCCTTAATTAATTCGTCCATTATGAAAAGATTGAGTGAAACAGAGAAGAAAAAAAAATTTAAAGCTACAAAAAAAAATTAACCAAAATTGAATTTAAACGTGATTTTAAACGTAATGAGAGTTAATTTTCGACAAATGTAAATTAACAATATTATTTTAAAAAATTTCTAACTTATATTTACTTTATAGAAAACTGAATAAATTATAGTTATAATTAAAGTTACCTAAACCAAAAGTTAGTAAAATTTAAAGCTACAACTGAATACCAAATGAAGACCAGCGATACTGGCAATTCCACAAAAAAAATCAAACAAATTATTTAATTGAAGCAATTACTGAAAAAAAATAAATTTTACCCATCAAAAAAAAATTAACTATAAAAATATTTGAATATATATATATATATATATATATGAAAAACAAGATAGAATTACTTAATTTAAAGCAGAAAAAATTTTTTTTAAGTTATTAATTAATTATTTAAAGAAATTTATTGAAAACATATATTGAAGCACCAATCTCAAATTAGACTCACTATGACCAAGTAGATATCCACAAGCCGGGCTGTTTGAGGAGCTGCGAGCACAAATTACTATCCACTGGACCACTCGCGTCAATACTGAACTAGCGCTCAACTCAAAACCTTTTTCTCATCCGTACTCGCCAGTCTATCCCAAGGTAATGTGTTGGAATCTAAAGTGTTGCTTAATACCTCAATATAATTTAAAGGACAAAAAGAATTTATGTTTACTGAGTTTACTATTGAAATGAATATGAATAAAAAGAATTATAAAAGAAAATAGAGTGAATTTATATATATATAATATATATGTATATATATATATATACACCAAAAATTACGGTAAAATTAATTTAAATAAAATGAAACCGATTCCCGATCAAAAAAAAATTATCGAATAATAAAATTTTTTTTTTTTAACTATATTGAATGAGTAATTTAATAATTTCAAAAAAAAACTTAACCAAAACCGAAAAAAAAATTAAAGTAAATAATTTAATAAAATAATGAAATTAGAATGAACTTTTAAATTATGACTATAATAACCACGTAGATATCAACAAGTCGGAAGGATTGAGGAGCTGGAAAATTACTATGGTTATCCCAAGGACTTATCCGCGGTAAAGCACTACTTTCACTCGACTCAAACACTGTATGAACAACCGCACTTGCCGGTCTATCCCACGGTAGATTATTATTGCCGGAATTCATTCGCAAGCAAATATAAACCCAAAACAAAAACAAAAAAAAAAATCAAAATACCGAAATAGAATTATAAAAAAAATGAACTGACCAAAATTATTAATAGTATTTTAGCTGCTCCATTAACCAAAACTGAAAACAACCAATAATCAAAAAAAAATTCCCAAAAAAAATGAAAAAACAAAAGAAAAATAAGTAAAGCGTATTACTTGTACAAAAAATACAAAATGTGATCACGCGAGAGATGATCACGGCCCCATGCTGAGCCAGACACGAACGCTATAATAATAAAAATAAAATTACCACTGTGGTCCCAGTAGTTTAATTTGATAGATAACAAACAAAATTGGAAATAAAATTTTACCTAAAAGTAGAAGTTGACTAAGGATGTGCCAATGAGTACCGCGATCACGAACTGTCCAATCAACACCACATTGGTGGAAACAACAAGTTCGCGATCCCAACACCCATGACACATGGAACCAACATGACGAGCGATCCAGCAAGATCAAATAACCAAAGGTTAGAACATGCTGTGATCCCTCTCCAGGAAGGTAGTCGGACTGAAAATAAAAAAAATTAATTTAATTATAGGGTACGAAGACTCTAAAAATTTAAAAAGACTAAACTCAGAACGAAAGAAGAATGAGCTTAACCACAATCAATGCCACATGGCAGAAATGGTAAGCCCATTCATCAGACGAGCTGAGAATAGGGATCAACACTCTCATCTGCATGCAATCAAACAGCTTACGCTGGTTGCAATGCAGATTTGAATGTTGATCGGGCAGAAAAAACCGTTGAAGTGAGCACCCGTGCAAGCTCAAACAACGCTAGCGTTGGACTTTGCACGTGGTACTCACAACAAGCAAGCTGAAAAAAAAAATTGTGAAATTAAAGACGAAAATGAAAAAAAATTAGCCGAAGTTTGGGCGTCACTGTAACAAAATCCCCCAAAAGGGATTTTGTTGAACAGAACATAGCAATAGAGGTCTGGTTGCGGTATTGCACTGGCTGAAGCTCGCCGCTAGGCGTGGGGGTTACCAGACATATTACTATGCTTGAAAACCGCATAGAGATAAAACGAAGGGGACAAGAAAATTATTCTACTGTGCCACGACCACAGTGGTAGATAATCATAAAAACAAAATTTGCGTTCGACAGGGACGCCGGTGCCACTCCGGCGACCCTGCTCAACGCCTAGGTCAGCATAAGGCCGCCCATCCTCACGCGATCACACAAAACTATTTAGTAACACATCACTTTAAATCAAAATGTAACCAAAAATCATAAAAAAGAAACAACCTGTAATTACGGATGGAAATCGAACGGTAAGAAAAGCAACGGAGAAAATGAAATGAAAGAAAAATTTTGAAAGAAAACGTTAGCCAAAAATCAAAAAAAAGAATCACAAAAGAAAACGTGGTGCGAATCGATTTGGGGTGTCGCATATGACGCCACCCGGAACCTGTAAAACCCGTTAAAAATATTTATATATATATATAAGAAAAAAAAATATAATAATGAAACAAAAGAGTCAAATCTGGCTCACAAAACTTTTTAAAAATAAAAAAAACCCACGCGGTGTTTGAAATTGTTTTATATTTTTTTTTCAAACACCTTACCTGAATAGATAAACTGGGCCCGTCCGACCACAAAACAGCTACCACAGCGCCGACGCAGGATCACAGCTTCCCCCTCTGGATTCACGAACCCCACTCCGTTTGGCGGAGTTGCTGCCACAAACCCAAATATTTTCAAACAAATAAGCTACCAATTTAGCAAATGACACGATCCGGAGGAAAAATAATAACACCGTGTGCCAATCTGAGCGACTCGTCATGAGATGGAAACACCAACAACCGTAGCACAACAAAAAAACAATATGTGGTGTTAAAGCGTTTCCTTTTTTTTTTTTCAACCTTTATTTTCTTCACTGGGTTTTATTATAGATTCATTTTCTGATTTTGTTGTGTTTTTTTTTTTTCTTTTATTTAATCACATAAGAAAACTGTTTTTTTTTTTTTAGATTTATTCGAGGAGATACAAAAGTCGAACCCACATGTCCGTTAACTTCAAAATAAAAGATGCAAAAACTTCCCCATATACATATAAATATAGTTTTATTGTATAAACATAACAAGGCCACAAGGCCGAAACTTAATCATAATTTATTATTATTGTTTGTGTGTTTTTTTTATTCTTTCTGTTGATGATTATCAATTTTTTTTCCAAATTTTTACAACAAAAAAAATTCATCAACAAAAATTTTTATATTTATTTTTATTAATTTCACAAAAACTATTCAAAACTGAATTAGAATTTAAAAAAACTGGCCATATTTTTCATATACATACAGACTTTATCAAAGTCCAAACTTGACTTTTATTAAATTTCAAACGATACTATTGAATCAAAAAAACTTTTCAAAAAAAAAAACACAGACTTATCGTCTTAAAAATTCCAAAACCGACTTATTATTATTTTTAAAGCAAAACAAAATTTTTTAATATTTTAATTTAAAATAAAATATTCAAAACAAAAACACAACCTTTTTTTTTCCAATCTCAAAACTAGACTATCAAAATAATACCGACGCGTACCAAAAATAAATTTTTTCCCCCACCCAAAATTATTTACTCATATAAAAAAAAACGACCGATAAATTTCGGGTGACGTACACATACGACATCACCCAAAATCGACTCGCACACACCAATACTATTTAATTTAATCACTGGAACATTCCATTTACATGGAAAATCCACGCGCTAACCAAAACAAAACAGATGAAGCAAAACGACAACCACTACACGTCATTACACACCATCAAACAAAAAATGATAAAACGAATCGAGTAACCGACCAAAATACGGAGAAGTATAAAATGCTAAATGGTACACTCTACAAAAAAAAAAAAAATATTTTCTATTACAAATTAAGCCAAAGAAAGAATGACGTGTAGTGGAAGAGATTTTATGCAGCGCAGTGGATAAACATGCAACCTTGTTGGGATTTTCAACCGTAATTACAGATTTAAATTAAACAGATCATAACAACCACAAGCGGTTGTTACAGGTTTTTCATACTTATTTAAGATGGGGTCAAATAAGTCAATAAGTATCAAATAAGTATCGGTTTCGAAAACAGCCTAATACCACTGACAGACTAGGGATTAGCTAAGCGCGATTAGTGAAACGAGATTAGCTAATCCACCACAAATCCATATGCGTTGACAGACTAGGGATTAGTTTCTTGCAGAGAAATAAAAAATTATTACGGTGATTCGCTGAAATATAGCTAGTAAATTAGCTGGACTCATTTTTTAATTCAATATTTCTAAGATTTATACATTAAAACTCACTAGATTTTCTTTTTCATCGAAATTTATTGAGCACAAATATTTTAAGATGTCATTGATTTTATAACTTCTATCGTAAATTCACGCCACTTGCATTTTCAGCAATATTTAAATAATTATTTCACATTGTAGTGCCACTTGTACCATCACTAAACCCAATACAACGAGACAAGCTCGAAAATTTTCAAGGATTAGTGCACTAATCTCGATTAGTGACTAATCCTCAAATAAAACGAGATTAGCTAATCTTCAACTTGACACACTACAGCTAATCTCGAAAAAATCACGAATCGCGCTTAGCTAATCCCTAGTCTGTCAAGGGTATTAGACTATTGCTTGTTGATCGCTTACCATAACCTAATCGAGTGATTTGAGTATTTTATATGTGGAGCTATTGCGTCCATAGGTGTATTGAAAAATTCAGCCAACACCGCAGATTTATGTACATATACTGCTTTCAAAAACAAATTTTGCAGGAAAATACTCGCCATTCTAGGTACATTAAAACGCCAAATTTGATTTTTTTTTCAGTGTGAACAGTTGAAACTGTGAAGAGCTTCAAGAATAACAAGTTTCGAGTATTCCATTAGAAATTCTCTAAATTATTCCTTTATAATGAGTTGCAACTCAAATGCACCTCGGAAGATTTATTGTACACAAAAAATACAAATGCGCATTTGGGCAAAAGATAAGATATCAGTCACGGTAATATTATTATTAGAATTCAAAAATTTAAATAGATAAATTCTTTAATTCATTATGGGTGTCGAAGATAATAGTTATTTACGTCTCAAGGGCGGTAAATGAGTTGTTACAGTACGAGTTTGACGTTCAAAATTTTGAACGAGTACAGTAACGATAATTTAACGTACGTGTAACGTACAACGTTTTATTTCATAATACATTGGGACATTAATTCGATTTTTTCATTTAAAATTAAATTTTAAAATAAAATCATGAGTTTGAAATTTAAAAAAAATCAATCTAAATGATTTACAAATTATCAAGTTACCCTAAAAAATATTTTATTTCATACTATACTCGTGGACAAAAAAACGCATACATTTGTTTTCATCATACACTGTGTTCCATTGGAAACAATTTGCTACTTCTAAGACTCTTTCCGAAACCGATTCTACAAAATAAGTATAGGTTTCGGAAACAGCCTTAGAAGTAGCAAATTGTTTCCAATGGAACACAGTGTATGATGAAAACAAATGTATGCGTTTTTTTGTCCACGAGTATTCGCGACATTCAACAAAGTAGCTGACATCTGGTGAAAACAATATGAACAAAATTTAACCATACAACAAGGGGGATTAGAACTGTCAAATAGTTGAATTTGACAATACTCGTCCCCTTTGCTTACATAGAAACCAACGCCGACTACAGTTGATGGGAGTCGCCAATAGTATGAAATAAAATATTTTTTAGGGTAACTTGATAATATTTTTTAGGGTAACTTGGCGATTTGGCGTCTGCTGGTGGGGGGATCAGCTGATTAGATCAGCTCCGTAACCTTCAGTAGGGTGCTCTTCACGTGAGCTGTTCTGGTCATGTTTCAGGCAGCTGGCGGGATGAGTACGATTGTGGTAGGGGTAACCTTGCCACAATTCGCAGGTGTACGTACTGCCTCCACGTGGCAATCGTCGGTAACTGATGTCGTCTATTACAGTTTTGTTCTAGTTGACTCAGGCCAAAGTACGGCGCTAAAGGAGAAAACCTTAACAAAAAACCCAAATCTAAGGTGGAACAGCATATGCCGATGGATGAATGACTGATAGGTTAATCAGTCCCAAATATGCGGACTCTGGATACCAGGCGCCCTCCAGTTTTATTTAGCCTTCCTGTGGTAGCTGGGTGTCCCACAGGTGACCTTCATTTCCCAAATACTCGTGGGAATAAAATGCCTAAAAAAATAAAAAATAATGATAAGGATGGTAACGCTCCTAAAGCGTCACGAACCAGCGAGGATTCTGCGGTGGCTTTCGAGGGCTCAGGTCCTCTTTCCGCTGTGGAAGCCCCAATGGGTGGCACATCGGATGGGGAAATCCGTTCGGAGTTTGAGAACTTACTTCTCAATTCCGATATGGAAACCTCAGGAGATGAGGAACAGGCCCCCGTAAGTGGGGGGATCTCCTCTGTGAAAACAGGGGAAAGTGCGGACGTCGGGGAGTGTCGGAAGGGTGAGGTTGACTTCAACAAACCTGCTGCGGCTCCTCATGTGAAAATGAGTGGGGTTGCGAAAAAGCGGTACAGGAAGCTTCTAGCTGAGGGCAAAGCGCCCGGTAGTGAAACAAGGCTTCTGGCGGTGCGGCCACGAAAGGAGACTTGCGCTCCTACGACGGCCCAACCGCCAAAGAGGGACCGCTCGGATGACGAGACTTCACCGGCACAAAAAAAGGCCAGGGGGGAAGAACATGTCCTGGTGGCCTCGGGTTCTGCGGTCCGGTCTGGAGTTACCTTCAGGCAGGCTGCGGAATCAGAGATCATTGGGATCTTACCCTCTGGCTTTCCTGAGGTTGCCCTCACTGGAGAGCAGCTTAAAGCTTTCCAGGAGGGAATCTTGGATAAGGTGCTGGAGCAGGAGGCCAAGGAGCTTAAACCCAAGTTCCTTGGCAGTCAGCTTCGGCGGTTGGCTGGTAGTGACCTGTGCCGACCGGGCCACTGTACAGTGGCTCAGGGAGACCATAGGAACTATTAAGCCATGGGATGGTGCAGAGCTGATTGTAGCTGAGGCGGGAAATCTGCCTCGAGCTAGAATCGTGTTTGGTACCTTCCCAAACAGTGCCGAATTGCCCACGGATAAGCTTCTGGGTTTTATCAGAAGCCAAAACGAGGGCATGCAGGCGATCAACTGGAGAGTGGTCAGGAGAGAGGCGAAAGGCACTTCAGCTTTTTGCACGTTCTCCATGGACCACTCTTCGGTTGAGAAGCTCAAACAAATTGATTTCAAAGTCAATTTTAAGTTTGGGATTGTCCAACTGCACCCCAAGGGGGGCCAGGGTGGTGGAAAATCAGGTTCCAGGGGCGGGCCCCAAGTGGTCAAGCCTGTGGAGGATATCGTGGCTGCACCTGTGAAGGCGATCGTGGCCGCACCTGTGGCGGCTATCGGGGCCGCACCTGTGGCGGCTATCGGGGCCACACCTGTGGTTAAAACCACTGGTGTGGCGGCCCTTTCCAGGAGACAGGCGAGGAGAAGGAGAGAAAGAGAGAGGAAGGCGTCAGCGGTTGTACGGAGAATGGCCCCGCGAGGGGTCACCTCGCGCAAACCACTGGTGAAGCCTGGTGGCTCTCAGTCAGCTGTGGACAGCAGCAGTAAGATGGAGGACACGGATTCGCCATCTGGCAATGGCAGTGCGAGCAAGGAGGCTAATCCAGGCCTTCAGCAGACGTCGCTGCAGTGATGGCACACATAACCTGCCTACAGATAAACCTGCATCATGCAAAGGCGTCTTCGGACGTCCTTTGTCGTAGGTTTATCTGCCAGAAAATTGGCATGGCTCTAATACAGGAGCCATGGGTAATAGGTAACCAAATTAAAGGTATACCAAAACAAATGGGTAAGTTGATTTATTGTAACGGAACTGAGAGTCCAAGGGCGGCCATTTTGGCCAGCTCGCAAATTAATTTTATTCCCATTTCAGAGTTCATCTCCAGGGACTTAGTGGCGGTAATGGTGGAGGTTCTGGGTGAAAGAGGGAAACAGGAGGCTATAATGGCCTCCGCCTACTTTCCTGGAGACTCGGAAATGATACCTCCTCTCGAAGTTAGGCGGCTCATAGCTCATTGCCAGCGCAATGGGCTGGCTTACCTAATAGGATGCGATGCAAATGCGCACCACACGGTGTGGGGCAGCACGAACATCAATAATAGGGGTGAGTACCTTTTTGAGTATATAATTACTAACAATGTAGATATTGTCAATAGGGGAAGGAAACCTACTTTCATAAATGCGATTATGCAGGAGGTCCTAGATTTGACCCTCGCTAGTCCGCATTTTAGTCATTTTGTTAAAAATTGGCATGTGTCTGAAGAGGCCTCCTTATCGGATCACTTGCACATCAGATTCGATTTGGCGGCCGAGGCCATGCAGCGGCAGGAGATAAGAATTCCAAAACTGACCGATTGGGACTCCTATAGAGTTTCACTCGAATCAGAAATGCCCTCGGTAATGGGGAACATAGAGTCTCCAGAGGGCTTGGAATTCTGTTCAAACCAGCTGCATAATTCTGTACACTCGGCTTACGAAAACAGCTGCCCAGTTAAGCGAAGAGAGTCCATTAAGTTGGTCCCTTGGTGGAACGGGGCGCTGAGTAAGCTGAGGAAAAAATCTAGAAGGTTATTCAATAAGGCTAAACGCACCGGGGAATGGGGCGAGTATAGGATGGCCTTAACGGAATATAATCTGGAATTAAGAAGATCCAAAAGGGCTACCTGGAGAAACTTCTGTGAGGGAATCATTGAATTACCCTCTGCAGCTCGTCTCCAGAAAGTCCTTGCTAGGGATCTCTCAAATGGTTTGGGGCTTCTTCAGAAGCAAAACGGGATGTTCACTGAAAACCGGAAGGAAACCCTGGAGTTACTATTAGGTACCCACTTTCCGGACTCAATAGTGGTAGGTACCCATGGGGACCCGCATGACCCTTCAAGTGAGGTAGACTATTCACCCCACAGTAGGATCTGGAGCCTCTCTGGAAAAATGTTCACACCCAGCAAGGTGAGATGGGCTATTGGCTCTTTCAAACCGTTCAAATCTGCTGGAGGGGATGGTATCTTTCCGGCTTTACTTCAAAAAGGTATTGAGGAAATACTCCCCAGCTTGGTCCAGTTGTTTCGGGCAAGTTATGCTTTTAACTATATTCCGAAACTATGGAGGAAAGTAAATGTGGTCTTTATACCAAAGGGAGGGGGTCGTCTGGACACCCAGCCCAAGGCTTATCGGCCAATTAGCCTGACATCGTTTCTGTTGAAGACGATGGAAAAAATCCTGGATAATCAAATAAGAAATGAAATCCTTGTAAATAACCCACTGCATCGGAACCAGTTTGCTTATCAAGCTGGCAAATCAACTGTGATGGCTCTTAGTGGTCTAGTCACGAAGATTGAAAGAGCGGTGGCTTTTAAGGAAATTGCCCTGTGTGCCTTTGTGGACATTGAGGGGGCATTTGACAATACCTCCTATGGTTCAATAGAGAGGGCAGCCATGGAGAAGGGGGTTCCGCCGTCTACAACTAGGTGGATCCGCTCCATGCTGAAATATCGCGATATTACAGCCACATTAGGTGGCGAGTCAGTAACCATCAGGGCCGTAAAGGGCTGTCCCCAAGGAGGTGTACTGTCTCCTCTTTTATGGTCATTGGTTATTGATAGACTACTGGTCCTCCTGAATAGCCATGGGTTTGATGTCCAGGGCTATGCGGATGACGTGGCTATCGTGATTAGAGGCAGGTTTGATGAGATCATCTCTGATCTCATGCAAAATGCACTCAACTTGATATGGCAGTGGTGTGACAAGGAAGGACTTAGTATCAATCCAAACAAAACTGTCATTGTCCCTTTTACGAGGAGGAGAAAGCTCTCGCTTGTAGCTCCCTCGTTAAACGGTACTATTGTTGCCTTTTCCAAAGAGGTTAAATATCTAGGGGTTATCCTGGATCATAAACTGAACTGGGAACAACGTATACAAAAAATTCAAAATAGAGCCACAAAGGCTTTTTGGGCCTGTCAGAGACTCTATGGACGTACTTGGGGACTACAACCAAAAATGATCTACTGGTCATTTCTAACAATTATTAGGCCTATGATCACTTACGCATCGCTAGTGTGGTGGCCTAAAACTCAACAAAGGACAGCGCAAACTTTATTAAATAAGGTTCAGCGTATGGCCTGCATTGGGGTTACGGGCTCAATGAAAACATGTCCGACCGCAGCAATGGAGACACTCCTAGGACTAACTCCATTGCATCTGCATATAAAAAAGGATGCTGCTACTATGGCCCTTAAGATGCAGGCGGAGGGTAACATCAAACCAGGCAATATGGTGGGCCATCTGGAGATCCTTTAGGAGTTTCAGACAGATCCCACTATAGGAATGCCTTCCGACTGTATGCCAGCCAAACTGGATTTCCACAAACCCTTTTGTGTTAGATTACCTGACCGGGAGGAGTGGAGTACCGGGGGACCATCCTTTGAGCGAGGGTCATTGGTGTGGTTTACAGATGGATCAAAAACGGAAGATGGGGCGGGGGTAGGAATACATGGGAGTGGAGTATCACTCTCGAAGTCCTTGGGTACCAATGCAACCGTCTTTCAAGCAGAAGTGCATGCTATAGAACTTTGTGCTAGGATAGGCATATCTAAAGGCCTAAACGACGCAAAGGTTTATATCGTATCAGACAGCCAATCGGCCTTAAAGGCTCTTAGGTCTTTTACCATTGAGTCAAGGCTGGTATGGGATTGTCTGAAGGTTATTAAATTGCTGGCTAGCTCAAATAAGGTAACACTTGTTTGGGTGCCAGGTCACACTGGAATTGTGGGAAACGAGGCAGCTGATGTCCTCGCCCGCGAGGGATCTGCCTTTCCATTAATTGGACCAGAGCCCTTCTGCGGCGTCTCTAAGGGGCACCTTAGGGCAGCAGTTAAACGCTGGGAGGATGTGCAAAAGTCCTCTTACTGGCGCGGAATTCCAGGTTTGCGACAGGCGAAGGAATTTATTTCACCTTCGTCGGCCAGGGCCAAGGAATGTCTTGTACTTAGGAAACCTGAGTTGAGGCTGCTTACCGGCTTCCTCACAGGTCACATCCCATTAAGGTATCACCTAAAGAAAATGGGCCTAAGTTCGACGGATAGATGTCGCTTCTGTGACATGGAAGCGAAATCAGCGGAACATGTTCTGTGCCATTGCCCAGCCATTTTCTGCAAAAGGTTACAACATCTAGGAGGGAGAGTAATGAGCCCGGATGGTATGCATCATATACCGGCCGGCAGTATTGTCAAGTTCATTAAGAGCCTGAATATTGACTGGACGGCTCATTAAGTAGGGTCCATGCACAAAAGATCTTTTAGGTCGCAGTGCGGGGTGGCTTGAACGCCCACATGGCCCTCAACTAATAATAATAATAATAATTAATTATGAAATAAAACGTTGTACGTTACACGTACGTTAAATTATCGTTACTGTACTCGTTCAAAATTTTGAACGTCAAACTCGTACTGTAACAACTCATTTACCGCCCTTGAGACGTAAATAACTATTATCTTCGACACCCATAATGAATTAAAGAATTTATCTATTTAAATTTTTGAATTCTAATAATAATATTACCGTGACTGATATCTTATCTTTTGCCCAAATGCGCATTTGTATTTTTTGTGTACAATAAATCTTCCGAGGTGCATTTGAGTTGCAACTCATTATAAAGGAATAATTTAGAGAATTTCTAATGGAATACTCGAAACTTGTTATTCTTGAAGCTCTTCACAGTTTCAACTGTTCACACTGAAAAAAAAATCAAATTTGGCGTTTTAATGTACCTAGAATGGCGAGTATTTTCCTGCAAAATTTGTTTTTAAAAGCAGTATATGTACATAAATCTGCGGTGTTGGCTGAATTTTTCAATACACCTATGGACGCAATAGCTCCACATATAAAATACTCAAATCACTCGATTAGGTTATGGTAAGCGATCAACAAGCAAAAAAAAAACTTATCGGGGTTTTCTGATTTGTCGAAACAAAAGTGTTATCACTCAAGAGCTTACTATACTTATCGCAAGATTATAAAAGTAACAATCGCCTCAAATTTTAGATCAAAAACATTTTTAAAGTTGGTGAAATATATTGTGATTGAAAAAAAAATGAAATTTGTATTGTTATTGGCTTTATTTGCAGTGGGTTGTTTTTCAGCCCCTGGTAAGCGCTCATAAGTATATCTACATTAGCCATATTCATCGAATATCACCAGAAAATTTTCATCTCATTACAGAATCGCGTACTGTTATAAATGATCATATTCGTGGAATGATCGATGGAGTTCGCACCCAAATGCCAGAAGGATGGCCAGATAGCGATCCTCCTATTCCATCACTGGCCCCATTATTAATCGAACATTTGGATCTTAACGTGGATTCTGACTCACTCCAGTAAGTGCATATGATAAAAACAAAGTACAATAACATTTCGATTTAATTAAATTTATGCCACCTCCGAATATAGGGCAGTTGGTTTCGTTACGAATGTTCGTGTCGATGGCCTCAACAAATTCATCGATGACATTATACAATTTAGTTTAGTAGGTTTACGTCTAACATTCAGAATTCTTGTACCAGAATTTTATATTACGGGGATGTATGATTTGAATGGGCGGATCATGAATAGATTCCCAGTTCGCGGTAGTGGTCCTTTCCGTGGCATAGCACGTGATATTGTAATGAGTGGTCATTGCCGTTTGGCCCTAAGAGGTGGTTTCTTGTATATGAGAGAATTTGTACCAGTGATTACTATTGGATCGATTGTATCTGAATTTGATGGTTTAATTAGTGATCAAGCTTTAACCAATGAGTTTATCAATCTATTGGTTGCCACTTTGATTCACGAATTAATCCACCTACACGATGAAACCATTTCGCAAACAGTTGCGGGTATTGTGATTCCAATTGCAGACAGTAGACTCAACAATATGACAATTGCTGATTTATTACCTTTTGCGGATGTTGGTGCAGCACCCCAAATAACATTGTATTGAAAAATAAATTATGAGTTTACCCATTATTATTGGATGGTTTTATTGTTAAAAGATTACCTAGCTGGCTTTTGTATTTTAAAATTATCATGGTCGCTGATAGTGATAACAATAAAATATCGTGAAACTCACTTTGATAAGAATATAATTTATGGTAAACAACAAGAGCTGCTAATGTGGTAAGTTAATATGTTTAAATCCTTACACAATTCTAGAACATTGATCAGTAAACCGCTAAACAATGACGGTTATGGTATGCAACCGATTGAACGAAGTGCATCAAAAATCTTGGGATTCAAACCATTTTCTAATTTTCAGATTTGTGTTTTATCGTTTAACTTATCGAAAATTGATTGGTGTCTCTTAAAGAAGAACTATTGGTAAGACCGGAGAGTAGTTTTCAACATTTTTAAAGTTTGGTGGTCTGTGGTTGAGAATAATTTCAATCTGATTCAGTACTCTCATCAGCTGTGGTATATTTATCAGCAGTGGAATAAACATGATTTGAGATAACGAATTTTCAGCTATATATATATAACATTTGATTCGTGTTATTTAAAAAGGATTGGGCTAAATATGCATCTTTTCAATGTCAGCGCGATCGGAGCAATTAGTAATTTGCCAGAGACAACAGCTTTTTATTTATTCAGTTTTAATTATGCAATAAATTCAAGTTTTTTAGAATTTTGTCTTAAAGATTCATTTAGGACAGTGCCATATTTAAGGGGGTACAGGGTACAATCCCCCTTCCCCATATTGTTGATGAACATATCTTGAAACTTTACGTTTGGGGTATATTATATATACATATATGATATAAGAAGTGAATATTATTGCATTGCAAATAAAACCCGGTACAATACCGTTAAGAAAAAGATTCAGCTTGGTTCGTTTTTATGTTGCGTGTCTCTATGTATATTTAAAGCTAATTAAAAAGAAAATAATAATATAAACTCAAACAAATTGCATCAAAATTTCAATTTAGGTGTTTTCCGTAAAATAGTTGAGCCGAGGTACAATATCGGTCGGATTAAAATTTTTCCCGCGAATTAATTTTACGTTCAATCCAAGCAAATCGAGAAAATCATCGAGCCAAATTGGAAAATGGAAAGTAATTAAAGATTTTACGGAAGTAGAATTCGAAAAATATTTTGAAAAATTAAAGTCACAACAATATCATGTCACACCTGTGTTCTAAGATTTTTGGGCGTCAAGGTAATCATAAATTATGGCAACTATAAAATTTGGAATATATTGTAAGGCAACCAACTCAGAAGATTCATTGCATCGGATTCATATCACAGTGGATCACTAGTCTGTCGGGTAAAGTAAGGAAACCATTTTAAATAACTGTACTGAATCATTTACATAAAAAATTATTGAAGTTATATTTTATTTTAATTTCATATTGATAAAGATTTACAAAAAAAAATATTTAATTTAATCCAAAAGGGATGTTTCTGAAATTCACGAATTTTTCCTTTGATGTTTGCCATAAGGGCTCGTACGGCGTTTCCATCCATTTTTCGTTGAGTAGATTATAAATTGTTATCAATTATTCAACTGATTTCACAGTTCGGCCATCGTTTCTCAAATTCCGTTTCCCAAAATCTCTCGATTGGACACAATTCTGGAGTGTTCGGAGGATTCATCTCCTTTCGTACGAAATTCGCGTTGTTCGCGGCTAGCCACTCAAAAGTTTTTTTTCGCGTAATGCGCCGAAGCCAAATTCGGCCAGAATAATGTGGAATTGTTATGCTTTCGTACAAGTGGAAAAGGCGTTTTTTTAGGCACTCCTGTATGTAGTTATCGGTATTTATTATCGATTTTGTGAAAAATGGGGTGCTTTTAAAACCACATTGACAGATCGCTTGCCAGACCAACAGCTTTTCTCCAAATTTCTCTTGTCGAATTGCAGTAATCGATTCGTTCAGTAATTCTCCAGGTTCTGCTGTATAAAATTGTGGACCAGGTGATGTTGAAAAATCCATTTTTAGGATGCTGTATAACAGGGGCGTCCAAGCCAAATGAGTATTTTTGGCAAATTTTCAAAATATCTAGAGCAATAAATCTGCGATTAGAAAAAAAAGCCAACTAGACAACTCGGTAACTATTTATGTATCCATAGCCACAGAATTTTTTACTCTGGGGTGCACTGGCGGATTTAACGGCGGGCGCACCGTGCGCGCGCCCGGGGCCCCGACTTCTGGGGGCCCCGCAAAACTCCAACTTTCCAGTTTTTCTAAATGGCTAAGTATCTAAAGTATGTTTCGTGTTTACATTGTGTGTAGAAGAAAAGAAAAATGGGTTAATAATTTAATATACATAAATGTTTAAAGATGTATGTTCTTTAATATTGTTTTCAATATTAAAAGTATTTGACACGTCATAACTTGGTAAAATGCCCAAACGAAAAAAAGTTAAAACCTCCTTCTTAGCTAGATATTTCATCAAATTTTCAATCTAGAAATTTTAAATGCGTGTAATTTGTACTTATAAAATAATTAGGGTACGCAATGTATTTTCTTCGATGGAGAAAAAATAGTACGTGCGTTATTCGGATTAAAGCTGAATTCACCAGATTTGTCCATTGAGCTCGCCAAGAAAATGACAACTTGACGGAGTTAAAACCGAGTTAAAAATGTGTTATCTCGCTTTTTTTTTAGAAATTTCAGAATTAGCAAAACCTAAAATAGGAATGGCAAAAGAAAAAACAATGTTGGTATGCCTGAAATTTTGTGTCCAGCGAGATAACATATTTTTAACTCGGTATTTAACTCCGTCAAGTTGTCATTTTCTTAACGAGCTCAATGGACAAATCTGGTGAATTAAGCTTAAAAGTGGCTTTGTTTTTTGACACGCATTCTTTGCACTTGCTCGGTTACGCTGTGTTTCGCTCCGCATGCAAATATAAAGTGCTTTTCATACCGGCTGCGTTGTCTTTGGACTTTAAAAAATGTAAAGTCGTTTTGTAACTTTAAAGTTTTGTAATTTTGTTTTATTTGATTAACAGTGTCACTTTTTATAGAAATGTTTTCAAACTGTTATAAAACAAATTATTTTTAAGTGATAATTATTAAAAATAAAACGTAAATTTTTTGAAGTCCGAAGTCAACGCAGCCGGTATGAAAAGCACTTAATTGATACTATTTTTCAGTTTTGTTACAAAAATACGACTTTTTAAAATCGTAGTAGGTTGTGAAACGGAATATTTTTCATAACTAGTTAGGAAATGGGGAATATTTCATAGCTAGCTAGTGAGAAATATTCATTGTGCCTACTGGATTTCCAAAGAATTTTAAAATTCATTTGGAATTTAACCATCCAAAGACTTCGGCCTGTATTAGACTATAAAAGATCTTTGACAAAGATATTTTATAAAATATATTTGTCAAAGACTTTTGATAGTGTAATAGGCATATTTTATAAATTTTTTTGTTTTATCAAATTTCTTTTATTATATTTAGCTTCTTGCGGCTAAATATGATAAAAGATTTTGACGTTGCTTAATTAATATTGTTTTAAAAAAATCGTATTTTATTGTAAAAATGGCGGAACATAAATTTAATTGGAGTGATTCAATAACCAATTGTTTATGAATATGAAGCATATGCATTTTTTTCCGTCAAATTTCATGAAAAAAATGATAAAATCTTTGACGAAGTGTAATATAGCAAAATATTTGTTAAAAGTTCTTTTATAAAATAAAATGCATGAAAATGTTTTATAAAATATATTTGTCAAAGATCTTTTATAGTCTAATACAGGCCTTTCTCAAAATTCAATAATTTACTGTTTGTAATAAAACTAGCTATACGGGGGCACTTCGCTTCACTCGTTTCGCAAATATCCCACTCGTTACACAAAATGAGGAATTTCCTAACTGTGCCCTGATTCTCTAAAGATAATGTGTAAATGTGAAAACTTGTAAAAAGCAAAGCTTTCTTTTATGAGTTGCAATTTTTCGATATTATTTTAATGATAATCCTCTCGAAAAATTTCAAACTCATAAAAGTAAGCTTTGCCTTTTACAAGTTTTCACGTTTACACACATCGCACATGACTTAGAAAATGACACAACTCAAAAATTGAGTTTTTGAGATAATTCGTCAGAAAGACGCGCAATGATCGATTTCATAACCTGACATAGTGGCGTCTTCATATTTATTTTACAAAGCGAGCGACGGCTTGATTTTCTGATCTCCTTTTTTTTGACACCCATTGGCAATATCCTATGATAGTAGTTAAAATCGAAATTAGCATTTTTTCTTTTGCTCTCCTGAAAAGTTTGAAATTTTGAGTTGTGTCACTATTATTTGTCACGTGCGACCTTATTTTTAAGAGAATCAACACCCAAGATGCTTAAATATGTGAACCTGTATATTTATTTTCCTGCCTCTCTCTATTTTTTTAAGGGGCCTAATTTTTTCTTCTGCGCCCGGGGCCCCAACCGACCTTAATCCGCCACTGCTGGGGTGAGTGTGAAGACCACCGCAATTTTTATTCCATTCTGCAATATGTAACAATAATTGCGGTGATCTTCACATCTATTTCGGAGTGATAAATTCTTTGGCCCTGGATACATAAATAATTACGGCGTTGCCCAGTTGGCTCTTTATTCTAATCGCAGTTTTAATGCTCTAGTTATTTTGAAAATTTGTCAAAAATACTCATTTGGCTTGGACGCCCCTGCTGTATAAGATAGCAGAGCATTTTCAGCAGAAAAAATGAGTTTTTCTACTCACCACCAGGGGCAGCACTAAAACAAAAGAGAACTTTTTCTGCTGAAATATTTATTAGGCAGCAGAAAAATTATGAATATTGTTCAGTTTTTGTTGCTGTTTTTTAATGTTTATTTTTGTTTTTAATATTGTTGTTTTCAATACGAATACGTATTTCTCGTTCGCGAAGATTGTCTAATTTATTTATCGAAACGGGCATAATGCCCATATTGGTTGCAAGGGGGTTCGTTCATACGATACAGTGAAAAAACTGAAAAATTCAGTTTGGCCAAATTTTTTTGAAAAATTCTGTACCTCTTTATACTTGATCGATTTTCTTAATATTGCTTGTGTGGATGTATCATGATCCCAGCTACTCAAAAATAAGGGTCCCATATTACAAGGGGGTCCGTTACAAGGTTACAAGGGGGTTCGTTCATACGATACAGTGGAAAAACTGGAAAATGGAGTTTGGCCAAATTTATTTGAAAAATTCTGTAGCTCTTTAGACTGGATCGATTTTCTTAATGTTGCTTGTGTGGATGTGTCATGACCCCAGCTATCCAAAAATAATGGTCCCATATTGATTACAAGGACCGTTCATACGATACAGTGAAAAACTGAAAAATACAGTTTGGCCATTTTTTTTTTTTAAATTCTATACCTCTTTAGACTTGATCGATTTTCTTAATATTACTTGTGTGGATGTGTTATGATCTCAGGTATCCAAAAATAAGGGTCCCATATTGGTTACGGGGAAGGTTCGTCCGTATGATACACTGAAAAACTGAAAAATTCAGTTTGACCAAATTTATTTGAAAATTTCTGTAGCTCTTTAGACTAGATCGATTTTCTTAAGATTGCTTATTTGGATGTGTCATGACCCCAGCTATAAAAAAATAAGGGTCCCATATTGGTTACAAAGAGTTCATACGATACAGTAGAAAAACTGAAAAATTGAGTTTTGCCAAATTTATTTGAAAAATTCTGTAGATCTTTAGACTCGATCGATTTTCTTAATAGTGCTTGTGTGGATGTGTCATGACCCCAGCTATCCAAAAATAAAGGTCCCATATTGGTTACGTGGGGTCTGTTCATACGATACAGTGGGAAAACTGAAAAATTCAGTTGGCCAAATTTTTTTGAAAAATTCTGTAGCTCTTTAGACTTGATCGATTTTCTTAATATTGCTTGTGTGAATGTATCATGATCCCAGCTATCCAAAAATAAGGGTCCCATATTGATTACAAGGGGGTCCGGTCCGTTCATACGATACAGTGGAAAAACTGAAAAATTGAGTTTGACCAAATTTATTTGAAAAATTCTGCAGGTGTTTAGACTCGATCGATTTTCTTAATATTGCTTGTGTGGATGTGTCTTGCCCCAGCTATCCAAAAATAAGGGTCCCATATTGGTTACAAGGGGTCCGTTCATACGATACAGTGAAAAGTTCAGTTTGGCCAACTGATTTTGGTTGCTCGAAGAGCATTTCGCTATATAAATTAGACAATCTTTGCGAACGACAAATACGAATAACAGCAATACTAAAAACAAAAATAAACATTAAAAAACAGCAACAAAAAATGAGCAATATTCATAATTTTTCTGCTGCCTAATAAATATTTCAGCAGAAAAAGTTCTCTTTTATTTTAGTGCTGCCCCTGGTGGTGAGTAGAAAAACTCATTTTGTCTCCTGGGGTGGGATGTTGTAACATCACTTTGGATTCGAATTCGATAGATTTTATGTCTCATATTTCAAGAATAAAATTGTATTCTATTTCGCTTTTTGATTACGCTTTTTCTATTGCGATCTCTTTTTGTTGCGTACTTTACTTTTCCTTCAAATCGATAAAGTATCACTAAACAAAAATTTGAGTGATAAATAATCATGAGTATAAGTAGAAATAGAATGTTGTTTTATTCGAGCAAGCTGAGATAGCAAGAAAAAGAGAATAATTGAAAAACGAAATAGAGTAAAGTTTTATTCTTAAAACATGAGATATAAAATCTATCGAATTCGAATCGAAAGTGATGTTACAACATCCCACCCCTGAAAATTTTCTGCTATCTTATACAGCATTTTATGTACGTTTCGTCGCCCATAATTAAACAGCTCGGAAATGTGTTAATGAGATGTTTGTAGAGCAATTTTGCTCGTGTTAACCCAACATTTGTTTGCTTTTTCGACCGTTTAGGAATTTTTTGCTTCTTGCAAGTTTTTAGTCCATGATTTTTTTTGATTCGCTGAACCATATCTTGTGTTGTTCTATGTTTCTTTGCAATATCCCGAACTGACTTAGAGGGAATATTTTTTAATGTCTTTAAAACGTTTAATTCTAACTTCTTGTCTCGCGTTCCTCTCGGTCGCCCATTTTTTGGTTTGGATTTTATTGTGCCTTCATTGAGAAATCGATTTATCGTCTTGCAAACATTTGGTTTTAATGTTTTGCAAATTTTTGCGATCATGGAATACGAAGTTTACTTATTTTTCTCCCATTCATGCACAATTTTTCGCGAACAACTTCTCTTTGATATTCCATTTTTACTTGTGTCACAGAAAAGAATGAACAGATATGGAAGTTCCATGTCAAGTATTTACATAGAAATATTCAATCAAAAAAATGTATTCCTGCTCTAATCTAACCAGTTAAGACAGAGACAATATAATTCAATATTACATATTTCGCTTCTCTTCTTTGTATAAAAAACAAAAAAGAAGAGAAGCGAAACATATTGTTGTATTATATTTTCCCTGTCTTAACTGGTTAGATTAGAGCAGGAATACATTTTTTAGATTGAATATTTCTATGTAAATACTTGACATGGAACTTCCATATCTGGTCATTCTTTTCTGTGCTTGTGTCACAAACAAACGAAAATAACAATAGTTTACTTTGATTGTTTTTAAAAATATAATAATAAATTTTAAAATTTTCATGTAAAGTTTTTATTTTTTGTTAATGTGTGGTTTCAAGAAGGTGTTCACCTAAATTTTGTTTCATTTGGCATGGAAACCACGGCAGCTAATATTTATAAAAATTTTTAGTTTACTTTGTTTGAAAAAAACTGTACTTTTCAAAAAACAAAAAAATAAAGATAAAATATTTTTGCGTTTTCGATTTATATGAAGGTAAAATCGTTCCTATAATTTACGCGACAGACCTAAGGTGGCTTTTCATTCGATAGCCCATCGTCTTTACAACATTCCTTTCTATCTATTGACGAATTCAATAAGGAGGTAAAATATGTGATCGAAACGGCTCTTATCAACAGTTCCATATTGAACAAGTGCCCATGGAAAAACCAAACCAATTCCCACACAACATTATGCGCTTAATGGAACCGACCGTATTGTACCATTGGCATCCAAATCTGGTATTTACCAAATTACTTGGACTGAATGTGTTAAAAAATATGTGCATTGGTCAGGCAGCTAGAGCTTTTAAGAAACGTTGTAACTAATGGATCGTTACCGTTGTGCCGTAAGGCATTCAAATGTTGATAAATATAAATAATAATAATTTATACTTGACTCTGGTATGGCGTAAGTCCGTGCACTCCTGTAACTAAAATACGGTCCGTGTAAGTCTGTGTGCAGCTGTAACCGAAAACAGTTGGCAATTGTTTCAGCTATTGGCCAAACGATTTTTGGGCGCTCGCATGAGCAAGGAGAAATTAGGTGTGGAAGTTTGACAGCGACGATAAAGAAGGGATATCGGAAAAACCAAAGTAAAGATTGGATTTTTGGAAAACTGATCTTACGAGATACGGATTGGATAAATAAAAATTTGATTCGGTGAAATACGTAGTGAATCATCGGATTAATGCGTGGCTATTAAAAAAATTATTTTCTTTATTGATATTACATATTATACTGGCTATCGATTTAACGCCGAGTGTACCCATTTTTTGCGTTGGGGTATTGTAGTTAGGTTACTTCGATTGAAGTATTCACGCCAAAACGACCACTCGCTCCATCCACTCCACGGAGGGTATAACGGTGTATACACTGAGTGTACTGAGTGACTGAGAGTGTCATCCGCTGTCACGCGGTAAACGTGAAATTTTTTTGCTCAGCGGTGTCAACAGCCAACTTGTTGTAAGCGGATCACGGTTCGAACTTCGAAGAGGGATTTTTGCTGTCAACAACCTACGACCATAGACAATCATAATAGATCTCTCATTTGACTAAAAACAGAAAATAAAAACAAAAATTTTCCATTCAAATATTATCGGTGTATTGCATATACGTATTATATTTGCAACGCATTCTAAAATCATTGCCTTATAAAATACACAACACAACTATACATTGGAATTATCAGAAGTTTTTGTTTTTTTCCTTTAGTTACTATTAAATGAGAAATCTAGTATGAATGTCTATGCTACGACTATAATGTAAAGTCAACATTTTATTTCATTTTTTTGTATCTACATACATACTTGTATTATTCACTAAATATTTAATCAGTCATTTTTGTTTCTAGTTTAGGTTCTGTTATTTACGAGTTTTTTTATAATCGGCCTTCTTTAGGACAGTGTGTCGTGGAATATTTTGTTCTTTTGAAGTTTATTTCCAGAAAACACTAGCGTGTTCGCAGAGCTCTTCGTGCGCAACAGCTGTATTTAATGGGATTACCATAAATTTTGAATAACCCCGCATCGTTTTTTTCGGATTGTGAAAGAATTTAGCAAACTAAGACCAAGTTTGTAATAATTCAATGACAGATACATATATTGTAAAAAATGGTGATTATTATAAAAAGAATGTTGTGATTTTTGGTTATTTGGTTCATTTGGACATTCAAAAGCTACGAAGGGGATATAAAATCTGATTTGGTTGATCAAAGTGTGACCCAAGTTTTAGTTCATTAGACTTAATGACATCCGTGTTAATGGTTTCCGATGGTAAAACAATTGTTGAAGCTGAAGCAGCTCGTGCTGCCGTGATCATGCACGTGGTATTTACTTTTGTGATTTAAACTTTCAACGAGGTAATGGAGGTTTAAATGGAAACTGTGGCTCGCCTTTATAATAAAAGAATTTGTTTTCCGGACATAACATCCAACAATAGTCAGGTTTGCTCATATATGTTGTGAACATCGATTATATGGTTGCCGATATCATGAAAATCAAAGGGGTTTTCACTTGGACATGCAAAAGCTAATTAACCACCATCGCGTGCAATCTGATTCGGTTGACCAAAGTGTGTCCCAAGTTTTGGTTCATTAGACTTAATGACATTCGTGTAAATAGTTTCCGATGGTAAAACAATTACTGACGCTGAAGCAGCTCGTGGTACCGTCATCATGCACCGTGGAATAAAGAAACTCAAGATTTATATGTTATAATTTTGAGTTTCCTTTATTTAATTAATTTTGTGTAATTGTTTATTATTTTGTAAATATATATTTTATTTTGTATATGTAGGCCTGTAAGTTTGAACAAGGAAAGATTTTTCGAAAAATCCCTGGATAAAATAATCCCTGGATTTTTCTTTGGTTAAAATTGGAAAGTTTAAACGACGATAAATCGGCGATGTTTTTCCGAACATCGCAAACATTCCCTGTTGTACGACTGAGTGCTCCAAGAGCGATCGATGATCAATCACGGTGATGCTCTCTTATACCTCACCGTGATCATCACATCATGTTCGCATTTTATTCGTTTTTTTTTTTACGAATTATGGGGACATATGATTCACATGTCCCCATAATTCGTAAAAAAAGAACGAATAAAATGCGACCATTGTAAATTTACTCCCCTGTTGTACGACTGAGCGCTCCAAGAGCGATCAATGATCAGTCATGGTGATGATCTCTTATACCTCACCGCGATGATCACATGTCCCCAAATTTCGTAAAAAAAGAACGAACAAAATGCGATTATTGTAACCCTGTTGTACGACAGAGCACTCCAAAAGCGATCATTGATCAATCACGGTGATGCTCACTAATAGCTCACAGTGAGCATCACTTTATAGTAAATTTCGTAAAAAAAGAACGAAAATAACGCGAACATTGTAATTTACTTCTATCCAAGACAAGATATACAGAAAATAAGGTATAATATTGCGCATGCTGTTGCTATCCTTTTTTCACAATTTGACGTCACGTGAAGACAAAAATGCTGATATTTATATGGAGTTTCGTGATATTTTTATTAATTTTTTAAATAAATGGAAAACAAATGAATTTTTTTTTATTTTTGCCATTAATTATTTTTCGTCTTTATGTTAAAATTAAATATTTCAATTTTGATTTTAGTTATATACATACTGCAATACTTTCGGAATTAAATCGCGAAAAGAGGCATGTTTTAATATTCGTGTCTAGAGCAGACTGTTTGAGCACATTGCATAACAAGTTTTGGAATTTATGAGTATAATTTTTCTGTTAAATGCAGAGAACGATTTGATTTTAATTATTTAATTCAAAAATTTGGGAGTGTTCGATTTTAAATATATTAAATTTGAATAATTCATATTGCAACAAAACTACCAATTGTTCATATTTCTGATAAGAACACATATAGAACACTAAACAGTGAATGGGTGTTTTGATTTAGTTGTGGCGAAAACCATAAGACAATAAATGAAATAAGACAGAGATTTAATTTTAATTTATAGTTTTATTTAATTTCGTTTTTATCAAATTTATATTTTCTATTAACTGGGCGTTTAATAATTTGTGAACTGAATTTTTATTTAAAATATTTTTCCATTTTTCTCAACGTTGAAAATGGAGGTAATATTTGAAAAGGTACGTGGATACCAATAATTTGAAGCCAAACGAAAATAGATGGCAAAAATTTGAGTATATAACGTAAAAAAATAAAAGTTTTAATAATTGGTACGTAAATGACCAAAAACATTTAATAATTTAATTGTTTTATGTTATGTATTCATAATTTTGTTTACCTTTTTTTCCATTTATCTTAGACATTATACACCCGAAAGAATTATTTCTCAAATATTTGGACCATAAAAATAATATAAAGCATAAAAAGGGTCTCGGTAAACTATCATTATCAATTGTAAATACGGTTTGTTAAAAAAAAATTACGATTATTCTTGATTTATTTAAAAAATTAATCAAAAAACCGTCAAACTTTATATAAATATCTGCTTTTTTGTCTTCACGTGACGTGATGCGCAAAGAAAGACGAAAATGAGGCACGGGAATATACTACCTCTTTTTTCTATATACCTTGTATCCAAGATATACAGAAAAAAGAGGTAGTATATTCCCGTGTCTCATTTTCGTCTTTCTTTGCGCATGACGTCACGTGAAGACAAAAAAGCAGACATTTATATGAAGTTTGGCGGTTTTTTGATTAATTTTTTAAATAAATCAAGAATAATCGTAATTTTTTTTTAACAAACCGTATTTACAATTGATAATGATAGTTTACCGAGACCCTTTTTATGCTTTATATTTTTTTGATGGTCCAAATATTTGAGAAATAATTCTTTCGGGTGTATAATGTCTAAGATAAATGGAAAAAAGGGTAAACAAAATTATGAATACATACATAACATAAAACAATTAAATTATTAAATGTTTTTGGTCATTTACGTACCAATTATTAAAACCTTTATTTTTTTACGTTATATACTCAAATTGTTGCCATATATTTTCGTTTGGCTTCAAATTATTGGTATCCACGTACATATTCAAATATTATGTCCATATTCAACGTTAAATATAAATGGAAAAATATATTAAATAAAAATTCAGTCCACAAATTATTAAACGCCCAGTTAATAGAAATTATAAATTTGAAAAAAAAAAGTAGGAAACCCATTACAGGATGTAATCGCATTACCGGCATCTCAACAATTCCATCTATATAATATATATCTACATATACCATTAAGGCCGGTACACATTGAGAAGGAGCGTCGAGAACGATTTTTCGATTAAAATAATAAAAAGGGTTTGTTTTTAATTAACGATAGCCATGACATCGTGCATTTACTAACAACAGAATTTAAAATTTTAACAGTTTAAATACAAAATTTCAATTTATCGTTGATAATTTTTAATTTAAGACGATAAATTGAAATTTTTTATTTTTTAGCAAATACATTATACACGATATTTTAGCTATCGTAATTAAAAACAAACGCTTTTATACAAGCCGTAGTATTTGCGGTATAAACACAACATAAAACTTACTACATATTTCTGTAAGTATTATTGTCGTAACCCCGTATAATCTTTACATATTTCAATTTTAACACTAGAAGCACCACACTCAAAAAAATTTTACCAGTTAAATTTACAAGATCGTTTTGTAAAAGTGCTTACAAAATAAATTTGTAAAGTTAAGACAAAATTGTTAATTTCTTCTAAATTTATGTAAAATTTATTTAGTTTTCTATTAATTTGATAAAATTTTATACGTTTTATAATTTTCTTTATCAATTAAATTAAAAATAAAAATATGTTAAACTACAAACTATTTTTATTATGTTTACTAAAATTTTGTTAAATGTATATTTATATTTGTAAGTTCATTGCAAAAATTATTTATTATCACAAAATTACCAATAAATTGTAAAAAAACATTGTTAGTATTACTTACGATAAAGGAAAGAAAAAAAAGCAGTTTACAAAATATTTTGTAGAATTTATTTTGAAAATTTGCCTTTTTTTGTAAATTGCATAACTAGAAATTGCACAATTGTGAAATTCAAATCTATTTAGTATCATTTACCAGAAAAGTTTATTAGATTTATAAAACAGTAGTTTATAAATCAACTTATTATTTGTCAATTTTACAGCAACAAATTGTGAAATTCTATTTCAATTTATAGCTTTGAATAATTAATTTGAATCCATAATTCAATTTCGTTTATTTTTAATCCATAATGTTTCGAAAGGATATGCAATAGAATAGGCTAACTTATTTATCATGGTTTGAGCTAAACCGAATGTTCTTTAAATTTGTACAAAAATATAATCATTGTTGTAAGCCTTGTGCGAGCGCGACATACAAACGAGTGCGGTATTTAAGTACAGAATAGGAATAATTACATGGCCTAAACTTCCGTTGTCCATTCGCTGTCATTACAAAAGAAACTATGAAATTTCTAATTTTGGAGGAGAATCTTTAAAAATATGTATTCACTACCCGAACCCAAAAACGCTGATATTCGCATCCATATTATCCAACAATACTTGCCTGCCGTGGCCTACAACAATCACTTCCATATAAGTTCGATTCAAATTTATGACTTAACACACAGCTTCCGTATACACTCACCCTTCATCTCTCGTCGCTAATTATGAATCCGATCACAACGATAAATAAATAAAATCATGGATCAACTAAAATCAATTAATTAATTAAGTGTTAATTAATCTTTTCAGTTTTTAAAAATCATTTATTCCTCTAGCAAACGGCTAAACAAACCATCAGCGGCAACATGAAATTATTAACCATGAATGTCGTTTAGTTGATATTATATCATCAGAATTTAATGTCTATCATAAACAAATCTACCTAATTGACGATACGCAAAAATGGGAAGTTAATAGTTTATAAGCATTTTTCACAGCGCAAATTGTTTCTTAAGCCAAACTTTTAATCTAATTTAATTTAAATTCAATTAATATTTTGATTAATGGCATTATAATTGAAATGTCGACTTGGTAATAAGGCAATTTTTGAAGGAATTATTGATTGGATTAGTTTAAACCCAAAATTATTGTAAATATCAATAAATCTATTAGAGAAAAGGTTCGGAATCATTTTTAAATTTTTAATACATTCGTAAATCGAGGAAACCATTCATTCATTTGATTGCTTGATAAATTAGGGATGATATGCGATTAGAGGGTTGAGAGGATTTGGTACAGAAAAGTAGTTAAGTTTTATCAAAAAAAACACTTATGTCATTTGAAATTTTAGTAAAATTTAATAAATTAAAGAAATTTTGTAAAAGTCAAAAATGTTTGTAAAATTTACAAAATTTTGTGTAAATTGTATTTGGGAATTCAGTTGTAAAATTTACTAAAGGTAATGGTTTAGAACAAAAAATAATTGATTTTTACAAATGATTCTGTAAAATTTATAAAGTATTCTAACAATTTATTAAAATTGTGTCATAAATACAAAATATTTGTTATTTTTTCACTACATTTTTTAAATTTTACAGAGAATCGTACCTTTCACAAGTGTTTTTGTAAACTTGTAGAACATAATTAATTGTTTGCTAGGTATAAATAAAATTAAATCAGTTTATGTTTAGTGGTCAGAGATTAAAGATTGAAAATCTTTTCCATAAAGAAAGAAAGCAGATTTAGAATTAACAATATTTTGAATATGTAATATGGAAATTTTTTTAATTAATATTGGAATCGATTCAATTTTATTAAAAAAATATAATATGTATTACGAAAATTTTCGGCAGGTAAGTCAATTTTCAAATTTAGTTAATAAGTTATGTATATGGTTATGTTTAAAAGTTTATATGAAATTTAATTGCATTGTGTTGTAATGTGGATAAAATGAGAAATTAATTTAAAATGTGAAAATATACATATTTGTGTTTTCGCCAAACCAAACATAAATGTGTTTTCGATAAATAAATGGTTTTATTATTTTGTGTGTCTGAGTCGGAGAATTACATTCTGGCTCTTACTTTTGTTTGGTTTTGGCGTCGCTAGTCCAAAACAAATAAAATCTTCTGTGAATATCTAAAAACACACGCCTAAACTATTTAATGTGTATTAACAACTATTATAATTTAATTGTAATTTAGAGTTATAGTATCCACATTCTACACAATGCAATTAAATTACATATATTTTTTAAATAAGGATGTACAAACAAAATAAAAATTTATTTTATTAAATATTTATTAGTTTTGTTGGGAGGCTTTGTTGGAAGACAATTGTACATGGGCTGAAATTGAAATACATTAGGCAAAAAGTATCTCGTCTTGATATAAGCAAATACAATCTGGGGCTTCTACCAAAGAAATTTTCAGAAAATGGCCGCAGTATAAAAAACCTTTTGGCTATAAATTGGTAAGAAATTTGCTAATAGAATGATTTATTCGCGGGACATACATTTTTTATTGGTTTTTGCAGACTGAAACGGATTTTAAGGCGCTACAAATAGTATCGAGGTTAACTTTGTAGATTTCCTGCACAAAATAATACCGATCCTGAATGAAAAAGTAAAAGGGGCAGCGGATAGGAATTTGTTGGCAGTTTTAAAATTAAAGGATAATTTTAATGAAAGTAAGTATGTAGTACAAAATATTAAATATATTTATTATATTATATGATTAAATTATTTAAGTGAGTATCACATTCCATATGAATACGTAATTAAGTTTCAAATTGGTATTGCATTAGGTTGTGTGAGAATTTTTTTGTCTAAAATATAATCAAGCATGTGGAAAATTAAAAAAAATTGAAATTGTTCAGGCATTCAAAATCTTTATATGAAAGGCCGTTAACAATTTATAAGATAATTTGATTTAGTAATGTCCTCAGATAATCGAATAATTTGATAATATACTTAGATAAATCTAATACCGAAATTAATTTTATAAATCAGAATTTAACCTCTATACTATTCCTACGATTAAACTCGTCGTTATATATTTATATATTGTAGGGCCTATTTATACTAAATAAAACCTTTATAAATTTTCGCAGATGGTGCTTGACCAACTTTATTTCATTTATTACATCATGTATTACTGCCAACCTTAAGGAAAGTACGGATGGAAACATAAAAAAAGTTCATATTCGATTTAGCGTTCAAGATGCACAAAACAGCTTTATTCTAGTTAGTGCAATGGCGGAAGTGTTGGAGAAAAAACTTCAAATTGAAATGGCTGAACAGAAATCCATCCAAACCCATCAACCATATTATCTTTTTCGATGGGGTCAATCGTCAGATACAAGTTATGTTCATTCCTTCAAGGTATAGAAATTTTATTCGCAATAATTCTTATTTAATTTAAAATATACATTACATTCATTTTTAGTTTGGATGTTTATTCAAACTTATTTTTATAAGCTTATAACAAAATATGATTTAAACAACCTGGCTGTAAAATATTTAATTAAAAGATTGAAATAATGAAATTAAAATTATATTTAATTTTTAAGTATGTATGTTTTAATATTAGTACTAGCATAGTTAATTAAAATGAATGAAACTTACAAAAATAGCTATTATTATTATTATTATTATTTTTTAAATACTTGTATTAATCTAGTTTAATAATTTAGATAAAGGTAAATTATTAGAAAACTGGAGAATTTTTGAAAACTAAATTAAGCATACAAATAAAGAAACACTGTGAATTAATGAATAATAAAAAGTAATAATTTGTTTTTTTACTCGCTGCAGTGGCCTAATAATAATAATATTTATTATATATATATATATATATATATATATATATATATATATATATATATATATATATATATATATATATATATATATATATATATATATATATATATATATATATATATATGTATATACATATTACTATATATATATATATATATATATATATATATATATATATATATTATATATATATATATGTATATATATATATATATATATATATATATATATATGTATATATATATATATGTATATATATATATATATATATATATATATATATATATATATATATATATATATATATATATATATATATTATATATTTCACAAACCATGGTATGAATCTTACAAAATATTTTGTTATATTTACAAAACCTTTAAACATTTCTGTGATTTACATAATTTTTTTTTTTAAATTGACTAAGCAAATTTTGTTAAATTAAAAATCATTTTGTATAATTAATAAAAATGGTTTTGAAAGTGACAATATCATTTTGTAAAAATTACGTTTATTTTACCAACATCACTGTGTTCTCTCTTAATTTAACTATTTCATTTTGTAAATTGTACAAAATGTTTATTCACCGTTAAAGATTTTCCGTCATTTATAAAAAAGAATTTAGGAATCTTACAAAGTATTTTGTTATTTTGAGATTTTTTTTTTGTATTTTTTGCAATATTTTTTTTATGAAATGTATAATATTTAGTAAATTTCTAAATTGTACAAAAAATTTTGTGTGTTGTATATTTACGAAAAAATTGTAATATTTACCTCGAAAAATGTGATTCTCACCTATATTTTTCTTTGAGTGCAACCTGTCAAAATGACGAATTGTACATTTATTGAATTCAATTTTTTTAATTATTATGTTTATATGTTTTTGGAAGTTTATGATGAATTTTAACATAATTACTTTGTTGTCATATTAAAAGTCATTACACAGATTCCCACAAAAATATTAACATAATAATTAAAAAAATTGAATTTAATAAATGTATAACCGGTCATTTAACCGGTCGGTAGTTCTAGTGTTAAATTGTAGTTTGTATCAAAAACAGTACAAAATATAACTAACCCTTATACGGTAGACAGACACAAAGTTAATCGCGATTTTCATATATCCCGATTGTCAAAAAACGCCTTGTGAAAACGAAATAGTCCAGTTTTTTGTGAAGATTGTGTAATGACAGTTGTCTGTCATTACATGATTTTCACCTAAACCGGATTATTTTGTTTCCACAACGCGATTTTTGACAAAAATGACAGCTGAAAATCGCGATTAACTCTGTGTCTGTCTACGACTCTACGGTATTACCACAGAGTACTTATATATAAGTACTCTGTGGTATTACAGAAAAATAGTTTATATACATTGCATACTTACTAGTTTATATACACTACTTTATATACATACATACATACATTCAAACAAAATCATTTTCATTAAGTAAAAAATGTTTGAACATGTGTTCTATCAAAACCAACAAATTTGACGAATTTAATAAATGTATTCCTGATCATACATACATTCAAACAAAATCATTTAATTAACAATGAAAGTTCACACTAATTGTTCAAACATTGTTTGTGTGATCATTACAACATACTGTGTAGTAGTTTTATATACCTTACTTACTAGTTTATATACACTAATTTATATACATCCAAACAAAATCATTTTAATTCATTGAAAGGAAAAAAAAATTTTGAACATGTATAAACATTTTTGTTCGTTTTTGGTTCTATTATGAACTTTCATTGTTTTTTGTTTGTTTTTTACGTGAATGTATTGTAAAGGAAATCTTTAAGCGTCTATAACTTTGGAGTCCGACCACCTAAAGGTCTTAGCCATACCATTTGTTTCTTATCTGATCAATGTCTATAAGTCGGCCTTTATTTCATGAAAATCGTATAAGTACTTTTCGACTTAATACTTGTTAACAGACATCAATAGCGGGGATATAAGGCATCTCTCTCGCTCTAGCGCTTCGCTTGAGTTGAGATGCCTAAAACTAATCAACGTATTTCTTTTTTTTTCTATTACTATGTGTAATGTTAATAGCTGACGCTTGGAAACAAATTACGTCATGTTTCAACAGCCGTAAAAATGAAGAGACAAAAACGACAATGCAGCTCAAAAATGTTTATAAAAATTTAAAGGGCGTAAGCGCAAGGAAGTAGCAGATCATGCAATTGCGTCCTACGAAAATACTGGTGGTAGTGGACCTCCACCAGATATGGATGAAGATCCACTATTATCGATAATAAACGACAGTATTGATCCCCTCAGTAACCCATATGATTCATCTGCGGATATTTATGGAGATAAGGTAAAATAGAAAAATTTGCATCCAAACTAATAATAAAATAATAAAGTTCTTTTTAGGAAATGATAGAAACCACGGAATATCTAAATGAAGAATTGGATACCGCACAGTCGAATGATCTAAACACCACAAAGTCCACCTCGCAGTCGCAATCAGGTAATTCACTAACTCCAACACAAACACGATTGAGGACGCGACTTCGCCAATGCAGTAACGACGATCGGGCCTAGAAACACTTCAAGAAGAAGCTTTAAAAAGTAAGATAGAGGTAAATAAAGCGAAAACAGCGTATTATAAAGAAAAATTAAAAACTTTTGAAAATATGTATATGAAAATGATGTACTAACGAAAATAAAGATGAATTATTAAGTAAAGATGAATTAACAAAATTAAACCTAAAAAAAATTAATTTTATTCAAAGCTTCTTATTATACTGTCCCGAATAAAGGTATTCCTGGTGTAGTCTACGCGTGTTGGTCGATTGGATGTACGTCTCTATGATTGACCGCGTTGAGCTGAGAGCCTTGTTATAGCGTTGGTCAGCCATTGTTTGCGGATTGCGTAATGGAGTGATCAAATAATTTTTACACCCGTATGGTATCCAGCATCACCAATCATACGAGAATCACCAAATTCTCCAGATTCAAATCTCGCTCGCATTGGGAGAAATTAAAGATTGTTTGGTCATGAGCTGAACCAAACCACCTAAAAAGATAAGGAAGGTAAGTAATTAAGGAAATTTATTATTTTCCTATAAATATTAAATCTTACCTTGCTAGTTTTCTTTCCTTTTATTAAAATAAAAAGTGCTAAAAGTAAGAGTAATTTCATTTTTCCGATTTAAATTGGAAACTTTAAAAGTTATAGAGATACCTTGTGCGTGTTGCCCTTGAAAGGGATAAACAAAAACATACTGCGTGTAGTGATTTTGAAGATTATTAACATAAAAGAGCAGTAAATTGTGACAAAATTGTAGCACAGTACTATTAACTGTATATAGTGCCGGTTGCCGTATGATAATCCTTTGTGTCTGATCGTAATTTGCTTAGCCGCCACTGTGATTAATGCGGCATATAACATTATCTCTATATATAAAAATGAAGAATTGCTGTGCGTTAGTCTCGCTAAAACTCAAAAACGGCTGGACCGATTTTCAAAATTTTTTTTTTGTTTTGTTTGCTATAGTTCAGGGATGGTTTAGAAAAAAAAAATTTGAAAAACCCCCAAGTTCAGCTAAAAAAATCAAAAAATAAAAAATTTTCTATATAATCTCTAAATCTATATATAAAAATGGTGTAAAAAATGTATGTGCGCACATCAGTTGAGAACGGCTAAACCGATTTGGCTCAATCTTTTTCTATTATGTTTGAAATTGCCAGGAGATGGTTCTTACGAAAGAAAATTTTGGGAAAATCCTTCGGAAAAGTCGGAAAATTCGGAAAATCGAAAAATTATGTTTTTGTATAGGATTTGGCGCGTAGCTAACCAGATGGTAAAAACCAGATGTTTTGTAGAAGAGAAAAATTGGAAAATCTGAGTGGAAAACTCGGAAACTTCCGGAAAAACCCGAAGAAAATTGAATTTTTTTTCAATGAAATTTTGAATTTTTTGAATGTTTTGATGACCGATTGGGCTTAATCTTTTTTTATTGTGTTTGAAATTGCCAGGAGATGGTTCTTACAAAAGAAAATTTTTGGAAAATCCTTCGGAAAAGTCGAAAAATTCGGCAAATCGAAAAATTATGTTTTTGTACGAGATTTGGCGCGCATCCAAACCAGATTGTCTTTTAGAAGAGAAAATTTTTGAAAAAGAAGTGGAAAATTCGGAAACTTCCGGAGAAACCCGAAGAAAATTGAATTTGTTTTCAATGAAATTTTGAATTTTTGTATGTTTTGATGACGGATTAGGCTCAATTAGGCTCAATCTTTTTCTATTGTATTTGAAATTGCCAGGAGATGGTTCTTACGAAAGAAAATTTTGGGAAAATCCTTCGGAAAAGTCGGAAAATTCGGAAAATCCAAAAATTATGTGTTGTACGGGATTTGGCGCGTATCCAAATCAGATGGTCTTTTAGAAGAGAAAAATTGGAAAATCTGAGTGGATAACACGGAAACTTCCGGAAAAAACTCGACGAAAATTGAATTTTTTTTTCAATGAAATTTTGAATAATTTGTATGTTTTGATAACCGATTGGGCTTAATCTTTTTCTATTGTGTTTGAAATTGCCAGGAGATGGTTCTTACAAAAGAAAATTTTTGGAAAATCCTTTGGAAAAGTCGGAAAATTCGGCAAATCGAAAAATTATGTTTTTGTACGAGATTTGGCGCGCATCCAAACCAGATTGTCTTTTAGTAAAGAAAAATTGGAAAATCGAAGTGGAAAACTCGGAAACTTCCGGAAAAACCCGAAGAAAATTGAATTTTTTTTTCAATGAAATTTTGAATTTTTTGAATGTTTTGATGACCGATTGGGTTTAATCTTTTTCTATTGTGTTTGAAATTGCCAGGAGATGGTTCTTACAAAAGAAAATTTTTGGAAAATCCTTTGGAAAAGTCGGAAAATTCGGCAAATCAAAAAATTATGTTTTTGTACGAGATTTGGCGCGCATCCAAACCAGATTGTCTTTTAGTAAAGAAAAATTGGAAAATCGAAGTGGAAAACTCGGAAACTTCCGGAAAAACCCGAAGAAAATTGAATTTTTTTTTCAATGAAATTTTGAATTTTTTGAATGTTTTGATGACCGATTGGGTTTAATCTTTTTCTATTGTGTTTGAAATTGCCAGGAGATGGTTCTTACAAAAGAAAATTTTTGGAAAATCCTTTGGAAAAGTCGGAAAATTCGGCAAATCAAAAAATTATGTTTTTGTACGAGATTTGGCGCGCATCCAAACCAGATTGTCTTTTAGAAGAGAAAAATTGGAAAATCGAAGTGGAAAACTCGGAAACTTCCGGAAAAACCCGAAGAAAATTGAATTTTTTTTCAATGAAATTTTGAATTTTTTGTATGTTTTGATGACGGATTGGGCTTAATCTTTTTTTATTGTGTTTGAAATTGCCAGGAGATGGTTCTTACGAAAGAAAATTTTTGGAAAATCCTTCGGAAAAGTCGGAAAATTCGGCAAATCGAAAAATTATGTTTTTGTACGGGATTTGGCGCGTATCCAAATCAGATGGTCTTTTAGAAGAGAAAAATTGGGAAAAAGAAGTGGAAAACTCGGAAACTTCCGGAGAAACCCGAAGAAAATTGAATTTTTTTTTTCAATGAAATTTTGAATTTTTTGTATGTTTTGATAACCGATTGGGCTTAATCTTTTTCTATTGTGTTTGAATTTGCCAGGAGATGGTTCTTACAAAAGAAAATTTTTGGAAAATCCTTTGGAAAAGTCGGAAAATTCGGCAAATCAAAAAATTATGTTTTTGTACGAGATTTGGCGCGCATCCAAACCAGATTGTCTTTTAGAAAAAAAAAATTGGAAAATCGAAGTGGAAAATTCGGAAACTTCCGGAAAAATCCGAAGAAAATTGAATTTTTTTTCAATGAAATTTTGAATTTTTTGTATGTTTTGATGACGGATTAGGCTCAATTAGGCTCAATCTTTTTCTATTGTGTTTGAAATTGCCAGGAGATGGTTTTTACGAAAGAAAATTTTGGGAAAATCCTTCGGAAAAGTCGGAAAATTCGGAAAATCGAAAAAATATGTTTTTGTACGGGATTTGGCGCGTATCCAAACCAGATGGTCTTTTAGAAGAGAAAAATTGGAAAATCTGAGTGGAAAACTCGGAAACTTCTGTTGAATTCGATGAAAATGGAATGGAATGTCCACTCAACTCAATCATCTATTGAGAATAGAGTTGAGTTGTTTGATTTTTTCTATCATCAAAATCAATTTTCGTGAAGGACAAAAGTATTTGCTCGAAACGAAGTAATTTGGGGCGGGACGTAGTTCGCCGGGTCAGCTAGTATTTTATATTTCTGTGTGATCTCCGTGTTATTTATTAAATTTGTGTTGTTGTTGCGCATTCGTACCTACGCATACAGTGGAGTACAAAAAAAAAAGAACACAAGCGATTTCTGTGCAGTATCATTAAACCAGAGACGTATCATTAAACCGTATCGTTGTATTATCTTCTTAAATTCTTAAAGAAGTTAAAAATAAATCAATCAACAGATTTCTAGTTAGCCCAACTGATGAAAAAATTCTGATTACTCACTGTAGAAGGCGACGAAGGGACTCAAAAGACCTAAAACGCAAGTGCCTTTACTTAAAAATGATGTCACAAAGAGAAGGCTGATCTGTTTGCGGAGTATCTCCAGGAAACCTTCCAACCACTACCAAGGCAAACTGCCAATGAAAATATAATATCTATTCACAAGCTGGATGAGTTTGAAATACGGCCAGTAACTCTCAAAGAATTAAAAGAAGAAGTGAAAAGTAACATGAATGTTAAAAAAGCCCCAGGGTATGACTTGATTACTTGCCAAATTATCAAAGCTCTACCAGACAAAGGATTTCGTAAGCTACTACCCATAACCAATGCGACCTTTCGGTTAAAATATATTCCGCATCAATGGAAAGTAGCAGAAGTAATCATGATACCAAAACCTGATAAACCACCTAACAATAAAAAATCATACAAACCAATTTCTCTGCTGCCAATTATGTTAACGCTCTTTGAAAAATTATTACTAAAGAGACTTAAACCAATAATTGAGGACCGACAACTAACTCCTCCACATCAATTTGGATTCAGAGAAAAGCATTCTGCAATTGAACAGATCCATAGAATCACAAAAATAATTGAAAGAACGTTAGATTGTAAAAAGTATGTATACTCAAGCATATTCCTGGACGTCGCGCAAGCTTTCGATAAAGTTTGGCACAGTGGTCTGGAATACAAACTGCATAGAGATCTGCCGAGACAATTCTATGCCATACTAAAATCTTATTTATCCAATAGACACTTCCGAGTGAAATATGAGGATGAATACTCTGAGCTAAAGAAAATCTCTAGCGGTGTCCCGGAGGGGAGTGTCTTAGGGACAATCCTGTATTTACTATATACAAGGGACATACCAACCACAAATGAAGGAACCATAGCCACCTTTGCAGATGACACAGCAATTATGGCAATTGGAAGTAATGTCGCTGATGCAACGAGCAAACTTCAGAGGATGACCATTGCGGTTTACAAATACAAAAATTTACAAAATATTCTTTAAAACAAATTTATAAAACTATATTTCTAAAAACAAAACAAAAATAAACATAAAAATTTGGCCCTTCGACCCATTCGGCCCTTCGACCCATTCGGCCCTTCGACATTCGGCCCTTTGATATCATACCCTATATTCGCCATATGATAGATAACCCTGGAATATTCGCTAATGTTATCGGTGCTATTGACGGATGTCATATCAGAATTAAATCTGTGGTTTTTTTGAGAAACTAGTTAATTGCAAAAAGACCATTTTTGGGAAATTGCATTTGAAACAAAAATGACTATAATTCAAATAATTTTGAATAATTTATTTATTTTGTTTGTATTATTGTATGTATTATTGTTTGTATATCAATTTAGATAACAAGGTGGCGGAAATCAATTTACATAAACATATTTTATAAAACCAGTTTAGTTATGCTGTAAAGTGGAAATATATCAAATATCCTGTTTTGAATTATCTGAATTTAAATTCATATAAAGTTGATATCCGCTGATAGCTAGTGTTATTAACAACCAAGAAGCACTTTGTAAATATTTAAGTAAAAATAACTAGTTAAAAAAAAACAAAATTTTTGCATAAATTAAAAAGTTTGAATGAAAATCGAAAATTATTGTGTAAAATTTAGAATTTGTTGATGAACATAATGAAATGATAAACGTAATTATTCTTGCACAAATTTTATTTATTAGGTACACTTCAATAATATCACTTCATTTCATAGTTGTCATTGTTGCAGTATCACATTATATTAATAAAATAATATAAAAATAAATTTTAATAATATTTTCATCAGAATCCGAATCGCTTGAAATAATATATCATAATTCCTTCATATTTGTTTATGTTTTTAGTTCAAGATAGTAATTATGAAATACAAGAGGAATGAATTCTACACAGGAATTTAATTATAGCATCCCGTACTATATTTTTCGTAAAACATGCTATGTGCATAGCTGATTTTCCACTCTGCATAGCATGAAATGCAATATTGCAATCGCTGCTATAATAAGAGCTAATTTATTATGCCATATAGGTATATTTCCTATATGCATTTCTACAAATCCAATGTATTATAGGAATAATTCCTATAAGATACAATTTCCTTTGTTTTATTGACGATTGGAGCATCACGGATTCCACCTAGTGGAACATTTTTAAAATGAGCTACCTGATAATTTGACGTTCGAAATTTTTGTAAATAAGTCCAATTTTGATCTGTAAACACAATTTTTACTTACCGGATTGCTAATATTTGTAAATAATTCCAATTTTGGACTATAAAAACAATTTGTAATTACCGCATTGCTAAATTTTCTTTCGTCGCATTTCTGACAAATGTCACTTTATCAGGTGCATCATTTTAACTATTGTCCTCGAGAGGCGCTTTTTTTACTTTTACAATCGTCAATAGACCTTTTTCCTTAATTGTCAAACATAGTGAATCAGCAGAAATATGTGTAGGTGTTGCATAATATTGGAATCTTGTTTTCAGTGTTTTAACTAAATAAATTAAATTTTACATTAAATTTAACTTTAGAAACGCTTTTGCGGAATTGTGAAGTTGTTTCCCGAAATATAATTCATTAATTATACTTCTACAACATTAATTTATACTTCGGACCACCTACGGATCGTCGATCTTACTTGTCAAATTTTTTTAAGGAAAAAGGTCAATACGATTCTCTTTATTTTGAACGTAATATTAAAATCATTAAAAATAAATTGAATCCTCTCCTCGAGAAAAAGTGTATGTGTCTAAAATAGGGACCACTCCACTACAAGAATGATAAATTACAAGATTATGCAGCAACTCAAAATACGTTACTCTCTTTTTTTGTAAAAAAATAAAGCGTAGGAACCAGTCTGTATATCCAGAACCATCTTGATGTGAATAGAGCCGGCATGTGAAAAATGAACTTAAAATAAGGGATATTGACGATTGTAAAAGTAAAGAAAGCGCCTCTCGAGGACAATAGTTAAAATGATGCACCTGATAAAATGACATTTGTAACAAATGCGATGAAAGAAAATTTAGCAATGCGGTAATTAAAAATTGTTTTTATAGTCCAAAATTGGAATTATTTACAATTATTAGCAATCCGATAAGTAAAAATTGTGTTTACAAATCAAAATTGGAATTATTTACAACAATTTCGAACGTCAAATTATCAGGTATCTCAGTTTAAAAATGTTCCACTAGGTGGAATCCGTGATGCTCCAATCGTCAATAGAAACACTAAAAATTCATTTATTTTCATAGATCTTGTATGAAAAACCCGATTTCGATTGACGATAAATTATGAATTAAAAGTTAAACTCAGTTAAATAATTTTTTTTTTTTCACTATGGACCAATGGTTGTGGGCTAAATGTGAACCCACAGAAAACCGAATTGGTTCTCTTCTCTAGGAAATATAAAATTCCTCATGTCGATCCTCCTACTTTAAATGGTTTCAACTTGGCTTTTACAGGTGAAGCAAAGTTCTTGGGTCTCGTCTTAGACAGTAAATTAAACTGGAAACCGAATATTACGGAAAGGGTAAAGAAAGCTACGGTAGCGCTATACTCCTGCAAAAATGCAATTGGGAAAGGTTGGGGGCTGGATCCCCACATGGTCCTTTGGCTATACACAGCAGTAGTTAGACCCATTCTTCTGTATGGGGTAACAGTTTGGTGGCCTGCTCTGGACAAAACTGTCAACCTAAAGTTGTTGACAAAAGTTCAGAGAACAATCTCTCTGTGGATCAGTGGTGCAATGAGGAGCACATCCACTCAGGCACTGGAGACTCTGCTATTTCTAACTCCTCTAGATATCATGGGAAAACAGTGGGCAGCTAGCACTGCCATACGACTGAAATCCACCTTAATGTGGACCTGCAATAACACAGGGCACTCATCTATACTTTGTAACAAAGGGCTTCCCAAGACCACCGACTATACTGTCCCGTCACTATCTTTTGATAGAAAGTTCCGGACTATTATACCATCTAGAGAGGACTGGATGATGGATACAGTTTTGGAACCAGGAGTTTTGAACTTCTTCACTGATGGTTCAAAACGGGATAGAGGAGTAGGGGCTGGGGTGTTCTGCGAGGAACTCATGTTAAACCTCTCCTTTCGTCTCCCTGACTACTGCAGCATTTTTCAAGCTGAGGTAACTGCGATAAAGGAAGTAGCGGACTGGTTGAGGTATAATGTAATATCGACTAGTGCACTCAGAGAAAAAATATGATAAATGACTGATTGCAGTTATTGTATTATGATTCAGGAAATCATATTCAACTATATTTGATATATCCTAACATATTTTAATGATAAATACCATTTATTTAATTACTAGAATTATATATGATAGGTTTTATTAAATTTTGATAACTGCAATAATTTTAACCTTTTATGATTGCAACAATCATGCGATATGGTTTAATATGGTCGGGACAATTATAATATGGTTTTATGTATGATCAGCAATATCTAAATATGGTTAAAACAATTGTATTACAATTGGGTCTACCGTAATAGAATTGAGTTTATCATAACAAAATAACGGTTTATTGGAATTTATTTATATCCCCTCGTCTTTGCTACGGTCATATCAAATTGAATTTTTATTCTAACAAGATACAAGTGTTACCCAATCTCGTAAACAAATTTTAAATAACGAGAAACAACTTAAAAATAAATAATTTTACTTAATTCCACTAAATTAAAATGAATTAAGAAAGTGTTTTAGTGATATTAGTAGTTTTAAAACCTAGTTCAAAAGTGAAGTTTTAGTAAATATGTAGTTATAAAACCCTATAATAGGGTAATTCTGCCTTGCAGTGGAAAACTGCGACGCGTAAGTACATTTGATTTTATGCTACAGAGTATTAAACCGTATTGAATAAAGGTTTTTAACGCGAAAAACTGCAGAATTTTTTCTGATTTTTATTTTGTTTTAGTATATTAATTTCGATCACTCATTGTTCATTATAGTCGCTCGAGTACGAAACATAATAAAATAAAATAAAAGTCAGAATCAAAAATGTTTTGCAGTGTTTCGTGTTAAACATTTTTAATAATTGGTGATTCTGAATGTAGGAACAATTAATTAATTATCGTATTGGTTACTTAACCGTTTTGCTTTCTAAATATTTGCTTGTTCACTGTTTTCAATTATTAAAATAAAGGTTCCAAATTCCAATTATTTAATGCGTGTAGACTGTAGAGAATACAATTTTAAGAAAATATTGTACACAATTAGTTTTTGAGAATTACTGTAATATTCAATGCAGGCACTAACATACAACCCAAATTCAATCTTCTACAATAGATTTAAAAGAAGTAATATGAACATAATTAATTACTACACACATTTTTTAAAAAAATTTAAAAATGTGTATATTAAGTGTGTTTCGCCAAGTGCCTACGGCAGAAAGTGTAAAAAGTATAATTATATACATATGTATACAATTTTATTCGACTATAAAAATGTTTAGACTTAGAAAAAATTTGATTGAAAAACTATTCTGCGATTTCTAGTAAACTCGGCAAACAAATTACCCTTAAGACAAAGGAACTGGAAATTGAATAAGTAAAAGGTTTTGTTAGAATCAAATTATATACATAAATCAGTTCAGGTTTCTTTAGGCTTTTTAAGGACGACTTTACAAAATTTACGAAACTTGTTGTTGTTATTTCCAAAAAAGCTACAGGAGACGTACTATCATCCATCTTTCCGAGATTGCACTGCCTAAGGTAATACAATGTTAGTTGCATTAAAATATATTATGTGTATGTATGCTCAATGTGGTTATTTTTATTTTCAGGAAAACTATTCATTGTTTCGAATAATTACAGAGCTGACCTTGTTGTTCTGAATTAATAAAAAGACGTTCGATATTATCAACTACTACCTCAACCATCTCAAGTAATGGTGAATATCGTTTTTAGGTAAATTGATAAAAAGCTCTTGGGCTAATATTTACTTGAATTTATTTTCAATGATATCAATTTCAATGATGGCATTGCTATTTAGAATAACAAGTCAATGATTGTGCTGAGCTTTACGACTGATTTACATTCAAAGATTTTTGCAGATGCAGATATCAAATCAAAAAATGGTTTTGTTTACACATAAAAAATAAATTTAAACCAAAAATGTCATAAACTAATACAAATAATTGGTTTCCTTGTTTTTGTAACCTTATTATAGTTATTTCTTCTCGCATCGACGATTTTACAGAAAAAAGATGAAACTCGACATCTGCAAAAAAAAAGCAGATGACGATTTTTGGGTTTGTTTCTCGGGTTTCAATTGATTTTTTTTCTCTTTCTGTCTTTGTTGTTTTTCATAGGTTGTGTTTCACTTTTTTGCGAACGTCGAATGCCGTTGAATGTAAATCAGCTATTACAAGCGTTGGAAAAAAGTAATATTTATAGAATTAACTTATGTCGATTTCTTTTGACTTTTGAAAAAATTCTAAATTTTCGTGTCCCAAAAGAAGGCGAGAAAAAAACATCAATTTATTTTTATTGTATTGGTGATTTGTTTTTGATTATTTATATGATTTCCGCCATTTTGAAATGTCAATTTGTATAAAATGATACGTCAGATTGACATTTATCATTTCTTGGTGTTAGTATTTTGTGGTAAAGTGGGGGTAAATTTATGAAAAAATATAAATTTCAGAAAATCGATATATCAAAAAAAATTTGCTGTTTTTGCGTCAAAAGAAGGCGATAAATCAAATATTTTGCTTCACATCAAAAATTTGTGATGCAATTGCGTCAAAAGAAAACACATAATTCAATACACGGAATTAATTTCTATTGCTAAGTTGCATAAATTACTTGCGTCTTATAACAATATTAATAAATATTTTTCCACTATTTCCAGATGATCATTGATGCTTCCCTAAAACATCAAAATATTGACATATGAAGGTCGTTTAAGAATAAAATAGTTTATCCTCATATTTAGCAACAATATTCCGCAACGGTTCCGCGTATTCTTTCGAATCTGAGGATAGTTGGTATCCAGGTGGTATTCCTAAATTTGTTCTTGTTAAACATGTACTAAAATATAAAATGGGATATTTTAATTGTGTTCAGTTCAACATTTGGAAAACTTAGGTTTCAATTATCATTATTACGTCTTTGAAATTGGGTTTGTTGAGCAATTTAAAACAATCACATTGACTAAAAGTCTCATGAAAAATTTAAAGAATTTACTTATAAATAATGTTTCAAATAAAAATACAAAAATAATATATAATTTCATATAAACCTCTAATTTGCGATAAATTAATTTAGAATATGTAAATGTAAATTTCATGAATTATAGAATATGCTTTGTTATTAAATAAAAAATAAGTAATTATATATACAGAGAAAACTCACTAACGGACATCGACGGGACCAAAAAAGGTTGTCCGTGTAGTCCCTTATACTGAGGATTTGTAATTTTTTTTTTATAAAACTTTTATTGGGGTTCTATTTCTTATCCGATTTTGATGAAATTTAGCATTTCCAATGGAAATGGGAATCTCAAATGATTTATACAACAAGTCAACAAAATGATTTTTTCATGAAAACACTTCAATTTTGCATTGGATTTTAAAGTGAGTCCGTTTTAGTGAGGTGTCCTTTAAAGTGAGTGTCCGTTGAAATGAGGTTTCACGGTATATACCGGATGAGTTTTTTATATATATTTATATATTTCTTTATTTAGTAATTGGTGTAGTAAGCACTTAGCTTATACAACACTAAACTTAGAAACAATTACAATAGTAAAAGAACATTAAAAAAAAAAAAAATTAACAAAATCAAATTATAAACAAATCAAATAAAATGAAAAATATTAATAAAAATGATTAAAATAAATATTAGTAAAATAAATCAAATTAAATTAATTAAATTTAAAAATAAAAATAAATATGAGCCGGATCAAGTCATGTTGCTAATAAATTTAAATGATTCTTGCTTAAATTTGGTGAAGGAGCATAAACTTCTGATAGTACTTGGCAATTCATTCCATTTCCTGAAGCAGTTAAGTAAAACTGAATCATTGAAAACGATTTTTCTATTAGTTGGAAACATCAACATATTTGTCCTTCGGGATTTGGAAAACTGAAGTTTAGCGTACAAATAATTTGGCTCACGAAAATTAATCAACTTATAAATAAAAATGATCGCGCGACAAAAAAAACTTAGACAATGAGGTTATCAATGGTTTTTAACTTGATACACTCACATATCTCGGAAAATAAGCACTATACGAAAAAAATGGTAGATATCAAAATTTAATTATTCCTCGGGGGAAATACATTAGTGTTAAAATTAGTACTCCCACCCCCTCCATGTAAGTGGGGCGGGGGTAACTTTGAAACTAAAATAGGAACCTCTACTTTTTATTGCAGATTCGGATTCTACGGCTAAAAATACGTATAGGATTTTACTGAAACATTTTTTTCGATTCATGATAGATGGCGCTGTAATTGACGATATTTAATTTTATTTAATTTCTCCTACTGAGAACCTACGCAAACGATTCTGCAATACGTTTGCAATAAAAATATCATGGTTTCGTTGTACATAAATACTCGAAGTTAGTCTTAAACAATTTATACTATCGTATTCATATGTATTTGTGCAATGTATATTTTTAATACAACGCCACACAAACTTGATTAAAATTGATATAAATAAAAATCTTTTTGAAACTAATAATTTTTATTTAGTTAGCTTAATTATCTTTATTCAATAAAAAAAATTTGTTAATTTTAATTCTAGGAAAAATTATAGATGATTTAATTGTATACAAAATTATTTGTGTATACAAATTTTTATTCATAACTATTTGTGCACATTAAAAATTAAGATAAAACAATAGTAAATTAATTAAAATTAAATTTTTTTTTTTGCTAATTAAATAGTGATTTAGTCAATTAAGATGTATATGCCCTTATTTAGATTTTATTACTTCTCTTTGACATCTCGCAAGTGGTCCAGATTTGTCGATAAAATCTCATGGAACCTTATCGCTTATGGTTTAATTAGCAGCCTTCCATAAATGTTTGGTCTTACTATATAGTGACTATGATCTTTCGCTTTCGTTTAAATCCTCGCAAGTTTAAATCGGAACTCTACCTTGGTCGTGGTTACTAATTATATTCAAAAAATTTGTATTGAATATCGTCAATTACAGCGCCATCTATCTTGAATCGAAACAAATGTTTCAGTCAAATCCTACGTATTTTTAGCCGTAGAATCCGAATGTCCAATAAAAAATAGGAGTTCCTATCTTAGTTACAAAGTTACGCCCCGCCCCACCTGCAAGGAGGGGGTGGGGGTACTAATTTTAACACTAATGTATTTCCCCCGAGGAATAATTAAATTTTGATATCTACCATTTTTTTCGTAGAGTGCTTATTTTCCGAGATATTTGACTGTATCAAGTTAAAAAACTCACCCAGTATAATACAAATGGTATGATACCTACTATTATACTCCGCAATGTGCTCCATTAATGCATATGATAACAACTATCACAAAATCTGATTGTCTTTATCAGGTCCATGTAATAAATACAATTAATTCATTGATGCTTTCCAATGTAATAACGATATCTGTAATCAAGGTTATGGTTAATTCAATAATATTTTGCATGATAACGCGCATTATTTATTTGTAGATACAATCATTATAAATAATTGCATTCATCACGATATGATTTCCTTAATCATTGCATCTAATCATAAATATGATGGTCACTTTTATGATTATCTCAATCATATTTTTTCTCTGAGTGTGATATTCGCATATATACGGACAGTCAGGCAGCCATTAAAGCGCTTCAATCACACCTTCTCACGTCGAAAGTAGTCCAGAGCTGTCTCTCATCTCTTAACGAGATGACAGATCAGTTCAACATCCATATCATATGGGTGCCAGGACATTTCGTTAGTACGGGGAACATGAAAGCCGATGAACTGGCTCGACGTGGTACAACGGACCACATTTCAAACAGCAAAAAGGATATTGAAATTCCTCTTGCGGTATGTAAACTGCTGCTTCAGGAGGAAGCCAGTAAGTTGACGAATGACAGATGGTCAAATAGTACCTCATGCGTAATAACTCGGCAAATCTGGCCAAAGTTGAACTTGGCGAGATCCAAACAGCTGATCTCACTTCAGCGGAGTCAGATCAGTGTGGTTGTTGGAGTGATTACGGGGCACTGTCTCATAGGCAGACATGCAAGTAGACTTGGTTTCTTCTCACATGACTACTGTCGTAGTTGCGAGGACGAAGAGGAGGAAGAGACAGTACTTCATCTTCTTTGCACCTGTCCTCGTCTGGCACAAAACAGACTGAATTTTCTAGGGGCACACCTTTTCAACGACCTGGCGGAGCTCAGCGAGAAGGACGTCAGGAGTATCCAGCGCTTCATAGCAAGCTCAAAGTGGTTTCAATGAGTTGGAGGAAAAATTTTTAATTTGTGGTATGGCTACGGACCTTTTTGTGTCTATGCCTGGTCCTGGTGGACCGCCACCCAAACCTAACCTAACCTAACCTAAATAATTTTTTAAGAAATCGCTAACAAACAACTCAATGTCTTACTCATTTAAAACACAGATTCTCAAATTTCCCTATTTTCCAGCAATAATCAAAAGAAAATAAGGGAAATTAAATTAAAAAACATTCTACAACAACAACAATGTGTATTAAAAAGAGAAAATTCAGTTTAATGCCGTCATCATTTGTCTACATCTAAACCCAATGGTAAGAAAAAAGACAACACGCCTCCGCTCAACAATCAAAATTTAAAAAAAATCAAAAAGAGCCAAACAGAATAAATTAAATCAATACAATGAGTGCGAAAAAAACAAAACATCAAAACAATCTAGCATGCTTTGCAAATTCAAAATAACTATAGAAACATAGGACGCGTCCGATTTCTGTGAGAAATAATTTTTCTGTGATAAATTAATGTTGAACTGTACGCAACCAAATTATCACAGCACCGGTGTGTAATAATTTTGACATTTTCGAAATAATTCTTGTTTCTGCGGTAGTGAAGTATGTTGATTTTAGTAACAAGATTTTTGTATTGATGAAATTAAATTTACGACCAATAAATTTATAATCGTCCGTAAAAGTGATTATGCGTGCCTTTATTCTGTTCTTTTTACTCATTTTATGAGCAATTTATTCGTTTTTGTGCTGTACCAAAATTTGTGTAATATTATTGTATCAATAGTATTATCTGCAAGCCCTAATTTTTTCTTATAGATACATAATTCCTAAATTCATTGCCATTACATCGTTAAAAGATGGTTTTTAGATTATTAATATACAGCAAATATTGTTGATCAACTAACAATTTTATTTGTTTAAAAATGCTAAATTTTCATTTAGGGAGCCTCAAATTTCATTCATTTTTTTGGTAAATATGCCGGTGATCCGTAGATTTCTTTATTGGGGTTAACATTTAAAAAAAAAATAATCTAGGCCGTATTTTAGTGTTATTGTATTATTCTCCAAGCATTATCTGTGAAATTTATTATGCCAAAATTATTTCAGTATTCGGACAGCAAATGAACTTATTTTAAATGTGGAAGAGAAAATTATATCAGTAATGTCAAATTTATCACAGAAAAATTATTTCTCACAGAAATCGGACGCGTCCATATTCGAATTCAAATTGGAATGGAGTCAATGAAAGAGATGATTATTGTTTTGTTTATAAATTTCTAGTTATGTTGGTGACGTATATATTACAAAAACAACAATATTTAAAATTTCAAAAGTACCTTATTTTTCATGGCGATTTTCACTTAGAAATAAACATTTTCAAGACTCGATTTTTCAATCAAATAATATTACATGTTTCATGAACATTTTCATATAAAAACAAAACAAAAGCTCACATTTCTAATAAACTAAATCTGTCAATGAAAATAAGCGTTTTCCCATATAGTTTCATAGTAAAGAAAAAATTGTTTGTACCTTATTTTAAGCTTAATAAAAAATACAGTCGATACTGGAGGCTCTTATTTATACAGTAGGCTCTGGTTTCACTCACCCTTGGTTCTTCAAATATTTGGTTGGTTTTATGTTGTATTTTAACTTTAACGCGATTTTCACAAAACAACGTTTTTCAAGTTGGTGGGCAAGATTAAAAAACAAAATATTTATCCGATCGTTCTGAAATTTTAACACGTTAGTTTACACATGTTAATGTTCAGAATGAACTACGGATGAAAAAATCGGCGTTCAATTTTTTAAGTTACAGCAGGTTTCGGGGCAAAAAACGTCGATTTTTGAAAAAACGCCGCCATTTTGTTATTTTTCAACCAAATTTTTTCTTTTTAGTTCATTCTATAGCGGCTTTGATGCTGATTAAAACCCCGTTTTTTTTGTTTCAGACTTTTCTGAAAGCAGAAATCCTGCCCTCCGTGATATTTTGGTGTTTTATTGAAAAAATTCTAGCAGACGACGTGGTTCCAAAAAAAATTTAAAATTTTTTTTTGTATAGTTTAATACTAATAAAACATATGTGCAAAGTTTAATTAAGATATGTCTTCCTTTTCATTTAAAAATTTACATTAAAAAAAAAAAAAAAAATTGAAATTTGAAGGTGCAATGTCCCCTTAATTCCCGCACTCTTTTATAAGCCGCACACCTTTATTAAGCCTAAAAATAGTAAACAAGGAAATAAAAATGGTGAATTTCTCTTACGGTTTTCATGTTTTTGAAGTTTTTTCATTCAATATTTGAAATAATTTTTTAAAACTGTTTGGGAACCTATAACTAGCCACACACTTATAATAAACCGCATCCCTTAATTAAACCTGTTTTTTATAAAAAAAAAAACTTTTTTCTTTAAGAAACCGCGTCTTATAACGGAAAAAGAGGAAACTTAGTTTGAGTACCTACCTTAATTAAAATAGCATTATAAAAAACTACAGAAAAAACATACCATTTTTAGAGTTTTCGATTTCACCAGTACCAATTTCACTCTCGCATTCATATGTAATTCTGATTTTCAGATTCGTACTCGGACTCATCACACCCAGATATGTGCGTCTCATCGGCGTTTAAGTGATCATCAATATCAGAATTTGATTGAACTACAGAAGATATACAATAACATCAATCGGAAATTCTAATAAACCAATAAAAATGAAACATACCAGTTTAAAAGTTATCAATGCTTGTTCTATTTACCACCACATCCCCTCGGTTGCGAGAATTTAACTCACTCATCTGCGTTTCGTTCAAATTTTCTTTTAATGAAATAAAATAAATTTAAAATTTCACAACATAATGTCCATAAAATTAAATTAATATTTTCTCACCAGTTTCAATCGGCTCAATTTTGCAAACTGCTTTTAGCAATTGAGAACACACACGATCAGCGGCTGAGTTTTTACAATCATCTTCGTCTGATGATCTAAATAATTCGTCAATAGTATCCATAATAATATTATTACCGACGTTACTACATTTACAAAAATTACAAACGTGTTTTATTAACAATATATTTATAACAAAATTTAAAAGTGGTATTACCTATGAAGAACACAATTATTTTTTTATATTACAAGAATGTTAATATAATATGTGCAACTTACGGTTTACTAAAGAATAAGATTATGTTTATTATAATTATACGAACAATAAATCCACAGAAAAGTAGAAAAATAATAGACATCCGTTCGATTCCCAAGTATGTATTTTTATATCCGACAATTTTTGTATTTTTCTGACATTTTGCTGATTTCATCACCGACTTTTTTCCGAAATAATGTCCGACTTATTCTAAAATTTACTATGCAAGTTGGCCACAAAAATCGGAAAATGATGACAAAAAAAGTGAGGGTATTTCGCACAAAAAATGGGAGGGCTTATAATATAAATTTTGGCGGGGAAATTTCACTTTATATACATGCATACATATATATGTACATACATACATATGTACATACATACATTCATATTCACATACATACAAATTGATTTTATTTAATTAGGTAACAAATCGAAAACACAAAAATAAAAATTCTACAAACTTAGAAATAATACCACAACACAATAAAAAACACAATTTAAACAAACTTGAAGAAATATGAACAACCATAATGGCGTCTCTCACAAAACCAAATAACTTATCATATATATAAATATAAGGGCGATTGCTCAAAAATATCGAACCAACATCGATAGTTTCGGACGATTTTGCTAGATAGCAGCACAGTAATTTAACGACGATATTTTTTTTTTGTTGAACGAAAAAAACTAAATTATGTTGTTTATGTTAGCTATTGCGAACGGTGAAAATCTAAACAATTATATTATATATTATGTATACATGTTCCTCACTCAACAATTAAGAAGAGAGATCCAAGAATTGAAAAATGAATCAATTAGCAACTATTTAAGAAAATTAACTAATGATAGCAGTACTGATTATTCTCTTTGGAAAGCAACCAAAAGAATTAAAAGACCAATAATACAGAACCCTCCAATACGAGTAGCAGGTGATAAATGGGCTAGGAATAATGAAGACAAAGCTCGAGAATTTGCTGAACATCTTGAAAAAATATTCCAGCCACATCAAGATGAAACATTAGAAGCTGAGATAATATCTGAACAAGCTGTGCAAGAAAGTAAAGAAATCCTACCGACAACACCAAAAGAAGTCGCGTGTGAGATAAAAACTAATATGAATATGAAAAAAGCTCCTGGCTACGATCTTATTACTGCAGAAATCTTAAAAGAACTGCCAAGGAAAGCTCTGGTAAAGCTCACCAATCTTATAAATGCAGCATTTAGAATCAAATATGTACCAAGTTTGTGGAAAATTGCAGAAGTAATCATGATCCCAAAACCTGGGAAACCACCACACATAACCTCATCTTATAGGCCAATTTCGCTATTGCCAGTCATGTCCAAACTCTTTGAGAAGCTTCTGGTAAAAAGGTTAAATCCGATAATCGAGAGTAAAAACTTAATCCCAAATCATCAGTTCGGTTTTCGTAACCAACACTCAACAATTGATCAAGTTCACCGAATAACCAGTATAATTGAGAAAGCACTAGAGGAGAAAAAAATCTGTTCAGCAATATTTCTAGACGTTGCCCAAGCATTTGATAGAGTGTGGCATGAAGGACTTAACCATAAATTAAGAAATCTTCTACCAATCCAATTTGCTAATATACTGGAATCTTACTTAAAAGATAGATTCTTCAGGATTAAGTTAGATGATACTTTCTCTGAATTGAAAGAAATCAACGCAGGAGTTCCACAGGGCAGTGTATTAGGGCCGGTTTTATACCTACTGTACACTTATGATCTTCCTGCATTAGAAAACAATACAGTGGCGACTTTTGCAGATGACACGGCGATCTTAGCTGTTGGCACAAGCAGCGAAGAGTCAACACAAAATTTACAATCAGCAATAACTAAAATTTATAAATGGACAAAAAGATGGCGAATAAAACTAAATGAAACTAAATCCGTTCACATCAACTTCACTAACAGGCGATTCGAAAATATCCCGATTACCATAAATCAAGAAATAGTACCGTATGCGAACACAGCTAAGTATCTCGGCATGACCCTGGATGCTAAACTGCGATGGAAAGCACATGTCAAGAAGAAAAGTGAAGAACTAAGAATTAAATACAGAAAGATGTATTGGCTGATGGCAAGGAACTCTTCTTTATCAACATACAACAAGCTGCTACTTTATAAGCAAATATTGAAACCGGTTTGGACGTATGGTATTCAACTTTGGGGGTGTACCAAACAGAGCAACGTAAATATCATCCAAAGATTTCAGAATATGGTATTAAGGAACATCGTCGATGCACCTTGGTATGTCAGGAACAATGATCTCCATAGGGACCTTAAAATGAACCTTATCGTAAATGAAATTCAGGAGAAAGCGCGGAGACATGAAGAGAGGCTCCGGCATCATGTGAACATTGAGGCAACTCAGCTTCTAAGCAACACGAATTTAACACGCAGACTTAAAAGAACCAAACCTTTTGAGTTGGTGTAATTGTTAGCTTAAACAGCATTGTGCTGTGTAAAGCCCACTACAAAGATGTGGTTTAATTCAATTTACCAGACTCTATGGAACGCCAATGGGAAGAAGCCATAGATTAATATTAAGTTAGTAAATTAAGTCAGAAACAAATTGCTCATTAGTCCAGGAGACTAGATTGTAATAACATTAAATAAATAAATAAATAAAATTTATTTTAATAAAAAAAAAAAATTTAAAATTCTAAAAAAAAAAAAAAAAAAAAATGTATACATGTAATTATATTTATATAAATCACAAAAACACGAAAAAATAATTTAAAATCATAGAATACACGCATAAAACACAAAAAGTACAAGACCGCTTGAAATTTTACTAGAAATTATTTATTTTTATGACATTTGTCAAAAAATTGACATAAATAAAAACAAAAAAATTAATAAAATTGTTGGTGCTGCCATCTATCAAAATATTCTGATACTTAGTTTTAACGAAATTTCAAATAACTTATCGAAATTTGAACGAAATTATGTTGGATCGCGAGTTTAGCATGAAAAATTATACCTACCGCCATTATAGTATACCTATATAAGTTATTTGCACAAAACTTAAGTTGAAAATGTAAACACGAAATTAAAAAGGTACACACCAACGCCATTCTCCACTGATGTGTTGAAAGTTGGAAACCCAATTTCATCATTTTCCGATTTTTTGTACCAATATGCGGAAAAAAAAATTTATGTTTTCAGCTTTGTTATACTTGGGTTGAGACATTCGATGCGAAATTGCAAATTAACTACATTTAAAAATGCTATAATCATTTAGGCGTTTTTTTTATTTCATAACAAGTCGGTAATTGAAGTTATTTATATTTAATTAAATGGAATAGTTTCAAAAAAACATGTTTCTGTTTTATATCCGACTTTATAAGTAAAGAAAGCGCCTCTCGAGGACAATAGTTAAAATGATGCACCTGATAAAATGACATTTGTCACAAATGCGACGAAAGAAATTTAGCAATGCGGTAATTAAAAATTGTTTTTATAGTCCAAAATTCTAATTATTTACAATTATTAGCAATCCGATAAGTAAAAATTGTATTTACAGATCAAAATTGGAATTATTTACAACAATTTCGAACGTCAAATTATCAGCTAGCTCAGTTTAAAAATGTTCCACTAGGTTGAATCCGTGATGCTCCAATCGTCAATAGAAACTATATAACTTATTATAACAAGTTCATTGAAAAAAAAAATTATTTAAATTTAACTAATATAGTAATAACTTCACTTATCTTTTTATTTAATAAAACTATTTATTTTTTTGAAGCAGTGTTATTCACTTTCAATAATTTTTTTTGAGGAAATTAAGGGAAATTTGGATAATTTGTAAAAGTTATCTGAAAATTTTCACAATTTTAGGATGATTTTCATTCATAACTCAAAATCGACAAAAATGCAGTTAACTAGTTTCTCAAAAAAAACACAGATATATACACGGCGTATAATCACATTTTGCTATTGTGTGCCGTCAAAAATTTGTATTGTATTACACCACTGACAGACTAGGGATTAGCTAAGCGCGATTAGTGAAACGAGATTAGCTAATCCACCACAAATCCATATGCGTTGACAGACTACGGATTAGTTTCTTGCAGAGAAATAAAATATTATTATGGTGATTCGCTAAAATATAGCTAGTAAATCAGCTGGACTCATTTTTTAATTCAATATTTGTAAGATTTATACATTAAAACACACTAGATTCTCTTTTTCCTCGAAATTTATTCAGCACAAATTTTTTAAGATGTCATTGATTTTATAACTTCTATCGTAAATTCACGCCACTTGCATTTTCAGCAATGTTTAAATAATTATTTCACATTGTAGTGCCACTTGTACCATCACTAAACCCAATACAATGAGATAAGCTCGAAAATTTTCAAGGATTAGTGCACTAATCTCGATTAGTGACTAATCCTCAAATAAAACGAGATTAGCTAATCTTCAACTTGACACACTACAGCTAATCTCGCAAAAATCACTAATCGCGCTTAGCTAATCCCTAGTCTGTCAAGGGTATTAGTGTATTTTCACATGCGTTTTTGTAAGTATCAAAAATAAGCGAAGCGAATGAATCAGTTCAAATTTTTGGTACTTACGCTCGCCTTGAGTAAATTTTTCCATTCTTCTAACATGAGGAATTCATGTTTTTGTCTCTATCGCTGTTGTAACCGACGACGACGACATTCATTTGGTTTCGTTAATAAAAAACCAAAACAAAATACATAAACAAAAAAATTTCTCGCAAATAAAAAAAAACAAAAAGCAACATAAATGAATGATTTTTAATTTATGTATTCTTCGTCGGCTCCATTCGTAATATTTTTAATTTTTAAATTTTGAACAAAGGAACCAAAACAGAAAGTAAGAAAATAAAATGATTTTGTTTATTTTCTTTATATTATGTTGCAACTCGTGAGGGTTGTCACAAAAAAAAATTGTATATAAAAAAAAGTTACGCACGTTAAAAAGGAAAGTAATAAAATAAACCATCTCGCTTTTTTATTTGCTGTGTATTCGCCTTTTAACGCAAAGTGGCTGACATCTGGTGAACGGTTTACAACTTAGCCAATGGTGGTCAACCGGTAAATAAATGCATAGTAAGACATGTTTTTTAGTGAATTTATTTCAAAATAAACGGTTTTTTGCAATTAAAAACTTAAATTCATTTAGATAGGTAATTAATTTATCAATAATATTTGAATTTAAATATAAATGCGGTACATAAATAACCAGTTACCACCATTGGCTCGTACAAATCGTAGCGCCTCTTGCGGTGCTTTAAAGGCGATTTTCTCCACCCACGGACTCATCGTATAGGAGCAACCGACGATCATGAGTTGCAACACAATGCCATAGACATTCATACTAGATTTCTCATTCCATTATAACTAAAGGAAAACAACAAAACTTCTGATAATTCCAATTTATCGTTGTGTTGTGTATTTTATAAGGCAATGATTTTAGAATGCGTTACAAATATAATACGTATATGCCTTTTAGACCATATAATATAATGGACCGCCAGCAATGGCTTTTAACTGTCTCCAAAATCTGCAGCGCTAAGTAGCATTGTGATCGATAGGGTAACTATAGAAAGTATAATCAAAATTAGTAACCACAGATGTCGCTACCAAATTAAGTAGATTTGTTTATACCAATAGATGTCACTGTAACTTCATCCATCGTAAATCTTATAAATCTACATAATAAATCTTATGTTAGAACAAAGTTAACTAAAATTATCCATTTTATGGGTCAATAAAATAATTTTTTTGAATAATCGTTTTTTATGTTATTTATATGTAAATTTAAATTTGCAGTGACTTCTGTTGGTACTAGATGTATCTACTGAATTTTGTAGTGACATCTGTGGGTACTAATTTTGATTATACTTGTTATAGTTACCCTATCGGTCACAAGGCTACTTTGCGCTGCAGATGTTGGAGACAGGGTACTTTACAATTTTGATATGGAAACGTCACTTCGCTAGCGGTCCATTCTATTATATATATATAAGTATATGCAATACACCGATAATATTTGAATGGACTATTTTTTTTTTATGTTTTTAGTCAAATGACAAATCTATTATGATTGTCTATGACAATCCTAAACAAAAAATGGAGGTGTGGCCAACACAAGACTTTCTTTTACGAACAGCGAATTTTAAGAAACTATTATAATACAAATTTCTTGCAAACTTAATTAAAAATGTTTTTATTTTTTCATGTTTTCTGTAAATTGTATATTTTTGAAATATTTGCAAAATAAATTTTCTGTTTCGCGGAATCTGGGAGCTGTAACCCCAAATATTATGTAAGGCATTAAAAGATATATCTGTTTTGAGGTCCCCTGAGTCCGAAAAAGTAGGTTTCGAAATGATGTCTGTCTGTCAGTCTGTCCGTTTGTCCGTCCATCTGTCAGTCTGTGTCTTCTCTATAGCCCAGATGGCTTAACCAATCGAACAAAAACTTTAGATTTAAGCTTTACTTATGTAAAAGGAAGTAATAAAAAATAATAAATTTGTAAGAAGTTTGCGTAATTGGTTTCTCAAAATTCCCTGTTCGTAGAAGAAATGTGTTGGCCACACATCAATTTTATTTTTTTTATAAAATTTTTAAATTTTTTTTTTTAAATTTTTTTTTTTTAAATTTTTTTTTTTAAATTTTTTAATTTTTTTTTTTTAATTTTTAATTTTTTTTTTAATTTTTTTTTTACTTTTATTTTTTGGAAACATTTTGTTTTAGTAGTTTTTTGCAAACCTTATACTTTTTGAGATATTTGCAAAACAAATTTTCTGGCCCAAGGGAGTGGCCACTTCCGGTTGACCGATTTGGACTAAAATTCACTGGGGCCTTCCAATTTATCAAAAAAGCTTAAGTCTGAAGTTTCAGTTCGATTGGTTAAGCCATCTGAGCTGCAGAGCGGACACAGATGGACAGACTGACAGACAGACATCATTTCGAAACCCACTTTTTCGGACTCAGGGGACCTCAAAACAGATAAATCTTCAATAATCTCAAGGTCGAAAATTTTCATGATTAGGTACTATACTTTATTTTACTTCATAAAAGAAAGTAATAAACAAAATCGTTTTGTTTTCTAACTTTTTTGTTTTTTTTGGTTAATATTTTTTATTTTGAGTCTTTCTCGCTTCGTAATATTCATGATACAATAATATTACAAGGTATGCTTGACAGCTGAAAGCACGTGGAGCGTGACGTCACTCAAAGTCAATTTGGATATTTTTTTGCGAATTGGTTTAGGTTTATAAGAATATTTTTAGGTTTTGGAAATGGAAATAAGTTTCAACGATTGTACACGATAGAAAAAACACAAATCCCAACCAAACGGAGTCAACGTTACGAAATATATTACTCAAAGTGACGTCACTAAAAGGAAAAATGGCGATATGTCGATTGGTTGGAACATACCTTGTATATTTATTATACCATGCGTAATATTATTAATTTTTTTATTTCGGAATTTGTTGTTCTATCTCAGTCTCCTCATTTAATACATCCTCTCAATCGTTCTTTTCTGAGGTTATTCCTATTTGTATCATGTTATACCTATTACTCGCGTCATTTTATTACTTTTTCTATCATATTAAACGAAAAACTGAAAGAAAAAATCCACATTCGACGATTCGACACCAATACAATTTACCAATACTATTGCCTTCCAGTAATCCTCAAATCAATCCTCATTTTGCGACCAAAATCGCTGTCCTGTTGGCAGGTATCATAACCAAAAAATGAGAATTGGGTTTAAATAAACCAAATATTTTTTTGGGTTAATGTTATTCTTGGCCGCCCCGGTGGCACAGTTGTTAGCATGCTTGCTTTAAGCCCCGGAGGTCCCGGGTTCGATCGATTCCCGGCGGGTGATGAAAAAATCACGGCTGGTTTAATGTAGAATCAATGAATTAATCACTCAATATCCGTTAAAAAATGATTATGAAACTTCAATATGAAGCGACCAAATCCCTCTATGGGATGTAGCGCCAGCGAAAAAAAAAAAAAAAAAAATGTTATTCTTGCGGGGTTTATCCTATGCAATTGTTGTTGTAAATTAGTCAAGGAAATACGCTTAATAATTCAATTTTTTCATTTAAAATACAATTTTAAAGTAAAAACATGAGTTTGAAATTTAAAGAAGATCAATTCAAATCATTTCCAAATTATCAAGTTACCCTAGTTTATTTTGTTAGTTTGTTAGTTTAGCTCATTTTCCAGACTGCTTTTTTCTGTACCGTTAAGACAAGGCTCCATGCTAACCAGTGGCGTAGCCAAAAATTCGTCGAGGGGGGGGTTTTAAAAAAAAAATAATTTCTATAAGAAAATAATGCATTAGAATTTATTTGAATTCAATTGTTTATTAGTTTTTTGTAGTTTTATATTGATTCGTCGTGACACTAAGGCCAATTCATCGACGAAAAAAAGGTCTACACAGATCTGTAAAAATTATGTGAAGAATCAAAAATAGGTTACTTGCGTATTATAACAGGTAATGAGCCTTATTCGAATTATAAATTATTTTGTGTGGATCAGCACATCACCATGTAATAATTTTAGTATAATATGTGAAACTCAGGGGGGGGGGGGTTTCAACCCCCCGCAACCCCCCCTTCGCAACGCCGCTGGTAGCAGTACCCTGATTCTCAAAAAAAAGTAGAAAGCATTAAAGCAAAGCTTACTTTTATGAACTTACAATTTTTCGATATTCTTTTAATAGCAGCCAAATCGAAAAATTACAAACTGCACAAAGTACCCTTTACTTTTTACAAATTTTTCGTTTACACATTAGCCGTCTTCCAATGGGCAAAATTTGCTACTTGGAAGTACTTGTGAGTAGATACCCAATGGAACGAGAAATTGAGTGACACAAGTAATACACAGCCTTCTGTTAAGTTGTTTTTTTTCTGTCTTTTCTAAAGTTGTTTATTATAGTAATGGCGATATTTAAAATTAGATTAAAAATATCACAAAAAAATGGACATGTAATTTTGACATTTTACATCACCAAAAAATAAAAAAATTCGAGCGTAATAAGAAACTCTCGAAAAATATCGAAAAAGGTCTAAAAGCCATCTATTGGAATTTTCGCAACTAAAATCCACCTAGCGCAAATTTTATACGTAACTACTTCTGTTTTCTACACCATCGTATGAGCATGGGTAGTTGTGAGTAGATGCAAGTACTTGCGAGTAGTTTGCTTTCGCCAATGGAAAACGCTTATTATCTTATTTTTTTAGAGAATCAGGGTGTATGAGAATAGAATAAAAAAAGCTAATGGTATGAAATCAAAGTCATATATAGCTACAAAGGGAAACCAGCGATTCAGTAATATCCCAACAAACATTGCGCACGGAAAGTAGAACATTTTCCATTAATAAATCGCACGGCGTACAGGGAAAAGTAGTCTCACAATGCACGGAATTCAGTACATTCGGCTGAAGAAAATTGTCACTTTTTTCCACTCTTCCCCTTTTCTATAAAGTGTACATCGTCTATTCCAATATCTATATTAACAGAATTGAAATGTTTATTTTCATGTTTCTGCAAAAAAAATTTAATATTTTTTTCAACGCCAAAATGTATGTAAGAACCACATCCCATGTCAATTACATCACTTTTTTTTCGGAGTTTTTTTCAAAGTGCGTGCATCTTTCAGCAAATTCGGATGGAATTTTCTAAGAACTATTAATAAAGCATTCGCGGCTTCTTTCGTGGTTCTGAATTTTACAATCCATTCAGCCAAATCATTTTCTAAATTAATTTCCGTTTCATCAGGAAGTCCATAGCTATTACCGATAATTTGTGACGAAAACACTTCACTATTGTCACTAATATTATCTGGTAAACTTTCTACAGAAGCCACAGTTATGTTGTTATTGCCAGAAATATTTATAATGGCATTTTCCACACTAAAATTCACAATTTCACTTGTTGATTGTCTTTCTATTTTAGTTTGTTTTTGGTGATGTCCGAAAGACATTAAAACATCCAGTTCTTCTTTAATTTTACGATATCCACTTCTTTTTGACATTTTTTTTAAATATGTATATGTATATACATATATTATTTTGACAATTTTTTATCTAATAATATAAATTTAAAATAGAATAAAATATTTTTTTTACCTATAGTATAACGTAAAGAGTATTAATGGCGTCTCAAAAACAAACGTTAGTCTAACAAGTTATGCAAATATACTGTGATTCCCTTACAATTTCTTGTGGTGTGTACGAGTATGTGTGCATATAGAATTTAAAAAAACAATACCGCTTATTCTGTACAGAATTACTGAAATACATGTAAATTTTGAGTAGGGAATATTGTGCGACAATAGTATTCGGTCGGGTACGTACCGAAAAATGTTTGTTGGGATACAACTTGTCAAACCTTTACAAAAATCAACGAATCTTATTTGTTACGGAAAAGTAGACAAGTTGGCTAGCGAATCCGTAAGAATACCACTTGTCAGTTGTTATTTGCTTTAAAATATTCAATAATTGTTCTGAAAGCAAATTTATTTAAAAAAAATATTAGGAGGATTTTATCTGGCCATTTGCAACAACAATGCCATGTATCCAATACTATTTTGGTATTCGTGAATACCCGCTGTGTGCGTGGGTTTCAAAATCCAATAATATTTTTTAGTTATTGTGTTTAGCACCAGGCTTATGAACTCTTCGCGGAATTTTATTTTTAAAGTTCCAAAGGTTGTCGATACTGTCATGTACATTCAATTTATATTGACATAAAAAATGTTGTTTGGTGATTGTAATTTTTTATTTTTCGCACCAGTGTCTAACGTAAATTACAATATAGCTGTTGTATATCAAAAATGTAACTCAAAAATTTCGACGCGATTTCGAAATGAATAGCAATTTGAATTTGATCAAATAAAATGCACCTATTATAACACAGATTTTAAGTACCTAAGTATATTGTGCGTTAAGTATCCATTAGGTATGCTAAAATAAGTGAAAATAATTTGTTCTGTAAAAATTGGGGACAATTTTGAAGAGCTACATGAGCTATTTGTGGTATTCAGACGATTGGAACAGCTTAACAAATTAAAACACAAACAAAATAAAAAACGATATTGTGCAGTTAGGCAAATTAATCACACAAGGGATCGTCTAGGATATCTTAAGGTAACCAAATACTTTTGAAGGAGCCTTGAATGTTGTACAATTATTTCTTTAGGTTACTTTTAAAGAAATTAAATTCAACGACAGGGCTCAATTTTTGATACATAATCGTTTTACGCCAGCAATAATATGCTTCTAAATTTGATAAAACCGCACATGGCCGAAAAATCCAGAAATTTTTTGAATACAGTATTTCGCCTTGCAATAATACTACTGTAAGTTTAAAAATTGTTTATTTAAACATGTGATTTGTTAAATTGAAACTCATATTTTTAGATATCTCCCCAAAGGATGTTCATTTCAATCATTAGCATGGAGCTAGAAAGTTGGGGAAGATACAGTGCAACTGGCGATAACTGTATACGACAACTGTGAAACAACATGGGCGATAATCGCAAATCTCTATGTGACGGAACGGAATCTTCATGACTTTCAGGTAATCGCAAAATTTTATTTTTGAAATTGCACTCAACACTCAATGGGCAATATCGGCCATTTGCAACAATGATGACAAAGGTTTGGCTCGCTAGCACATGGAATAAGCCTCTAGAATACCTAGTTAAAAAACTCTAATTCATACGAATCGTCCGTTTAATAAACGTTCTGCAAAATTATATTTTTGAAATTGCACTCAACACTCAAGGGCAAATATCGGTCATTGGCAATAATGATAACAAAGGTTCGGCTAGCACATGGATAAGGCCTCTATAATACCTAGTTAAAGAATCCTAATCTATACGAATCGTTCGTTTAATATAAGTTCTGCAAAATTATATTTTTGAAATTGCACTCAACACTCAAGGGCAAATATCGGTCATTGGCAATTATGATAACAAAGGTTTAGCTAGCACATGGATAAGGCTCTAGAATACCTAGTTGAAAAGCCCTAATCCATACGAATCGTCCGTTTTATAAAAGTTCTGCAAAATTATATTTTTGAAATTGCACTCAACACTCAAGGGCAAATATCGGTCATTGGCAACAATGATGACAAAGGTTTAGCTAGCACATGGATAAGGCCTCTATAATACCTAGTTAAAGAAGCCTAATCCATACGAATCGTTCGTTTAATAAAAGTACTACAAAATTATTTTTTGAAATTGCACTCAACACTCAAGAGGCAATATCGGCCATTTGCAACAATGATGACAAAAGTTTGGCTAGCACATGGAATAGGCCTCTAGAATACCTAGTTAAAAACCGTAATCTATAAAGTTCTGCAAAATTTTATTTTTAAAATTGCACTCAACACTCAATGGGCAATATCGGCCATTTGCAACAATGATGACAAAGGTTTGGCTCGCTAGCACATGGAATAAACCTCTAGAATACCTAGTTAAAAAATTCTAATTCATACGAATCGTCCGTTTAATAAACGTTCTGCAAAATTATATTTTTGAAATTGCACTCAACACTCAAGGGCAAATATCGGTCATTGGCAATAATGATAACAAAGGTTCGGCTAGCACATGGATAAGGCCTCTATAATACCTAGTTAAAGAATCCTAATCTATACGAATCGTTCGTTTAATAAAAGTTCTGCAAAATTATATTTTTGAATTGCACTCAACTTTCAAGGGCAAATATCGGTCATTGGCAACAATGATGACAAAGGTTTGGCTAGCACATGGATAAGGCCTCTATAATACCTAGTTAAAAAACCCTAATGTGTAAAGTTCTGCAAAATTATTTTTTGAAATTGCACTCAACACTTAAGTGGGGAATATCGCCCATTGGCAACAATGATGACAAAGGTTTGGCTAGTACATGGAATAGGCCTTTAGAATACCTAGTTAAAAGCCCTAGTCCATACGAATTGTTCGTTTAATAAAAGTTCTACAAAAGTATTTTCTGTTAAATCACACTTTAACTTTAAATGGCCATATACCGTTTTTCTATGAACATATCAATAATAAAACAATTAAAATTTCTTTAATATCGAACGAACAAGAATTTGTAATATGTTTTGATTTGCTTTATTTAATTAAAGCTTGATTTTTTAGAATACTTTTCTAAATACTATTCAAAAGACTTTGTTTTAGCAGTGTAACACTAAATAATTGATAAATCTCTGGAATGTCTGGAAAACTTCACACTCGTCAAACCGGCTCGTTGTTAAATCATTCTGGTAGTGGCCGAAAACAGAAAACCTCTAAGAGGGATGATATGATGCTCGTAAGTGAGGTTAAAAAAATTGCAACAAAATCTTCTAGAAAACTAAAGATGTAAAGATACCATACTAATCGAATCGTTCAACTCGTAGGTCTCGAACTATAGAAATGCAGCTAAAAGAAAGTAGATTGATTAATTACTATCAACGATACAAGACTTTTATTAACAAAATTAACAAAAAGAAACGATGATTATGCTGATAATGTGAGAAAAATAAAAATTTCAAAAGCTAAACACCTGGGGAAAGATAAGGAATTTTGACATTCAATTTTATGGTCTGACGAATCAAAATTTGAACTGTTTGGGTCAAAGTGGTCGGGATGAGGGGCTCAAAGATAGAATTTTAAAGAAGACTGTGAAACACGCTGATGGTAGCAATATGGTAAGGGTTAGATGCAAACATTAAACCTCAATTTAAACAAATATGTGCATAAATTACGTCTTGGACGACATTACGCCTTTCAAAAGGATAACGACCCTAATACACTTCGAAAGTTGCATCGATATTTTTCAAAAAAACTGAAATTAAACTGCTTGCGTAGCTCCAACAATGCCCAGATCTCAACCCTATTGAGAATTTGTATTCGATCAATGATAATAATATTCCCACTACGAAAAGACAAAAGAGAATATTGAACTTGATTAAGGAGACATGTGACAACATTGGGATAGACGTCACCGCGAACCTAATTGGAAGCATTAAACTAGCCACAAGCAGTTAAAAACGCTTAACTTAAATCCTTTGAAATCAGTAGTTAGATTGTTTAATCAAATGAATAAAACCATCCAAATTTTATGTTTATTTTGTTGCGACAAAAATAGTCCAATTGAATTAATTTAAAATTCTTGAATGTACAACTTCATAAATTAATAAGACTGAAATCAAATTCTGATGAAATGTTATGCTAAAAATTATTTATTGATCATTCGGTTTATTTGGTCGCATACTGTAAATAGTCGAATGCTTTTACGCATTGATTTTATTCAAAACGCTGAATTAATTTTAAACTTCCCTAACCAAGCCTGGAGATTTTTTCGTGAGAGTAGTCCGTCAAAATTTATGTTTGAAAGTGATGTAACTATCACGAACCGTCAACTTTTGATTTTAGAGATGATGAGAGGTTGAACTTGGGTTCGTTTCTGTTAGACTAGGTTAACTAACTCGTGACTAAGCACAAGCCAAGTTTTCAGGCCTTCGATTCTCCAACTCCATACGCAGAGCACCATATACATTTAGCAAACAACTCACCAATTGCAATACCTGGTAATAGAATGGCACCAAATAAGCTTAAGCAGAAGATTCTGAAGCAACATTTGGAATAATAATCCAAAATAAAACAACGGATTTGTTATATTATGCGTATGGGCTCCAAAAAATTTAACTCGGAAACCATAACCGATTCAAATCCAATGTCCAGGGTTAATTATATTATACATATACCTAATAAAAATAAATTCCAATCGACAATGATCTAAAGGCAGGTTATTGGTAGGTCAGTGTAGCAGAAATCGATCGCGATAAAACATTTTTCATAACGGCTTTCGGACTATTCTGTATTTGAAGGATGCTTTTCGGCTTAAAAAATGCACCTGCGATGAAAGTTGCCTAATCAACCCATTCAAAAATGGCATACCGGAATTCAATCTTGTTACGCATGATATTCTAGGTTTCTCGAGTTCTTTCGAAAAGTAAACACGCGATTTAGTGTTGGTCTTTGATCAACTAAATATTTTTAATTTAAACGCTAATCGAGATAAACGCAAATTGTTCAAACAATCCTTTTGCCTTAAATATTTGATCCATTGTGCAACCAATGCTTGGTACAGTACAACTATTCTTATTTGTCAACGAATAATTGAAGGTTTCGGCCTGTTTTGTTAATGGTACCTAATTTCCAAGATGGTTTATAAATTAGTTTGAAGGTGACTGTTTCAATCTGGTACAGCAATCTTTATTCATCCATTATTTTGCATAAAACAAGTGACGCGCAACACAGATTATGAACATAAGTTTTTCCAGCAACCACTTTGCTGCAGGTTCTCATTCTGCTATAAAATGTTCCGTTCATTTCTATATTAGTTATTTCAGTATTTTTTTCTGTATTTACACTCGGATTTGACAGCCCACATTTTAATATTTGAGATCTTCCCATTAAATTTGACTCATCTCCCGGTGCTTCACCGATGCTAATCTCTACAGTCGGTGCTAATTTCTCCCGATCCGATAATCCAGTATTATTCGCTAAAGACAAATTTGATTATTAAGTGGAAACTATGTTAAGATTTATTTAAATGCTGCACAAACACATCCATGATACATTAAAGCTTGAAATTAACAGCATAGAAAGAGCTTTAATTACGTCAGTTCACATAATTGTTTTGCTTGTCATTGACCCTAACGTGATTGTACAGTTCCATCGATGCATCCTTTTATTCTTAAACTGACTCCACTCGATTCCAAATTGCCTAAAAATTAAAGCAATTGAGGAAAATTCAACCCTATATTTTACGTTAAACACTGCTATTTTTGTCTTTCACATTTAGAATCACATAAGACATTATCATGGGGAAATACACATACAATATGAATCATATAAGAAAAAAAAAATTATTTATTTTTAAACTCGGTAGATGACATTCGTTACAACAAAAAATATAAACACACCACACGTAAATATTTCATTCATAATAAAAAATTGCAACCGGTAAAGTAATGTGTCCCGACTAAACTTTATGTACGGGTGTGTATGTACAAAAAACACATGTGTTTTGTTTTTTTGCATGTGCGCTCTCATCTGTTATTTATATTTCGTTCTTTTTCTGTTGCTTATCACATTTATAGTACGCACTCTTTTTATTCAGCTTATTATTTTATGACAGACGAGCACGAGAGTGATACAGAGAGCGAGAAACAGAGAAAACAAAAGTTGTTTACGAAAATATCTACATTCTACATCAGTTTTCATTCAATATTCAAACCGTTTAGTTGGTTATTTGTTTTGTAAATGAAGTTACGATAAAATTTTATAAACTTTTTGTGTGTGAATTTGAACTGATTCGGTTCAATAAATAAATAGAAAGTGGTTAATTTGATAATTTTCTATAATCAAATTATTTAGTCAAAACTATTATTGTTAATTATCCTTGATTTTAATTAAAAATATTACATCGGTGGTGAGTCGTGAATAGAAAGACAAAAGAATTGAAATCAATACAAAATTCTACCTCTACAGCGCAAAATTTCCAAGAATTCCACAACAACAACGGCACCGCAATATAACAGCTACACTAAAAATGTATGATCATTTTCTTAGAATTTTAATTTCATTTAATGTTCAATTTTTTAACTTATAATTGCGCGTTCGAATATTTATTGTGAATTTTTTTGTGTGCAATCAGTGTTTCGTACATTTGTAAAGCTTACATTTAAATTATGTAAAATAAAGATTGTTTCTTTCAAGAAAATAAAAGTTGTCTGTGTACCCAATAATTACCTATTATAATTGTGTCTTCACATTGTATATGGATTTATAATAATATAACAGAAAAGTGTCTCGTGCGATTTGTGATTAATAAAACAGATAAAAAAAAATAAATTTATTTATTTTCTTCTCTTGTGATAACAACAAATAAAAAACGAAAATGTCTATGAAAATGATTACAGTAACAGATCAATTTGTTTGGGGCAAATTAATCGTATATCTCGTATTTCTAAATATGAATGTGAAATTTATAAGTGCAAGTGACATAGATCATTGTACCTCGGACCGATACCCCGAGTCGTACAATTTAAGTTTTATGCAATTTACTAAGGAGGTGAATACGCATGAGTATGCGGTACTTGATCAATTTAAAGGATTACATTGTTGTTCGAAAAGTTATCGCAGTATTGAATGGTAAGTTGGGGAATTTCAATATTTTATGTAATCGATTTATTTGTGAGATGTGATTCAATCGATTGGATGAGTTTTGCAATTGTATACACGCTTCAACCGTGTTAGAAATAATATTCAATATTAACATACCTACCTACTTACCCGGGTTTTCCCAAACATTTTGTAATTTTGTAATTAGATCTCGTTTCTTTAATATTCTGGTTTTCATCTTTATTAATTAGGAATTCTCAAAAGGTTTTGAACCGCTTTAGTAGATGTTAGTTAAATTTAACTATTTGGTTTTACCCATAATCTTGATCATAAATTTCAAAATGATGAATTTTGAAAAACTAGAGTATCATCGTTTTTAAGTTTTTGAAATATGTACATACTATTAAATGTAATTTATTTAAGTATGTATGTCAGTTTAATGAAATTAAAAATTGAAATTTGAATTTTACAAATCCGAGTATGTAGTACACACTACACACCTATGTATGTAATTCAACTTCATTTGGCCGCCACATTCATATGACCGTTAAAACAGGTGGAAAATAACTAACTTCATACGTACTATACATACGCACATGACATAGAAAAGTGAGACAACTCAAAAAATTAAGTTTTTGAGATAATTCGTCAAAAAGATACGCAATGATTAATTTCATAACCTGATATAGTGGAGTTTTCATATTTTAGTCCAGAGTTTGACGGTTTTTCGCTCAGAATTCTTACGTACAAGACCGATTGACGTGACATTTTAATAATAGCATAACTCTTAATTATTCGCGATTGGAAATGTTGGTTTTTCATTTAACAAATGCATGTTTTAGAGCGATTTTTCACAAATAACTCGAAACCCCTACGTTTTATCAATAAAACATTAAAGACCAAAATAAAGCTTATAAAATAACAAATCGATTGGTTAATTTTTATTTCTGTAGATGCAATACGAACCGAGTTGTGGCTTGTTGAAAGTGACTATTTGTTCTCTGAAAACTAAAATCGAATCTTTCAACGTTAAATAACGGAAATTTTTTTTCGAGGATAACTTGTTAGACCTATTTTAAAGTACTTGAAAAGACCTTTAAAATGAGCTTTAATAAAAGTCATTAGCATAAAAACTTACGGAGTTATGATAAAAATAAAATGGTTATCTCGTTTTTTCGGAGAAAAAATCAGCAATGAAAAAAATGACTTAACCGCAACGCAAGAATTGAAATTAAACGCAATCCATTTAGAATTTACTTTATTTAGATACCAACAATAGGTTCTAGAAGTTGGCACGGTTTAGAATGCCTAGATTTGAAAGAAAAAAGTTTGATTCAATTTTGAAATGATTTTTTAAAAAAATTTCCTTTTTCACAATAAATCCAAAACTAAAGAAGACACGTACAAAATGCAAAGTACAAAAATTAAGGTTTTTCTTGCCCAAAATTTTGTTACGTTTTTCGTTTCTCTGGGATGAAAGTTACTTGAGATATTACCGTTTTAAGTTCGCCTTAGTGCTAGGACCACCTTCCCCGAGCCCTTTAAACTCAAAAATCTCAAAAACGAAGGGTTCAAAGAAGTTCAACTTTACATACCTTATAACCATTGAAATTCCATGCAAAATGGTTTGGAGCGATTAGATATCTTAAAAATTAAGGTAGCTATCGTTAAACAACCAATAGCGTTTTTCGGTGTAATTTTCGGATTGCTCTCAAACATGCATTTTTAGATGAAAAATCAACATTTTCAATCGCGAATAACTCGAAAAGCATTGATTTATCGAAAAAAATGTATCTAACATTTTTTGCTAAGAATTCATTCCTCTATCGATTTCTGTGGTTATTTTGAGAATACTAGTTTGCACCCCTCCTTGATCCATTCCCTACTTATTGTCAAAATTTCACGTCAATCGGTATTGTCCTTAAGTATTCCTAGGTAATAACCTATTTTTACCGTCAAACACTGGACTATTTATTTTATAAAGTGAGAGACGGATTCATTTGCCGATCTTAGAATAGTGTAATAAAATCAAAATTAGCATTTTTGCTCTCGCTCTCCTGAAAAATTTCAAATTTTGAGTTGTGTCACTATTCTTTGTCACGTACGATATGTTAGTCGTACAACCGGCCCTAAACGAAGTCATTTTAGGTGGTTTGTTCTACATTAAAAATAAGAGAAAGCTGTTTGATTTGAATTTTAAAAATATGTATGTATGGACATTTTTGGTGAAGACCATTTGCACTTAGCTATTAAGTACTGACATACATTTGATTGGCTACATGAATACTTACCGTAAAACATTTAAAAATTAGGACGAGCTTTCTTTATTCAATGAAACTGCTTTATTATTTTACCCTTTTAATTAAAAGAACGTAATTTTTATTTACCGACACATTTCAAATATTGAAAACATATACTTAACTTCAGAATATAAAAGATAAATGTAGAGATTGTAACAATGTTTATCACAAATTCCAGGATTTTAATTTTAAAACTATTTAGGGAATCTAATGTCAAGGTAAATGTTTCAAAATATTACATTATTTTCGATTTGTAAGAATTATAAATTTCAGCAAAGATCAAATTTTTATTGGCAAATTGAAGTACACGTTTTTGCCTGGTATACCAAACCAATATCCATATAGCACCGAAAATAATTCCTATTCTGTGCGAAGTGGCTTGTGCGACAGATGCAATTCTTATTCTGAGTAGATGTTTATTTTTAAAGAATTTATGTAATCCACCATGTAAAAGTGAAGGTAAACAAGAAAAGTAATTCAAAGGATCAATAAATTATCGAATCAAATACATTGAAATTGTATGTACTATCCAAGAGATAAACAAATATAATAATTCAACCAACGTATTTAGACTCTACATATATTAAGTGAGATTCTAGATTGCAGATGATTAACTGGATAACAATTTTTAGAATTCACCTAAATATTGTGTTTCTGGTCTTTTAAATAAATTATCGTTATTGTTAATAAAGTTCGATAGCTGATTTGCTCCAATTCGGACAATAACAAAATGCTTTAGATTTTGGAATTTATATAAGTAAAAGCGAATATGTAATAATATCCTTATCCTAATGAAATGATTTTGTGAATGAAAAGTTTTAATTTTAAATGCCCCAAAATTTAGGACTCTAATTTGAATTACAAATACCAATTTCTGAAATGTAAAAAATAAAAATCATAAACATAATGTAATAATGCAAGCCAATTTTTTTTTTAATTAAAATTCAAAATTCTATATTTAATTTCTTAATGTTAAGTTTAAGAATATTCTAAAAATTCCACAATTTCAAATTATGAAATACTATTGAATTTCGGAAATTAGGATTTCTTGAATTGAATGAATGCATTTAAAAATTATGATAAGTATAAAACTTCTAGTTTACAACAATTTTTGCATCTGCATCGTTGGTGTAAAACTGAACTATAATAGATATTTACGTCGCTAGGGCGTTAAATGAGTTGTTACAGTACGAGTTCGATGTTTATGAATTTCGAACGACCATTGTGACGATCATTTATCGTACGTGCAATGTACAATGTTTTATTTCACACTATCATGTGTCATTAATTCGAATTTTTCATTTACAGAAAATTTTAAGCAAAAACAAATGATTTTAAAATTATCAAGTAACCCTGGTTTGTTTCGTTTATCGGGTTTAAGGGGCTGTTCACATATTATATAACGATTCATGGAGGAGGGGGAAGTTTCATGACTTGTTACGATTTTTTATGGATGGTGAGTTGGTTTGTATACAAATGGCACGTAACAGAAAAATTTCAAATACAACTACTTATAGTTACATTTACTTCACAGTCACACTAGACTCCTTTACGTCGATTGAATCGAAATTTGTTACGACAAGTAAAACAAGTTCATAATATCGTGTTTACTCTTAATTTATGATATTTGAATGCAAGTTCATCGTTATTTCGCTGTAGTATATGCGTTTCTGATCTCACAATACGTGAGATTATATGTTTGATAGCTCGGTTGGTTAATTAAACAATTTATTTTGTGTTCAAATGAAGGATTTGTTTAAGAAAACGGTTATACCTAAAATCATCCAAAATTAAGATAAAATGACGTACTTGTATAGTGTATATAGGCTGCAATCGATTTCTCGAGTAAATCCGCTAAATTCGGTGAATGCATTAACCTTTTTTTATGGTGGGTAAACGAAATAAGAAAAGGTAATTGTTTCACGCTTAGATACTTTATTCTTTATTGTTATAAGAATTGAACGATTATAAAATAGAAAAAAATGCTTAAGTAATTTAACAAAAAACGAACACTAAAAATCTACCTTTACCGTAGTAGATGATTTACCGAGAATTCGACCGCAGCCATAGTTTTCAAGTATTTATTAAAAATTGACATTAACTGTAATCTGTACTAAATTTAAGTCAAATAGTGGTACACGGAAAAAAATTTATAGTACACATTTCCATAAATTATAGGAGCCCAGGCATTTGTGGCTTATTATCGGAACGCTTACTATATAATATTACGAAAATATTAAATGATGTGTATGGTACCGGTTACCATTAAAATAGTAAAATGTACCATAAAAATAGTAAAATGTACTATTTTAATAATAAGCGCTTCCTATTTAGTAAAGGAAAATATACATTTCAAGTTAGTATTTATTGCCATAAAATTGGTATTTGCCCCCAGCATATTTTTGTACCATTGCAATGTTTAATGGTGTTGGTGCAGGTGCAGGTCGTCATAGGAAATATATTAGTAGTAATGATATCTGTCACAGATCACAGTATGTATTTTCGATTTGGCAAATCATAAAAATGCCAATCACTTCATGATAATATATCTACTGGAAAAAGTAGAAATATCATTTGTCATTAACCCCCCACCTTTACTTTACCCCAGAGTCAATACAAATGTATCGACTCTCAAAAATGAGAAGTGAGTACCCTCATCGACTTCTCTATGGTTTCATACGACCAAACTACAAAATTGCAATTCGCGCCTGATACCTTAAGTATCAACAGAACGTACTGACTTAGCGAATTATATTCATGAAATGAAAATAACATGAATATGTTTCAGAGAATACGAATGAAATTATAACAGCTATATTTTGTGGTAACTTGTTATTGTAAATATTGCTTTTTATATAGTAGCGGTCCCTATTTTAGACACACACACTCTTTCCCGAGGAGATGATTCAATTTATTTTTAATGATTTTACGTTCAAAATAAAGAGAATCGTATAAAACAAAGGAAATTGTATCTTATAGGAATTATTATTATAATATGTACATTGGATTTGTAGAAATGCATATAGGAAATTTACCTATATGGCATAATATTAGCTCTTATTATAGTAGCGATTCCAATATTGCATTTCATGCTATGCAGAGTGGAAAGTCAGCTATGTACATAGTATGTTTTACGAAAAATATAGTGCGGGATGCTATAATTAAATTCCTATAAATATATAGGAAATAAATTAGTAATTTTTTTTCTCCGTGTAAATATGGAAAATCTTAAGATACAGACTTTCTTAAGAAAATCCTAAACATTAAGTTTACAAATATGGCAATTCGACCATCTGAAAGGCACTAGTTTTTCATGTGGTTTGGCAGGCTTCAAGCCTTAGTAAAGACTTATCGAAAAATCATAATGACGTTGGTGATAAATATGGAAAACTCTTAAGATTCGCGTGAAAAGCATAACTTTTAAAGCAGTTTAACAGACACACACTTTTCTAATTAATTTATTTTATAGATATGTAGTTATGTAGGTTAATCTGACCTATTTTCTTATTGGTTTTGGTTGAATAAAATAATTCGATTTGAATATAATAAAACTTAGTTTAATTAAAACAATAAATAAATGAACTATTTATTGAGAAATGTTCGCCTAAACGTCATCATGTTCATTTTTACTAATACCTTTACATATTCTGTTGTTTTTGGTGGTTTAGTTGTAACTTAGGATAAACTTCATAAACGTGTTCAGAAGACAATCGAGTTGATGAACAGCGGAAGGTGAATTACTCCATCCCATACCAAAAGAAGATCGACCACTTGAAACATACTAAATGGATCATCTTGGTAATTTGGATAATATTGTATTAAAACGAATTATAGATTTTTTCTGGTTATAGTTGATGCTTTTTCGAAGTTTACCTGGTTATATCCTACAAAGTCAACAAAATCCCAAGCAGTTATACAAAAAATGGAAATACAAAAGATAGTCTTTGGTAAACCCAACAAACGTGGATGGGATTTTCATTGGATGCTTGCAAAGATGCTTGAATAATATGTATCAGCGTAACATTGGGATGACACCGTTTCAGTTACTTTTTGGTGTTCACTTCACAAGCCAAGAAAACTTAGCTGTCATCGCAGAAATTGATATGTAAAGTGGTCTTAGGAGATTTTATAGAAAATCGACAGCAGCAATGCAAAGTGGGTCATGTTAACATTACTTAAGCTCAGAATGATTATGAGTGATCCATCAATCGAAAACGAAGAAATGCTCACCATCGTTGGTGATTTGACGGAGACACGGTTCGAAAACCAATGAAAGTTGAGGCAAAAGTTTTGTGGTCCTTATGAGATCACAGTGGTCAAAATAAATTACCGCTATAAGATAGACCGTATAGGTTACGGTCGTGATCCAAAGACTTCTGCTGTTAGCTAGCTGTTTTCGAAATTAGTACATATCAGAATATTATAAGAATCTAAATTTATAAGCTACATACTACTTCCATTTTAAAAATTAAAAATTAAAATTTACGATTTTGTTCATTTGGTTTTTTGGCTTTTCTTATTTACTGGTTACAGCTCACAACAACCAGAACATATGTTTCAATAATATTATTCTTTCTCCAAAATTTGCAATCAGAGATTTGATTTTGCGATTTCATTAATAATCCCAAATCTAGGGGAATCACAAATTTATATCGGAATCCTAATACATATTTATTTTGTAATCTGGTTTAACATATATTAAAATAAAAAGAAGATTATAAAACACCTTGAAATGTCCGCGTGCGCAATGCGACCAACCCAATATAAAACGCTATTCGCATACATAGCTATAGTATACTTATGTATATATACATTTTTGAAACAGACATCGTTTTTATTTATAGGATGTATCATTAAAATTTCTTCAGAATTGGCGATCAATATTTGCTTATATTTGTTGCTGCTTCTGCTGTTGCTGTACAGTTGTACACTATACAGTGTACAAATAATATAATATAAAAACGAAATTATAATTTTTTAAAAATTTCCCAGAATATTTCCCAGTTATATTTTATTTTTGTTTTAACATTCTAGTGAATTATTTATATTTGAGGAATTTACATCTTACTGAGAGACAAGAGGGCCACACTCACACATACTAAATTTGATATGTAAATATCTTGTTGATGATAAAAATAAAAATGGATTCATTAGATATTGTACAAGAGTCGACGTTACGTGTACAATGCAATTTCTAGGTTGTCACCGGCAATTCAACCAAGCGATGATAATTATGTTACTTATATGCCAAATCATTTAATTTGAATTGAAATTTGACGTACGTTTTTAATATATCAAAGGGTTCCGCGCTTGCCTTAATTGATAAATCGCGTAACTAACTCGTTTATAAACGTATGTTAAGTAAGGGGGCAAAAGTGCAAAACAATTTTGATGCATACGTTTATCTGTACGGTTCACATAAAACAACACACACACATTCATATATTACAATTTTTTTAATATACAAATATTTATACATACATAATTTGATAATGTTTAAAATCAAAAATTTTAATCAAAACATCGCCGGATAACAAACCTTAATTTTCTTAGAATTAACTTAAATTTGTGCATTTAAGTACTTACATTTTTTTGTTTATACATATTATTATTATTGTTTAGCATAAAGATAATAATTGTAATCAAAAAATTTTCGCGCGCATATACATAGTCAGTCAGCACTTGTATGCTGTAATTTTGTTGGTTTTTATTATCGTTATTTTGAAATTGTCGTCTCTTTGTAAACAAAGATTTTTATATATATTTTTAAGATATTTGAGATTTAGTTTGTTTAGATTCTGCATGTTTTTGCAACTTTAGCTAAATCTATCGACATACGGTTTACATCCAAACGCATATTGAAAAATGTCGTGCTGCCCGAACCAGTTTTCTTAATTTAAATTTATTAATCGCTGAATTTTTGATCACTTTTCGATTGGTCTACTAGGAGACAACCGACTTTTTGCTTACTTCAATTTGTCAATATTAATATTTATTTTTTTTTTTATTCATTTTCAAATGAAATATTAATCTGAATTTCTTGCTACTTACTGGCTGACAATAATTTGTATACCTTTGTCAATTCAAACATGGTATGTAATTATGCGGACACAACTATGACCCCCTGTTGAGAGTGCAGAATCCATGGGCCGACCCACCTTTCATACCAGTATGTACTATAGGCTGGCATGAAGCAATGCAATGTGCAGGTGGTCTACGCAAAACGGGCCTATAGCTGTACGTCCTCGATTTGGCTACTGCATAAGGTAGGACGTAGAAAGCGAACTGCGGAAGAGTTGCGAGTGCATAGAGCCCCAGAAAAGATTGCAGAAATAGAAACAAACAAAGAATTCTCCGATACAAAATACATCATATTCTCAAAGCTTAATTTGTGTAAATTAACAAATTTTGATGAAAGTAGCGGTTGGTATGCGGTACCAGCACACTCAAACAAGTAAGATGTTGGAGCCTATTTTTTCAGGTGTCTAATCTGGCTAAAACTTTAAATTCAAATTCATCGACGACAAATTAATTATTGCAAGAAAACGTGTTCAGTTTTGGAATTCCTGCTGACGAAAAATTCACTGTATCACACGCACACCACTTAACTGTCATGAAATGTTGTATTGAAGGGGTTTGATAATTTACCACTTCTCAAAAGAGTAGAACTTTCCTGCGAGAAATTCATCATCCGCATTTTGCAAAATACTCTCTTTTACTAACATTGAATTCAGACATTACTTCGCTGATTGGAAATCAATTTTTTTATGCGATTTCAACTAGCTGGAATAAATCGATATTCTACGTTAGAATAGCAGATTAACCCATTCTTCATACTTATGTATTAAAATAGCATTTTCTTTTCTAAAAAAAAAGGAATTTAATTAAATGAAAAGCTACAAAATTTTACTCTGCGCGGGCTTTTATTTTGATTTAACCAGAAGCTCTTTATAACAAATATTTTTAATAGTCTCAAATTTATCTCCAAACCAAATTTGATTTAATTAAAAAAAATCCTTTTTTTATTTACTGGTGACAACGCCCAAATTTATCTTTTTTGCGTTGGTGTGCTTTCCATCCTACGGTAAAAGAACATTAAATGTTAATGACCCGCGATAATTTAAAAACCTTTCGTCCAATTATATATGTTAATCGAGCAAGGTGGCGCTAAATACCAAAATTAACACTTTCTCGGTACAGCACACTTTTATGCTAATTAAAACTTAAAAGTAAATGGTTACCATAAAATTAGGTAAGCATTTTAATAAAAAATGTTCATTAAAAATTAAATAACATTTTTTAACTACACGGAGAAAAAAAATTACTAATTTATTTCCTATATATTTATAGGAATTTAATTATAGCATCCCGCACTATATTTTTCGTAAAACATACTATGTACATAGCTGACTTTCCACTCTGCATAGCATGAAATGCAATATTGGAATCGCTACTATAATAAGAGCTAATATTATGCCATATAGGTAAATTTCCTATATGCATTTCTACAAATCCAATGTACATATTATAATAATAATTCCTATAAGATACAATTTCCTTTGTTTTATACGATTCTCTTTATTTTGAACGTAAAATCATTAAAAATAAATTGAATCATCTCCTCGGGAAAGAGTGTGTGTGTCTAAAATAGGGACCGCTACTATATAAAAAGCAATATTTACAATAACAAGTTACCACAAAATATAGCTGTTATAATTTCATTCGTATTCTCTGAAACATATTCATGTTATTTTCATTTCATGAATATAATTCGCTAAGTCAGTACGTTCTGTTGATACTTAAGGTATCAGGCGCGAATTGCAATTTTGTAGTTTGGTCGTATGAAACCATAGAGAAGTCGATGAGGGTACTCACTTCTCATTTTTGAGAGTCGATACATTTGTATTGACTCTGGGGTAAAGTAAAGGTGGGGGGTTAATGACAAATGATATTTCTACTTTTTCCAGTAGATATATTATCATGAAGTGATTGGCATTTTTATGATTTGCCAAATCGAAAATACATACTGTGATCTGTGACAGATATCATTACTACTAATATATTTCCTATGACGACCTGCACCTGCACCAACACCATTAAACATTGCAATGGTACAAAAATATGCTGGGGGCAAATACCAATTTTATGGCAATAAATACTAACTTGAAATGTATATTTTCCTTTACTAAATAGGAAGCGCTTATTATTAAAATAGTACATTTTACTATTTTTATGGTACATTTTACTATTTTAATGGTAACCGGTACCATACACATCATTTAATATTTTCGTAATATTATATAGTAAGCGTTCCGATAATAAGCCACAAATGCCTGGGCTCCTATAATTTATGGAAATGTGTACTATAAATTTTTTTCCGTGTACCACCAACGCCACTATGATTTTTTGGTCGGTCTAATCTAAGACTACAAACATGCCAAACCATTTGAAAAGCTTATGCCTTTCACATGGTCAAATTGCCATTTTTGTAACTTTACAGTTTAGGATTTTCTTAAGGAAGTCCGTATCTTAAGATTTTCCATATTTATCACCAATTTCATTTTGATTTTTTGATAGGTCTATACTAGGACATGCCAAACCACTTGAAAAACTGGTGTGGAGGGTTGAAATGGCTGGCTGTTAGGTGCTAAAAGAAACGTGAAATATTTTTTATTTGTTTTCATTCGTAAAATAAAAATAAAATGTATTTTATTACTTATGAGTACGAGGGGCTCAGAACCAAAGTGGCCTAACCCACATTTAAAATGTTAACTTCTTTTCATTTAATCGGTCGTAAATGTTCATTGAAATGGTAAATTATTTTAAAACAAATATTATAATAATTAACTTGAGAATAACTGTTTCTGGAATTAGAGGTCAGTATAATTAGATTCCATTTCCAAGAAGATTTATGGCCGATTAAACGAAAATGTTTAAAAATGTGGGTTAGGCCACTATGGTTCTGAGTCCCTTATATAATAAGGAAATTTTAACAAAAGTCACTGAAACATCAGAAAGTTAAAAACATCGTCATTTACCTTTTTTCTCATATTTTAAATTTTACCCAACTTTTTAGTACACTATTTCAATTTACCCCATACGGTGTAAAAAAGTAGGTAAATGAACAATTTACCCGACTATTGGTCCGCATCCTTAGTGTTTTAGGATTTTCTTAAGAAATTCTGTATCTTAAGATTTTCCTTATTTATCACCAACGCCACCAAGATTTTTTGGTAGGTCTAATCTAAGGCTTCAAGCATGCCAAACTATTTGAAAAGCTAATGCCTTCCACATGCTTAAATTATATTTGTAAACTTCCTGTTTAGGATTTTCTTAAGAAAGTCTGTAAGTATATCTTAAGATTTTCGGGGCTACTTCAAAAATTAACTCACAGAAGAAATAACAAATTGAAAAAAATTGTTTGCGTGTTTAACTTTGCTTGCTCCCTCATTCTCGCTCATTCATTATTATTTATGTATATTTATAGGCGCTCTGTTTTAAAGTTTTTTTTTATTCTACTTCTGAGTTAAATTTTGAAATAAAGGTAATATTTATTTTTAAATGAATTATTTTAAAGGAATTATATCGCTCGTATCGCTTCTTCTATTGATAGTTCCACTTCCACCATTATTGTTTCGTTGTGTTTTTGTTAACTTAATTTGTTCGGTTAGAATAGCATCGACAAATATATTGGAGCGAATTGCGAATTAATGTTAAATTGAAAAATCATTCTTCAACCTTGCAGGCATATCGCTGGTATCGCTTCTGCTGATAGTTGAACCACAAATATTTCAAGCTGAAAAGAGCCTATAAATAAAAATGAATAAAACTATGTCAATATATTCTTTATTCATTTTTGTGAGTTGATTTTTGAAGTTACACCAGATTTCCCATATTTATCACCAACGTCGCTGTGATTTTTTGATAGGTCTAATCTAATACTATATGCATGCCAAACCATTTGAAAAGCCAAAATTTGCCAAATTTGTAAGCATTACCTAGCAATCATTGCCTTATTAAAAAATCATAGTGAGATTTGTGATCAATTTCCAAAAACTTAAGATAAACTCCTTTCTTCAAAAAAAGTTAGCCCATACATCTTTTTAATTTTGGCTTATTAAATAAGATAATTTGATACGCATAAAATATTTAATTATTTTCATTAAAAACAAAAGTTTTATACATTTTGAATTAAGAAATTTTCGCCTAAATGTCATTAACTTTGTTTATATTATGTATATAAACTTATGTATATTGTTTTTGTTGGTTTAATTCTAATTTAGGATAAACTTCACACGAGTACTATAGCGTGTGAAGTTTGAGCTTAATTAATCCTATTTTTTTTATTTTTTATTTCCGATTTTGATCTAACTTCACTTGCATTTCTGAACTCCAAAATAACTCATTTCAACTTGGTTACCCATACACATCATTACCAACAACTTCTTTGTACAAACAACCGCTTCTCAAAATGAAATCTTCATATGTGCTATTCTTTAAAATTTGGAATATTGGGAGCAACTCCGGATCGCCTTTCTAGACAGCTTTTACCTTCCCAACAACAATATCAACAGCAGGGGTTGCACAATGGGGATTTATGCGCTTCATTTGACTAGATGGTCTATATTCTAGTACTACTCCTGAAGGTAGTGTTCATTCGGCAATTTGACTTGTCAGCTCCTTTCGTTCCATTGTATACCTGAAAGCTGAGCAAGCGGTGACAATAAAAAACGGTATACCCAACAGATATACCCCAAATTTCTTCACGATAGCTAGCACCTCTAATTATTAGCTGCTACAGTTTTCTTCGTGACAATTGATTTTCCTGATACAATAATACACAGTATGAAATTTTTCAGCATCAGAATCTCGTTGCAATAATATAGCTCCTAATCCTAACCCAAACTTCGCATCCCTAACGCATCTCTAACGCATCTCTAACGCATCCCTGTGTAATTCAGTTTTTGCAATGGAGCTATACATTTTTAACATTGGCTGCTCTGTCAATAATTGTTTGAGAATTTAAATGCAGCATCTTATTTTAGTCAGCCGGACAACGGTTTTGCAAATTTTTGTTTTAATTAAAAATAATTATGAAACCAAACTACTAACATAAGGAACTCAAGGAAGGTTCTCATTTTTTATAAGGGTAAATTCACTTTGTATAACTCTTGTGGTAAATTACGGGGAGGGTTGATATTTCTAGTTTTTTTTATAAAAACCGCAAAAAATCATATTGATATTGATAAACAGACAAACTTCTTGAAATTTATTTTTTAAATATCTCAAAAAATATGAGATTAACATAAAACAATTAACAAAATTGTAGAAATTTGCTTAATAAATTTCTCAAAAGACCACGTTCCTAAAAGAAAGACATAAAAGGCAACAAATTGTTTATAATGGAATTACTCAAAAATAATGCCAAAGGCATTATGTATAAAATATCTAAAAAATTAATCAAATTTAAATCAAGTAAAATCTGTTTAGAAAAGGTTAAAAAAATGATTTCTTAACCAAATGTGAGGTTAATAACCTACTAATAAATTAGTATTGCCAAATTTATAAAAATAATCCTGGTTCACTCTGAAATTGAAAGATTTTAAACTTTAGAAATGTGCAATTAAATCAAATATAAGCGCTAAGCCCACTGAAAAATAAGAAGAAATACTGGCACCTAACTATGCAATTCGATGACCATTTTCGACGGGTATCCTTTTTCTTCCTGTATCTTCTAATAAAACGATATCTGTCGAAAACAGTCGCCGAATTGCATAGTTAGGCCCACCATTTCATTTTTCCGCAAAGATTCCCAAATTTTTGCTTCATTTTAGCTAAAATTTTCTTAAACTTGATCGTATGCACATGCACCACGACACGATACTAAATATTTTTAATTTAAAAATTTTAAAAAAACTTGTACATATTTGCTTTGAAAATGGGAATTTAATTTTTTCTGTACTAAAACTTGTTTTCTGACAGAAAAAAAATAAAATTAAATTTTTTGATCCAATTAAAACATTTTTTGGATTTTTTTAAATTAATAATATTTTAGAGTAGTACTTATGTAAGTATGACCAAGTGGCAGACGGTTTTAGTTAAAATAATGAAAAAATTTGGAATTTTTGCGACAAAATGAAATGCAGTTTTCCTTTTTGTTTTTCGGTATGGACTTAGCGCTAAACGAAGGATGACGTTATCTGAATTTCAAGTTTATGTAAAAGACCTTACAATTAGACATTAGAGGAATAAAGAAGTATAATTTTACTACTGTTACTATAGTGATCGAAATGAATCATCTAATGTTCAATACTTTGCTCATACATATAACACGCTTTGATTAAGCTACCTGCGTGCGTTAACCTACAACTACCCTCTAATTTTCTAATTCAACAATCTTTTCTTTAATTCAATTAGCACGTATCATGACGTTTCCTGAATTCTTGATAGATTACAATCAGATTACCTAATTCATTCGTTGATTTTATCTGTAAATCCCAATAAACAACACATATCTCATTAACATACTCGCATTTAAAACATGTGACATTGAATTGTTTTCATTAGAAAGTGATGAAACAAACAAATGGAAAACAACACTACATACATATTCGGTAAACCAGTGTTATTTCCCATATGAGAATTAAACAATAAATATGTATGTAAGTCTTTCTCTCCGCACCGTCTTAATTGACGTACATAAGTACAAGTTAAATTGTATTCCGGTTTATTACAATTCCGTATAATTTCCGAATTTTAGTTTGCCGCACAGCGCAACACACAATTTTAAAGCTGAGTCATAGGTAAGTTTAGTTATTTTATTACACGTGTTGCATAAACACAGAAAGTTAAAAAGAACTTGTACTTTGTGTTCTTTTGTTGTGTGTACCAAAAACTAAAAATTATCTTTTTATTTTGATCGAATAACTCAAGTTGACTAACTAGCAAACGCACCTGGTATGTATTCTAATTAAAAACTTCATATTTTCATTTCTTACATATACACGATTTAATTTGTTACTTGGAAATATGATACTTAGCATTAAGACATATTTTGTTGTTAATATTCGATTAAGTAGGAAAATAATTAAAAATTTTTTAATTAGATTTTTTTAATTAGAATTATTTATAATTTTATGAAATGTTGTTGTAAATGGTTATAAATAAGAATATGCAAATATATAGTGAATGTATACAGTTAAATAAAAATCAACTCAGTCCTAAGTATGCTCTATCAAAACATGGTGCTCTTCTAAAGAAATAATTAAGTCAATCTTAAAAGTGTGGCAGATACTAAATTGCATTACGCAACGAAATTTCACACTTAAATTTTACTTTGATGAAATCCCATTGTATGTATGTACCGAAAGAAAGCCGACAAGTAAGCAAACCAAATTTATAGAATTTACTTCCATTATAAATCGTTCACAAACTACCTAGGCGGTTGGTGATAAATTTGAAGCAGATAAAAATTAAAATTGCTGACGATACCTACCTTCAATGAATTTGTATTATAATTCCATGTACAAAAATTTTTAAAAATTAAATTTTTAGAATAAATTTTAGGGTTATGCTCTGAAACCTCAACATTTAAGTTTTAAAATTCTATAGATTTTAAAATTTTCAATTCAAAGAACAGTACATTCGTACTTTTAAAATTTTGCGCTTGATAAATTAGAATATAAATTCGATCATTTTAATTCAGGCACTTTGGTTTCCGATACTTTACTGCCAAGCGCCATTACTCGTTAAGGTTTGAACGCTTCAGAAACTATTTTTTAGATTTTAATTCAACAAAGATCCCAAAAGAAAATATGTATTTTCAATCAGTCAAAGCCGCATGTTCTCAAAATTTATTTTAATACTTAACTAAATAAAAGCTAAAGTACGAAATAAAATAAAATCGAAAACTTCCAATTAATTCAACATACATCCGTCTAACCGCCGCCATGAATTGAAAAGCCGAGGCAAACAGACACAAAAGTATAAGAGAAAAATTAATTTTGGATACATCGACTCCAACCAAATGAAAACACCAAAAAAAAAAAAGTTCAAGCGCATCTTTTTCAATTGGTTCTGTTGTTTGGTGTGTGTACTCGACTTGTATATACTTACATAAAGCAACAAATTGTTTTTATGGTTTGATTTTTATGTTGAAATTTCTGTTTTCAATTCAACGAAACATACAAATTTCTTAGTAATAACCTCATAAACAGGTTTTCAATTTTTTGAAGCAACGCAAAAACAAAAATTATTGCATTTTTTATATGTTCTTCTTATAAAATTATTTTTTATTTGTGTAATCCACAAAATATATACATACTATATAAAGCGAATGCGAAAGACAGAAAGCGCGCCAAGTCTCAGATAAGTTTGTCTTTGTGCATTTTTTTTTTTTGGTGGATATACACACGTCTACAGGAATGCACGAAAGGATAAGAGACATACAAATTCTTCTTTGTTTTGATAAACTCACACCTGTGTACCAAATGTCTTCTCGATTGGACCTTAAGAATATGAGAATCGCGAAACTACCAATTTCATTAATTTTTTTTTTCAATTTGTTACCGTATTCTTCGTTTCTAAGTTGAATATGATTCACAACATCTCTAAGGTACAGCAAGTAATTTTCGTAACGCAAAATGTAATAAATTTTATTTGAGACAGAAATATCTCGTTGGCGGCTTGAAGTCTATCCAAAAAAAAAAAAATTGCAGTTTTGAATGAGTCATAATTATACAATTGTTAGTGTGATGTAGGTCTAGGCTAGGTATATATGTAGTTTGAGGTATATATGACGACGACAACTTAATTAGATCAATTGTAGTGAAACCTGTTTCTGCTCGGACTGACATTACTTGAATCATATATTAAGGTTTGACGTAAATTGAAAAGTGGGCACGATAATGCTAACTACGGATCATGGAATTTTTATTTGCTACCTAATAATCTACATGTTCAATCATTTTATAGCATGATCTCATATTTATTTTGTGTGTTCGACGTCGCTACGCAAAATAATTTCAAACTCAAGTAAAAATCAATCTTTCCCATACTTTGATTTACGTAATTATATTTATACATAATATATACGGTAGATACTTAGATTGTCGAGACTTTTCGATTGTACATAGCTCATTCTATATCTACATATGTATGTACAGTACACAATACATTAATTTGGGAAAAATTCGCAAGAAATCAAAATTCAATATTTTTCTTTTGCTGTTACGTAACGATGGTTTCAAGAATTAAATAGGTACACAATTTTCATCCAGTTCAAGGTAGATTTCCTCGAATTAAGATGGTAGAAAAATTCACTTCAATACATTTCTAATCGCAATGAAAGTTTTTTTTTTATGTGCTTCTGAAAATGTATACTTTTTTTTCTACTGCAGCTGCTATGCTTCAATTCTGATGATACACATGCTATAGTCCAGGACTGGCAAAAGCGTCGACCGCGGTCGACTGGTCGACCGATTAACTATCGAAAGTCGCCCGCGAGCAATATGAGAAAATGCATATTTAAAAAACTTTTTGACTGTTAAATTCGTCAACTAGAACTGGGTGATTTAAAACATTTCCAAAATATGGAAGAAGAATCCAATGATGAGCCAGGAATTCTTTACAACGAATATGCTAATCAAATCAGTACCCTTTTAAATGAATTTACCACACGTTTTGCTGATTTTACTAAAATTGAAAATATTGCTATGTTCATGTCATTTCCGTTTAACGATTGTATTAATACTGAGGAGATCGCTACTCAGATTAATGAATTTCTGGACTCAAATTCAGCTTGCTTAGAAGATCAGATAATAGCATTGAAATGCGACATATTCATCTAATCAAGAGCTACAACCGAAGACAAGTTTTGGAATCTTCTTTCAGAAGAAAAATATCCAATTTTGCGGAGAGTGGCTGGATATATGTCCGCATTTTTTGGATCCACCTATCTTTGCGAATCAGCTTTTTCTTCAATGAATGGCATTAAGACAAAACATCGATCTTGTTTAACGGATGATCATTTGGCATCATGCTTGCGAATCGCCATAAGCTCATATGATCCAAAATATGAAGAACTTGCTGATAAGATGCAGTGCCACGTATCAGGTGCAAGTAGTAGCAGTAGTAAATAAACTTATATTTAATATTTTTAAAATTCTTGTATTATAAGTGATATAAAACTTTCTAATTTTGTCTTGAATTTAAACAAATAAATGAAATACAGTTAACAATTAAATATAGTTTCTCTGGTAGACCTCCAGATTTAATTTAGTCAAAAGTCGCCCGCAAGACTTGAAAGTTTTGCCACCCCTGCTAGTCTATATAAGTAATGAACAGTACTTGTTTTGAATATAAAATTTTAATGCGAGTTAAGTGCTTTAAGACTTTTTAATAAATTCTAAGTATTATATTTCAATTCTGAAAAGAGTTCCAGTCTAGTAACTGATTTTGGCTCAACAGTAAAACCGAATCTTAATTGAAATGTAAATGTCAATTTCTACGACTGAACTTAGGTCTAAAATTTGGTGCAACCTTGTAAGAAATTAGGTACTTAGGTAATTTTCCTAAATTTTCATTACATTTAATCATACATATAACTAAAATTAGAAGCCAGTTTCTTGAAACACTCTTCTCCTCAAGGTTCACTATTGAATACCAAATTTACTTTAGGACTGGAAATAGAAGTTTAAATTTTGAAACCTTTGAAACCATTAAGAATCTCACGCAAATACTGTGGGTTGCCAAATTATAAGAGGCCGGTTAAATCTTGTAGGGAAATGTTGAATCCTGGCGAATCATGCATGTATTTAACAAAACACGTTTGAAGCCTAGCCACATGAAAATATTATGTTCAGCCAAAACCAACACAAATGTGTTATACAAGCCATATTATTTCTGTGACGCACGCATATTTTTAAATCCAAAACCTACTATTTCTGTAAATGTTAGTGATATTTTATACTGGTTTTGATACAAACTACAATTTAAAATCAAAGTATGTAAAGATTATACTGTATTATGAGCTAAGAAAGGCTGTTTAAACATCAACAACTCTCCAAATGCACAAATTAATTTAAATATTTGCCTCATCTGATGTGGCATCACAAAACTCGCGCGTCATCGAGTGTTTCCTGCCACACTGAATCATCCAGCAACAATCCTTTGGCTTTGGCAGCTTCTTTAAAGATTGAACAAACAACAATGTAGTCTTCTGTGGTATATGCCCTCGAGTCTTCATAGCAAGTTGCCCTACTTTCATGACTGCATTACGCTATTTATAGTTGTTTAGCACACAACAATTCTGTTTGTTCCCAATAAACTTTATTTCCAACTCGAAATTAGTACTGCAGTTTTAATACGGAAATCCGAGTTGAAAGTCGTACTGTCATTTCCGCCATATTTACTTTTTAAATATGTTTAAACGAACGTATTTTAGACAAATAAAAAACAAAGTTAATGATTTGCTTAAATTGTCTGTGCTTGATGTAAATAAAAGTGAAAGTAATTCTCTATATTATCTAGTAACTCTATACATATTATCAATACATTTTTATTTTGACGTTTATTGAATGTTTTGTTAATACGACATGTAGAATATTATTTATCTATTTTGAACAGGTTTGAGGAATTTTAGGATTGAACATGACCATCTGTAACAGATAAAATGTGATTCGTGATAATAAAATCGAATTTTAGCGAGCTGCGCGCCAAAATTTGTGGTGATTACCCAAATGCCTAGATCGAAAATATTACGAAATGCCAATATGCGGCTGATGATGCCAAATGCATATATGCCAAAATGGCGGCTCAAAGTTATAAATAAAATATTACCTACAAAATTATAGATGTATATTTTTAAATTCAAAAATATTGTAATAAATTTTGAATTAATAAATTCAGAATATAGTCGGAAATCACGTCCTTGACACAACTCTCTTTCTTCGTACGAATCTCGAGCATTTTTCAAGCAGCAATTTTACTCAACCTTAAACTTGTCATTCATTTACAACCAGTTTCAAAAATCAAAAGTCAAAAAGTAGAAATACATATCCAAACGAAATAGCCACACAACCATATGAAAAAAAATTTCCGTTGTTAAAATTATGATACAACGAGATTTGCGGTCGAAACCAAGACGTAGATTCCTTATTCTTAATTATCGATTCCACATTTGTGTAATTTGGCGTTTTATGCTAATTGGGCTAGAAAGAGGTAATAGTGTTTTTCAAGTTAAGATTGGGTACTATTCATTTCTTATTTAATTTAATCACAAACAATTGTTTAGTCCCAAATTTGATAAAACGCAATTTTTATTTGTTTGTACCAAAAACTTTAAGTGCTAAATATTGCTTGTTCTAATAGGTACTTATTATATTTGTGTTAATCTTATTGTATATAATAGATTGAGAGCTATTTCTAGCCCAGTTAGCACAAAACGACAAATGAAACAAATATAGAACCGATAATACAGAATAATACATCTATTCAAGATATTGAGCTAGATCTGCTAAAACTGGGTCCGAAACCTGAGATAAATATTTGTTAGTACACATTTTGACATTTATTTGAAAAACGGCAGACACCCAAATTATCACGGTCTTTTTCTATAGCCTTGTCTTGACGGTAAAATTAATTATAGTTCTAAAAATTAATTTTATGATCATAATTTGGAATTTTTGTCTTGACGGTAAAAGAAAACTACTACTCTCCCTCCTTTCGTTAAATGCACGAACTAATTAGTTTGTTGTTGTTATTAGACATCAAATTTTGAATTAGGCGGCAGGAATGTTACAATATTTACTTTTAGCACACAAGCGAATTTGTAAAGCTTTTTAATTTTTTTTGAAAAGGATTAACAAACCAAAAAATCAAGAAAATTGAAACCAAAGAGTTTTATTTATTTCTAATCAGTATGTTTAACCCTGCAAAATAAAATAAACACGCAAATACACAGAGAGAGAACAGAACACATTCATTTTTTATAATATTTTGACAAACTGATTGAAGCGATCCACCCGTATTTTCTGAAAAGTAGAAGTATGTTCCAATTAATTATGGGTGTTTAGGAAATTAATTATAGTACTAAACTGTACTAAAAATGGTTAAATTATTATTCTATTATAATTATTACACTGGTAAATCAAATTATGCTCCAATTAATTATACCGTCAAGACAAGGCATATGATAATTTTTAACACAAACAGAATAAATGTTCGGTCGACATTCAACATGGTCGCCTTAGTACAGTCATACGATACCCCGCTTAACGATGTTAATTGGTTCCGAGAAATCGTGACGTTAGGCGAAACAACGTTATAAAGGGCAAAGGAATTTTAATAATTTTATTTCATGATATTACAATGAAAAAATTAAAACGACGATACAACAAAACACAGCGACGATTGAGCGAGGTTTGTTCGCATTTTTCTAACGACGTTACAGCGAAACGACGTTATGAGGGGGGACGTTGTACGGGGTATCACTGTAATTCACATCGTCAACATAAAATGTCAACTAGTCAATGTTGATGTTTCAGTTTGAAGTGACACAAATATAATGGAAAGCGTAGCATTTATGGATGGATTTCTTATTATCAAATGCAGCTGCTTGTCGACAATTATTGTCTTCTAGCGAGATGATTTGTCCGTGTTTGGCAGCTAAAAGTTAATCTTATTTAAAATGCATATTGATCCTATTTTAAATGAAAGAGCTACTATCACTATCGCCTGACAGATTATTGAAGCTATTATTGAATTAATTGGTCGATTGATTTAAAACTTTGCATTGTATAAACCACATCATTAACCATTTATCTTGATCCATAATATAGTTTTCGTTTGGGTTGCACATTGCACTTCTGCTTTGAGACCACATCAATAAATGTACCGTAATGCATTTTCCAAAATGTTTACGAGAATTTTTATTCCATCATCCTGTTATACTATGCCCTATGCTACCAACCGAAAGCTAAATAAATGAGTATGACAGGGTTCAGGGCCGGCTCTTGGATCAGTAGCGCCTTGATGGAACCCCACACCAATTTAATATACCGTAATATATTTCCCAAAATTTTTGCGAGAATTATTATTTCGTCATCCTGTTATTCTTTGCCCCATGATAAACCAATTTAAGTAGGATCAAGCGCATGTATTGATATCTCTTTCACTAAAAAATTCTGTCATTTGGTGCTTTTTTCTTGATATACTTTTTTTATAAACACTAGTTCATATAGCAAACAAAAACAAATCGAATTGTTTTGCGGTGATAGTTTTAGTGAAAACAACGAAGCCTTGTGATTTTATCGCATCGAATGACGATATGCGCAAGAAAAGATGAATTTGAAACAGCTGTCAATCATACCTTATTCAATTGGTTTATCATGACTTTGCCCTATGTTACCAAACGAAAGTTAATTCAATGCGTATGACAGGATAGCTTGCTAACATCGAACAACAACAAGACAGACGGGACAATATTTCAAAAAGTATTTGCTTAATTCGGGCAGCCGGCAGCATAATAAAACTTTGTGATTTTAGAGGAATATTTTTCAAATCATTAACAAAAATGTATACCTAAAAATATTTATTACAGGTTTCGGACATGGTTGGTCATAATGTTTAGTATGTATTTGTATTAGCACAAAGCTAAAATTTATATTTTGAGGGCACTTAAGTAATATTTAAAACAATATGTAAATAGTGACCATAATATTTTCTTGTAGCTACGCTTTAAAAATGTGTTATTAAATACACGAGTCGTCAGGATTCAACATGTTACGACAGGATTTAACCGGTCTTTAATAATTTGGCAACCCACAGTAGCAAATTAATAATGACAAACCGTTGTCTCATGTGATTAAATAGATTAAAAGGCAGGGTTAATTAATTTCTTTTTAGCCATAAAACCTTACCAATGATTGACTATTGACTTCAACCGTATTATAAACTCATTCAATAGACACTGAGACATTACATCTTCAATCATAAGATATTTTACACCTTTCGATATTAATCTTTGTTTTGGGTGAACAAACAATACGCCAACTCCAAGCTTCTTTTACATAGAAAAAAGATTTATTGTTATATTGTATTTGAATTCTTACAACTCACATAAGAATACGATTCTAGAGAAAGGACACAGTTAAAATAAATGTTTGTCTTTTATTTGTCTTCATTTTACCTTTGTATCGTTTCTTTTGAGCGAACGAGATTTTTGTTAGAATCCGTCCTCTCTAAACATAGCTACACACATATATAAATATTCTTACACTTACAAAAAATGTTTAGGTCATACATATAATTTAAATACTATACATACACATACATGTGTACATACATGTAGATTTATTACGAGTATGTACGAGTGCATAAGATGATTCACTCACCAAATCTTAAATTTTCAATGTCATTGTGTTGTATTTAATCGGCAGGTAGGTAAATCCCAATAATGTTAATTGATTTATGATATCACACCCGTATGGTACACATATAAAAAAAAAAGTAAAATAATTTTAAAGATGTTAATTTAGATTTAATGATTGTTTACCAAAATCATAATGACATAAAAATTAACAATTTATAAATATGTTAAAGTTTTGTGGTTGGGTACCGAAAAATCTACCTATTAATTAATCAAGCTTAATTATAATCTGCTTAATTGTTTATGTTTGTTTGTCCAATTGATTCGATAAGCGTGAAGGATACCTGTTATGTACATAATTATGTATTTACACAGAGAATTAAGTTTTGAAAGATAGTAGAAATTTAATTTTAAGACCTTTTTTAGTTTAGCTGTTTGAATTTGGGAATTAATGTGAATATCAAATTAAAATTTAGTAAATTTGGAAACAGAATGTTAATGAAGATAAGTTTATTTTAAATTGAATAAGGGAAATGCTACTTTGAGAATGAATATTAGAGAATTTTCCGGATCTTTTTTTAAATTAACCCATAAAATAACTACCTGTAAAAATACTTTGAAACTGCGATAGCTGGGTGATAATAAGTAAAGAACATAAATAAAACAAAAATAGGCGTCCTTAACCCTGATTCGTCTGCTGGTTTTTCACAATAAATCTCGAAAGCATAACAATATTCACTCGAACTGCTTATGATCTACCTAATTTGTTGTACCCGAATCTCACACTGGCTTTCCGCTGCGATTCGTCAGTTGAGAGGTCCTTGTGAAAAAAAACACTAGGAAAACTGTTTCCTAAACATATTTATAAGCGGTCTTACTTTGAACATCCGATGTTTTGAAACTCTAATTCCATCATTGTTGGCCAAATGAAAATATTTTTTCGATTTCAATGTAAAGACCTCTTAATCGAACGACAAATAATAATCGAGAAACAAAAATATTTAAATCCATTATACATTCGAGGAATTTACGTTATAAGGTGGTGTACTCTTATAAGGTGGTGTTCTCAAAACTGCCGTGTGCAAAACTATTTCTGAAAAATTTCGAAAATACATTTTTACATGAATTCGTACTGCATGGACTGAAAAGTTGCCCGTTTTTATTTAATCTTCAATGTAATCTTCTTTTAACTCAACCTGTCTTGTAAAGCGATTTTTCAAACATTTCAAAACATGCGTTTGTTTCTTTCCCTACTGCATCTTTTAAATTTTGGAAGCAGAAAATAGTAGCTAAGTGTCAAATCTGAAGAATACGGTGGACGGGGAAACAATTCGAAGTATAATTGATGCACTTTTTCGTTACTATTGTTAACTTGTGAGCGGATGCATTGTTGAAGCAAAGAAAATTTTTTAACCTCGCCAAATGTGTTCGTTTTGCCTTGATTGCGTCGTTAAATAAGTTCAATAACGTCCTATAATACTCGCCAGTGAGTATTTTTCCATGCATTTTTAGCAATAAATCGCAAAAAATTTTAGCAAAAAATAGTGGCCATATCCTTTTCAGCTGATTATTGTATTTTTTATTGGCTTTGACCAGGTTCCATCCACTGTGTAGACTTTTGACCATATTATAGTGTGTATTGATTAACCCATTTGATCCCACACCAATAACAAATTTAGTAAAATATTTGTACTTCAAATATTTTATAACACTCAAAATCCTTTCTCGAAATGGATTTTGTTTTTAAATATGATAAACAAACTAAAAACCATATATAACGGTAAAATATAAATCGAAATTTGACAGTAAATACCGCAGTAGTGGCGTCGTAAAGTTAGTGATTTTTCTGTACTCATACAGGTACAGTGGGATCAAATGGGTTAATCCATGTTTCATCAACGATTATTAATTGACAAAAAAGCCCTTCTTATTATGCTTTATAATGTCCAAACATTGCTTTAAGCTTTTTCATAAGCAAATACCAATGCAATGTATTTTCTATACGTTTCTTTGAAATGCTTTCTCTATAGTATAGAATCTATACAATATCGTGGATTTTTAAAATCATTTCTGATGTCATCTCTTTTGGTCTTTCGCTGCGTTCAACATCAAAAATACTTGTGCGACCACGTTTAAATTCACCGACCCAACAACGGATAGTTTCATAGGATGGTGAAGACTCATCCAAAGTTAGACCAATATCCTTTTTTATATCGGGCGCTGATAATAAGCCTTTCACATAAAGATAATGGATTGCTCCGCGAATTTGAATTTTTTCCATTCTTCCCAAATGCAGAATAAGTCAATTTTGTTGCTTGTGAAATGTGAAACTAAATGAGAAACCCATCAATTGTAAAACAGGTTTTAGCATAATTGAACACCATATTAAGTTGTAATCAATGATGAACACCATGTTAATGTTATTTATATTTAAAAGTAACTTAGTTTTACATGATACCTTAATCCCCATCACTTTACATAATAAAAAAAAATAAAAATATTTTTAAACTAAAGTAATTGAAAGGGTTCCAGCTAGAAAAATTTAAAAGAACAAAATTTAGAATAGTGCAAGTTTATTAGAATATAGTTTAACTTATAAAGTTCATATACAATTTTTATTGTTGAAGCGACGCAGAATCATAAGCTTTTGTTGCGTTGCAGCTTGTATTAAGTATATGGGGCATAACTATATTTTAATGTTCTATTTGGCCTTAATAAAATAAGAACTCACCCAAAAAGTTGAAACCAAATGTCAGCATTTTAATATGATGTTCATCAAATCTGCTGGTAATTATGACAGTGGTAAACGTACGTACATATATCATACGATATATTGTAATAAAATTTTCCATTTTTTTTACTTAGCCTATTGTCACAATTACCGGCACAAATATAAAATAGAAAAACACTAAAATGATATCCAAACATCTTTTTAAATAAATGTATAGGCATAAATTATTTAGTGAAATTTTCGAATTGTTTCAGCGCTAGTAGTCGCATTATAAGTCAAAAAGTTTTGAGCCTTAAAATTATTATAATTATTAATATATTACAAGGTTCGTAATTCGTAAAGCCTGCGTATTTTTCCATATTTACTTTGAAGAAAAGTATGATTCTAGGCAGCCGCTTATGCACGCACTACTAATATCGAACACAAATTTGACAAATATATTTTATAAACTATCTTAAACTGCAGTACATGGCTTAGGCCTAAGTCTTTTAACAGCAACCCATTTATCGAACAACTTTAGGACGAAAACGTTAAACAAATCAATTTTCGGCCACAGTTTTAGCCAGTTCCCAATTCAAACAAACACATTGCGAAAGTAGCCCTTAGAAATCAATATTATTAAAATCTCGATTAGTTTTCTCAATTTTTGGTTCTGTTATATTTTATATCATATGTAAATGCTATACAGAAAATCGCGATTCAAAGAATTCAACGATCTAATAGATTAACACATTTTCTGTACTTAGTAAACTGGATTTCTTAAGAATATAATAATTGAAACTGCCACAAATACTATCTCCGTTTTAGCTAAGTGCAACCTTATCAAGAAGTTCCTCAAAATTTTTCAAAAATCTTTTCTAAGTGGTTTCACTAATTTCAACTAAAAAGCCTTCAAGTTAGGAAGCTAAAAATGCTTACACGACCTCTTTTTATTTATTTATTTGTTAAATGTAGTCTGCAGCTGAAAAAAGAACTTAATTAATAGTAACCCATAATGGGGCCGATTCAATGTAAATCTTCTATTTGTCTTTTCTTCTATTCTGCTATTATTTTTATGAGAACTAGATGCAATTTTCAAACAATCCATAAGTTTGTGTGGACTGTTTTTTGAATGGTATCGAGTTTTCCTTGAAATATTAGAAGAATAGAACAAAAGAAAAATAGAAGATTTGCATTGAATCGGGCCCAATATTTGTAATTAATAAACTAATATTTTAAAGCCAAAAATTACAATTATGAATTTCATATGATCAAATGAGTTAGCTGATAATAATTATTGAAAATTCTCGCCATAGAGACCATCGGTTCATTCCAACCATAATTAGTTCTATGAAACTCAATAAACAAAATATCCCTCTGCCTCAAACTTCTATACTCGGGAAAATGTTCCAAGCAGAAATAAGAATAGGACACTTCCCAGCAAACATTGCTGACACGTTTCACTAAAGTATTAATACGAAGACTTTGACAGCGAATTTCGTACGATTCAATAACGCGCGTGTTGCGGTATAGGTTGATTACGATCTGAGATATGACCAAACTTTCTATAAATGTGAATAATAAAATGTTTCTGAATTGATTCCAATGTTTTAATATCAATTTCATGGTGAGGATACCAAACCACCGCCGCACATTCGAGTTGAGATCTTAATAAAAAAGTAAAAAAACTTACACATGAAATAATATCAACAAATCCTTTTGTCATTCTAAGAATATAACCATAAATTGTATCTAAATATAAAGCGAAAGTTGTTTTATGATCAAAGAATATGCATAAGTCTACAATTCAAGTACTCTACCTCTATCCAGGCCATACCAGAGGCCATATACAAATATATTTTAAATTCTACATTAAATAAAAATATTTTGTTGTGTTTCTGGTTGGTTTGATTTTAATATTGAGTATTACAAGGCTATAAATTTTGGTTGTGAAGTGAGTTGCCTCTGGCAGAAATTAAAATATTACTCAAACAAGTTTAAAAAATGAAAAATCAATTTGTAACTTAGTATCCAAAATTTGCCAAATTGCTGAAAGATATCATATATTTAAGACTAGAAATATTTTACTGAATATTGTAATTGTACTTGGAATTTTTAGCTCTATTGTTCTCCTCTTTTTAGTTCTATCTTTCATCCATATGGATTGACCGAATCAATCATTTCACCTGGTTGTAGCACTTCATGTTGCACAATTCCCTTCCAATCTCACCAAACACAAGGCATCATTTTCCTTCGCGTCAAATATGGCTTTGCCACCGTTTGTATAGTCGCACCAAGCTTTGACTAAGATCTTTTTCGCACATTATTGTCGTACGTCGTTCATTTTTCGTCACTCGAAATTATACGGGTAATTTAAAAAATGATTCGATTTCATATCTTTTCAACAGTGATTCGCAGATAGACACTCGGGCCACATTTTTCATTGTTAAGTCGTGAAATCCAAAAATTTAGCTTCTTTTTGAATCCAACTTTCTCCAAATGATTTAAAACTATTTCTTGGCGAATGTTGAGTCCCTCAGCGATGTGACGGCTTATATGCCTGCCTTGCTCCATTTTTTGCATGATTTCATCGATTTTTTCAGTGATTGGTCGATCAGAGCGAGGTGCACCTTTGACAACGAAATTTCCAGAATGAAATCTAGCAAACTATTCAATTTTTTAAGTCGTGTCTGTTCTTCTTTCTTCCATCCAGCCATACATCTTTGTTTTGCCTCCCATTCTTACAAATAATGATAGTTTTGAATGAAATTTTGTACATAGATAGGTTTTTGTAATAAAGCAGTTTATGGTCATTTTTCGGTCCATCCGAGTCTGAAGTGAAGGGGGTTGCAGTGAAAGAAAATACTTTCAAACAGGTTTTTTCAAGAACGGGACTGACGATTCTTTTTATGTTGATGATAAATCTGACAATCCATCATCTACCTGTTTACAACATTTGAAGTCAATTGAAGTATTGCGTAGGAGTCATTTTAACAAAAAAAAAAACTAAAAAAATTTGTTGAACTATTTTCTGAAACAATATGCAGGAAACGCTGCTTTTTTGTTTTAATTTGAAGAAAAGTGCAGCTGGTGGACATTGATTCATGTGTGAAGCATATGGGAAACACGTTCCATCAATAAAAACGTGTTAGTACTGGTTCCGGTCCGAGGCCAGTTTGAAGACGCTGAGTTGAAGGCGTTATTGGACCAAAGTTCATGCCAAACTCAAGAGGAGCTCGTTGAAACTTTGGGAGTGACTCAACAAGCGATTGCAAACCGTCTCAAAATCACGAGTATGGTACAAAAACAATGAAATTGGGTTCCGTATGGACTCAAGCCAAGAGAGAGTAATAAATTTTCTCGGTATTAAAGCTCGTGTATGTAAATCTTAATAGTAAATTAATAAGAGACGCCCTTAAATAGTATCACGCTATTAGGACGAAGGAGGTTCAGGGAAGGCTGTAGGCGATACAGAAAATGTAATACTATATGACAAGGAGGAGGGTATCGGTCACAAATAATAATTGACTTTAATTCTAATTTTGTATTGGGTTATTTTATTTATTCTGCTGTTCGAATGGCCCACATTCCACAACGGTGCTCCAGACCGGTCATTCAGTAAAGAATTATATCAGCCAATTCTCACGTTGCTCACGTAATGCTGTTATCTGAACAAACGGCCCAAATCTTAAAAAAAAAATGAAAATTTTTGAATAATATGGACGTGCTCTGAACGGAGTAATTTAAATTCTTAAGGATTGTCTGGCGCTACTCCTAAAAGGTGGAAAATGAAAAATGGCGAATGAGGCTTTGATCGCTGTTCAACACGTTGCAGTTCTAAATAATGTATAAATTATTGTAAGTCTGTGATTTGGTGGCAGGAAGGTTTATATTGTCATGACCAATTGTTATATTGGGGAAGAGGTATCCAAATTTACGAAAACCCGTGACATCATTTAAGGGCTGCCCCTTGCTAAAATGACCAAAAATATAGTAAAATATAAATGGTTGATTTGATGGCGTATATATAAAAAGTTTTGATTTTGTGTGAAAAGTATCGTTTGAGGAGTCGAAAAGATCTAATTTTTTTAAGGTGTTGTTTCTTCGAAAACTTTTAAAATTTTTTGAAATTTTAACAATTTTAATCGATATTAACGAATTAAAGTGTAAATTTCAAAATCGCATCGGTAATTGGACAGTCCTTGCCCTTGTTCCCGACCCTTTGAAATTTTAATAGAAAGTACTGACACCTGAAATCAATTTTAAAGCTTTTCACTTCCCGGTCCAATTTAAGTTGAAGTATTTTACATTATAATATTTATAATTTTAACCGTTTTCACGTAAACGATGTGTTTTTGGCGTAGAACTTCTAAGTAAGTCTATACTGCCAACCTAAAATCAAATAAGTCCATCCACTATACCGAGAAATATGGGATTGTAGTTTTGTTGTTGGTGGGAAAGAAGGTTCAAGATAAGTTATTGAACAAGGTAATTTCTGTTGTAAAATGGCATAAAAAATCAACATGAAATAACAAGCTAAGATAATGAAGCAACCAAAAATCCAATTTCCGATTTTTTTAGTAGATACCGCGTTTTTCATGGTTTAGGTGCGACGAAAAGTGCTACCCTGGGAAGAACAGAGGTTTATGAAATATATGAGTGGTTCTAGTTCTAGCGAGTTGCGCCTGAGCTAGCTGGTAATGTCTCAAAAATGAGCGAGATTTTGGCCGATTTTTTTCGTTGAACTTCAATTTTTAGTTATAATCTCGTCAACAGAGAGACAGATTTTAATGGGACAAAACTTGTTAACAGCTTGTTGTCTTTATAAAAATATTTTTATTTGTGGAAATTACCACTAGTGAAGGGGGGAAAAAAGAAAACATTAAATCTGGTTGTTGTTTTGTTCATCTGGGTAACGGGTGAGAGAACTTATTAAAGTTATAACGTATTTTGACAGTTTATATTTTTAACTACATATTATAATTCTTGGCTTTTTGATTCTGCCTGAAAAAATTTCAATTTTTTCTGAACAAAGAACGTTTAATATAACTCTTTTTACAGCAACCGGCAAAAATCCCAAAACCAGCACACAGTGTATTTATAACATCTCTGAAATATGAGGAAAAACAACTTTAAATCTTCAAAATCTACAGACAAGACATGAAAAGGAACATAAAAACTAAAAACAGTTAGGATTTACCATCTTCCCGTACCTCTACAGTACACATCACAACACAGATAAAAAATCTGATAAGATAAATTCCAGGAAATTTCGAAAATGAAAAGCCCTTTCGAGAACGAACGTATACGTATAAAAAAAAATTATTATACATAATTTATTTATTTATTTTTTCATTTCATCTGGTGGTACATTGTTGTTGGTTTATTTTGTTCCTTTTTGTGTTAAATTGGTGCTGTTGTCATGAAATGAAATATGTCTCAATTAAATTTTTGTGTGTATAAAAAACAAAACTTTATAGATGAGTACTCGAGATATGGAAATTACATATTGTATAACTTTGACTACTTTTGGATAGTACCGAAATGGACATTATTGGTATGTCCTTCTACGTATGTACCTTTTACCATCCAAACAATTAATATAATTTTTCACTAAATCCGTTTTCACTCCTACATATTATTAGTTTCATTCTTCTTCAATAGCCCGAAGTGCTTTTCTTTGATCAAAATTTTCGCTTATGTATACCAATATAATATGGTTAAATTCTATCTGCGCTCTTCACTATGCCTTTGGTTTCTATTTTGTTAAAAAACGAAATAAAATAAGATCTTGTCGAAATAAGATGAATACGAGAATAATAAAAAAAAAATAAAAATAAAAGCAGAGAAGACCAATTTCTTTGTGTAATCATACCGTAAGAAAGAACTTGAAGTTCTTTTTGTTCAACAATAAAGAAAAGTTCTCAGTAATCACAGGTATGTATTTTGTGAATAAATGTATACGTATATCTATAATACAGACACACACACAATCAAGCAGGCACAACAAGATATTATATAGAAGAGACATGAGACGAAAACGCAAAAATTTCTTAGAATTTTTATAATTTAATATTCGTCATATTAAAAAAAATATAATAACCAACTCTCAATGAATGGAAAATAATAAGATAGACAAATTCTAGGTCGAATATTATTGAATCCGTTATTTATTGACTCATACACTATTGTTATTTGCTTTTGCTTTTTTTTTTTTGCAATTATAGATGATAAAATGTCCTTTGGCTGGTGGGATCCAAGTTACCATTTTCGAACCCAATCGATTTATTTACTTTAAGTTAAAATATATAATTTTAGTTAAATAAAGAAGTTGAATTAGGTGGTTATAAGTATCACGTTGTTTTAGCAGAACCCGAATCCTGAAATCATTTAGCAAACTTTAAAAAACGTTATACTTATCTGAAGGCATCGCCTGTTTCATTCATCTTTATCAATAGTATAAATTAATGTATCTCTAATAATTTGTCTGCATTATAATTTTATTAAATTATATAAAATTTATTAAAAATTAATTTACCTTAAAATTTCTAAGCCTTTGTGTTGTAAGTAAGTAAGTATCGTTTGTTGTTAATTTATTTCAGCCGTAATACAATTTTGTAGTGCCTAATTATTATCGATAATTCTTTACGAGTTAAAACCGCGATGAAAATTCAACGAGTGCGCAGACCTTTTAACAAGTAAAAATGATCGATTATTAATTAGAGCACGTGTTGTAATTAGTGAGAGAATACAATTCAGAAGAATTATTTTTAATTGATTTTTACTGACATAAAAAATTCAAAATATTTACATTTTGTATAGCTAACTGTGGAATATCAAAAACTGCAGCATGGAATATAAAAATAAATCCGTGTCAATTTCAAAAATGTTTGCTTCTATTGCTTTTTGCGCATTTATTTTCTTACTCTCAATTGTATTTTCAAAGCGCTCAAGCGTTTTCCGAAAAAGAGAAATTTTAATTTTGAAAAAATAATTAAAAAACACCACAGAATCAATTTATGGAAGATTCAAAATATTAAAACGCGGGATTTTGAAAAATGAAGTAAATATTTATCGTTGCGACCTCTTGTAAGTGGGTATACGTCTTTTAGCAAAAAAACGTTCCGCAAATGAAAGTTTGATCAAATTACTTTTAGCAAAAAACACGTTTGGCAAACATTTCTTTGGCAAAGACGTATGAATGGCAAATTCACCTACGTCAAATAGTTGTTTGACAAATTTCTTTTTGGCAAATTATTCTTCAGGAATTATGAGGCATTTTGATCACGCGATCAAAATGCCGCATAATTCCTGAAGAATAATTTGCCAAAAAGTGATTACTCTAAAATGTAAACAAAATTTCCGCGTGCCGCGCCTGAATTAATAAAAATATTTTTGCTTCAAAATGAAAATTTAAATTCTGGAAAATGAAGATTAATCTTCCTTTTCCAGAATTTCATTTTGAAATATTCTGAAAAATGGTGATTTCCATTCTAACTTTACTAATAAATCTCTATTTTCCAGATAATTCTGAATCTCCGTTTTCAAGCAAAAATATTTTTATTAATTCCAGCGCGCGTTACATATTTTTTTTTTTTTTTTTTTTTTTTTGCTGGCGCTACATCCCATAGAGGGATTTGGCCGCTTTATTCTGAAGTTTTGTAATCATTTTTTTTAAACGGATAATGAATGATTAGTTCATTGATCCTACCCGTAACCAGCCGTGATTTTATCATCACCCGCCGGGAATCGAACCCGGGACCTCCGAAGCTTAAAGCAAGCATGCTAACCACTGTGCGGGGCGCGTTACATATGTACCTGCCAAATTGCATCACAATCAGTTCAGAAATAGCCAAGTTACAGGCTAATTGGCTATATTCCGAAAGTTCATCCAAAAATCATTTAAGCAACACATTTCCACCGTACGTGTCAAAATGTATCATAATCCCGAAAGAAATGGCCAAGTAACAGACTAATTTGCGACAATCCAAAAATGCACCCAAAAAGCGTTTAAGAATCCTATTTTCACCGTACCTCTCGAATGTAATCACAATAGATTAAGAAACAGCTAGATTATAGGTTAATTACTATATTCCAAAAATGTATCCAAAATCATTTAAAAATTCCATTTACATCGTACCTGTCAAATTTATAATAGATTTTTTTATCAAACATACATTTGCCATTCAATTTGTTTTGTTATATGATATTTGCCAAATGTGCAAATTTGCCAAAGATATTTTGATGAAAAGTAACTTTGTCAAATGTCGTTTGCCATTTAAACGGTTCCCCTTGTAAGTACATATTTTTCTTCTGAACAAAATTACTAAACAAAAATTTAATTCTTTAGTGGTACAAATTTTCTTTTTCTTTTTTAACTTGAATTAATTATTTAATTCGTATAACCACCGAATATGCAACCGATCCTAAAGATCATTTTAATGTGTTTTACAGATTAACACGTAGAAGTATATTTGTATTATTACACGAGAATAATTATTCAACTAACCCATAGATAGCATAATACAACCTGCACAGTACATTTTGTATATACATACATATATAGAATGAAAAATTGTGTTACAATCAGTCCAGTCGCCGCCGCCTGATGAGAAGATTGATTTTTTCATAATCATAAGCTCATCAGTTCGAAACTGGATTAAATTCTCTTACAATTTTCGGAAATATTAACTTCAAAAATAAAAAATTAGTGGTAAAAATACTTAATATACGTTATATGTATTTACTTTTGTAATTTGTATTTTAATTACATACTTGAGATCAATATAATTTGCCTACTCTTGGTGTTAGGTTTTGTGGAAACGACTGTATTTCTAGTTTGGTTTTGCGGCATTGTGGGGAGTATGCCGAGGTTGATGTGGTGTTTATGGCCTTGACGCGCTTAGGTGATGATGATGTGAATCTTCCTAATTGTCTATTATGTTGTATTTGCTATATTAATTTTGTTTGTAGGGAAAGTGTTTTAGACTGTTTGAGTTGGTGCTTTGTGGTGGTGGTCTGATTACCTTTGGGACCTGGGTTACATAGTCTGTTTCATAGATTTTGATTGATTCAGGTTTGTTAAGTGTTAAAAGCTTTGTGAGGGTCGATGGTTAATTTTATTTCCTATGAATGCCTTCAGAGCAGACCTGTGATTAGTATAGCTAATTGAGAGGTACACCCTGCACATTGAAATTAAATTTAAATTGTAATGTAATATTATTAATTTTTAAGTAAAAACAATCAGATTGGGAAATAAATGAATCTAAACAACATAATATAGTAGACTTAAGCTGTGCGCTTCATTGCTAAATTTTCAACTCGAAAATAGTGATGTTACAACTTATATTAACTTATAGAATTTTCCGGTATTTCTCATCCATAAAATGTTGGTAATTTACGTAAATTCAACTACTATTAGGGATCGGGACCGAAAATGCCTGATCTATGGATTTAAATACTAAGACGTGATTAATTTTAGCAGTAGTAACTATACACATTTGCTAGTGTTCCTTGCAAACACCATCAGGAATTTGGAAGGCAGAGGATTTCATCCGAATAATGCAGTACACGAAATTAATGGTATCTCGCTCCTCTGCGCTACCCTTTGGTAAATACAGAGAGCACTGAATGTGGTGGGGGCTCCCCTCCTTAGAGGATGCACTCGAATATTCTGATTGGTTAGAACAGGAAAAGCTGGTTCGTCATAGGAATCGATGGTGCCACATTGTTCACACTTCACTTGATAACTAATTAATGTCTATAGTATTTACTTGATAGGAAAACGTTTGACGTGTGAAACGACCTGTTTGACTTATAGGGGAAAAATCGTTTACATCGTCTACTAACAAGAAATTTTTGGAATCAATTTAAGTAAAAGCATTTACTGTTTTTTATTCACTTCACCCAATTTGTAATATTTAAACCCTACCTTCGATTCCGCTAAAAATGATTTATTTATCAATAATAATGATGGGCGAACCCATTACCAATTTTATTATTCATAGAGGTTACGACACTAATAATTTTCAAAATTCAATAATTTAGATTTTACCTGAATTTTGAAAATTCGATAATTTAGATTTCGAGGAAAAATATAATTTATGGTAAACTACAATTAATTAAAATTTAAAACTTTTATTTGATCGGCTAATTTTTAGGTAATTTTGGTAAAACTTCTTCACGTGTGTAATGTAAAATAATTTATCATGTACGTAAATTCTACATTGTCAATTTACTCAATTTTTTGGTAACGATCATTAATAAATAAAACAAAAAAAAATTATTGCGTTTTTTAATATTTTTTGCAATTTTTTAAAAAAACAACTTTATTTTGTGTTCTTAATATGTAATGTATGTTTTATAATTAGTTAGAAGAATGTTTACCTAATATTTCTCTTTGAAAATGGATCTATGAAGTCCGAAATATTAGATTGTAAATAAATTATGGAAATTTGATAAGTGAAATTCAATAAATTGTTTTATTCATATAGCACGGGAAAAGATTGAAAAAAATGACCGCAACTCAAAAAAAATTTGTGCAGACCTTAAACTTTGGTTATACATATGTTCAAAATAGGCCAAAGTTTACAAAACAAAAAAAATTAGGAGTTTTACGGATACGCGGAAACCTGTAGGGGGTGAAAAGGAGTATTTTTAATAAAACAAATCGAATTTCCTCTATTTTCTCGGGAAATTAGTATTTACAAAAAATAGTTCAAATCAAAGGTCTTTCTGACAAAATTATCTTTAGTTTGGGGTTTCTAAATTAATTGTATAGCAATAATTAACGGAAATACGGCCATTTTTCGATCATCAAAATCAGAACATTTTAAACCTTGCTTTCATGCATTTGCATTGTAACGTGGAGCAGCTTCCTGTACACCCACATGCTATTAAACCTAAAATGCCTTTTGGTTCAGCATCTAAATTGGTTTGGACTGGTTGCAGAATATTTCCTCTTTTTCACATCCCCACTCTTCAGGAAGCTTTTCATTGTAAAGCTATTTTTGCACCGAATAATATGTTCTGTATGAGTATTGTGCTGCAGTAGCAGCCGTTGCAAGCAATGTTTCCAAATTAACGTTTTTTTAAGCGTTTGTTGAAGCATGAAATCTGTGGTTGTCTAGTTCTACATTTTTTTACCTCCATACACAGTCAAAAAAAATCTCTCCTGCCTCTTTAACTTCATTTAAAGAAGAATTTTCATTATAAAATGCAGTACATATAGCATTTTGCTCTCGAAGTAAACCTTTTGGTAATGTCATCATTCCTGCGGATGTTCAGCAAGCCATTGACTTGGGTCTACTCTGGCTAGAAGTTATCTTCAGAGGCAGCCTGGAACTTTGTCACATTCCTATAGGAAATGGACTGAGGTAAACGTAATATGTATACCTAAGGCGGGAAAAGCTCTCATTGCTATCACAAAGACCTTAGGCTTATAAGCTTATGCTCTTTTTTTTAAATTACTAGAAACATAAATAGAAGCTTACATTAGAGGCTCTATTGGGTTGGCAGCAAACTTGATTGGAAGCCTAATATTTTAGAAAGGGGTAAAGTAAGCTACTATAGCGCTATACTCCTGTAAAAACGGTATTGGAAAACAATGGTTTCTCTATACCTCAATGATAAGCCCCATACTTTTATATGGGATTGTTGTTTGGTGGCCAGCTTTAAACAGTATGGCTAGTATGGTTGTGGTGGTTACCATATTAGTATGGTTGTGGTGGTTATTACAGGACGGAGTCTCTTCGAATGATTACTGTAGAAGCTGCGAAGATGCAGAGGAGGAAGGAACTGTACTCCATCTTTTCTGCACTTGTCCTCGTCTAGCGTTAAGCAGATGGAAATTTTTGGGAGATCCTCTCCTCAGTGACCTGGCGAATCTCAATGGGATTGGCGGCAGAAGTGTTCAATGCTTCGTTGTAAGCTCTGGATGGTTCAGTGAGTAGAGTCGAGGAAAAATTTTGTGTGGTATGGCTACGGACCATTTTTGTGTCTATACCGGTCCCTTAGGACAGCCACCCTCAGCTACACTCTTAGAAATGTTGATGTGATTTAACTACTTTTATAGTAGGAAACAGGTAACCTACTTTTAAACTAGTTAATTCCCATTTTCGTGTGAATCAAAAAAATGTGTAAAAACTTCAAGTGTGAAATCACACTTTGTAAAGTGAATTATCTTTAAAATAACAGTTAAAATAAGAAACCAAAAACATAATTTTAGAGGTAAATACTTCAAACTTTGAGTAAAATACACTTGTTAAGTGCGAATTACTACCTTTTGAAAACGGAAAACTCACCCTTTGAAATATTAAAAACCACAAAACTGGTGTAAATTTTTACCCCATTTTTCCTTTTTAAATAAATAAATTGGATTTTAAATTTTTTTAATACATTTTTTATTAAATAATATTAAAACAAAGGATAGGTAAATATAAAATTCTGTACTTTTACTTCATTTTCAAAATCATCAAATTAATTTTGACGGATATTGTATATACATATAAATGTCCTTTTTTTCCTATGAAATCTTGTCAGTGTTTCTTCTGGAGTTTCTGAAATTTAAACATTTTTTTGTAAAATTAGTAATTTAATAAAACGTACTTTAAAATATTTTCACTTTCCAACTTACCAACTTACCATTTTCCACTTTTATACCTAAACTGCAGGGGCCCTATTATGAAAAAAATGCGATTTCGCATTTTTATGCGATATCGCATTTGGGTATTATAAAACGACATTTTCGCAAAAAATGCACTCTTGGTGGCTTATTATAAAATGCGATAGCGCATTTTTGCGAAATTGAAATTGACAAATGCGACTAGTGTATAGCAGTCGGATATCGCATTTGCGAAATGATTGTGTTATAAATAATTTTTTTCTGTTTATGTTTAATATACAATTAAAATGCCTTTTATTAAGAAATATTTAATTTATTTTGTTAAAAATAATAAAACATAATTTTTATTTTGTCAAAATAATTTTTTTTTATTTTTCAAAATAAAATTTCTTATAAGAAATGCGATATGCGATGTCGCTTTTCATAATACAGACATATGAGGCCAATCGCATCCGCAAAATCGCAAAAAATGCGAAATGCGATCCATTTCATAATAGGGCCCCAAGATGTGCTGTTCGTTCAATTTGACATTAACTAATACCGAATGTTTTGCGATCGAGTAGCGGCGTTTTCAAAACGAGTAAAAAACGTGTAAAAACCAGTGATGAAAAACGGATAAAAAAATTATAACGTTACGGCATTCGGTTTCAAAAAATAATTTCAATTCGAAACGTTATTTATAACGTTATTTTAAGAACAAAAATTCCGTTTCGCTATGTTATAACGTTATTTCTGAATCTGTGTGCTTAGAGTTTTTAAAATTGACTATTAAAAGGCTTTGTTTATTTCGTTATTCCTTTTGAAATAAAATAAATAATAACATTCGTACCTGTTCTATTTTATTTGTAATCGAAGATATTTTTAAAGCAAAATACACCACTCTAACTGTATTTTTGAACCAAAACAGAACGTTTTGTAGTCTATGTAGTTACAGCAATAAATTATCGAGAAATAAAGGTGTATTCACACAGCAGAAAATTATCGATGCCAATTTTTTTTTTTTGTTTTGAATTTATGTTTTGCTTTTAGATAATTTTACTTTAAAGCACGTAACGAAATAACGGAAATAAAAAAGGGCCATAACGTTACGGATTTCGTTATGTACGATTTTTTAAATTGTGTAACGTTTGTAACACTATTTTTAAATATTCAATACGGTATTCCGTTTTTGCGTTACGTTACACGTTACGTTTTTCATCACTGGTAAAAACACGTTTACTATGTTTATAAACACAAACAAACTCTGTAAAAACACTGATTTTGTGTGAATAAAATATGCAAAGGAAAACACACTGCAAACGAGGAAATTAACTTTATTATTGCCTAAAATAACACCAATAATGAGAAAACACGAAAATTTGTGAAATCACACGTTATAGTAGAAAATATGCAATACTGACGTGCGTTTTATTCATTTCTTTCGGTTACATACCACATTTTTTTACGCGATTTTACTACCCGTTTTTAGAGTGTAACCTTAACCTTTTATAAACAGTTTTATTGTTCTTTTATTTGTTTATTTTTTTTTTTTTTTTTTTTTTAATAAATTTTTTAATTGGGTGCAGAGCGGACTTATTAACGGTCCTAGCTCCTTGTAACTGTCAGAGCTTCTGCACCCAATGCGCGATCCTGCAAGTAAAGATTAATAGCTACCTTAAATTTATTCATTTTGTATTCCTTCGGAAATTTGAAGTGTATTAGCGAATTCCACTTTTTTGATGTTCGGTATAAAAATTCGCGCTTGATTTCTTCAGTTCGAGGTTTCGGGAGCTTCACCGTAAACCTATGTACATTGGTTGTTCCTCTTGTTACTCTTGTTGTTGTAACGAATGGTGGTATTTTCTCCGATAGTTCTGCAGACCATTTACCATGTAAGCATCTGTAGAAGACGCAGAGTTCTGCAACATCTCTGCGATGCTGTAAGCTGTCTAGTTCTTGAGTAAGTCTGGGATTCCGTATTATTCTGATAGCGCGGCGTTGAACCCTGTCCAATAAGTGGAGGGTGGTACCAGACGCACCTCCCCAAACTTAACAGCAATACTCTATACATGGTCGGATGAAGGTTTTATAATATCTGGAGAACTTCATGCGATTTAAAAAACCTTCTGCATCGATTCAGGAACCCGAGTTTTTTTGAAGCTGATTTAGCCAATGCAACAATGTGTTCATTCCATTTGAGTTTGTTACTTATTTGAACACCAAGCAGTCGAACTGAGTCGCAACCCACAAGGATATGGTTTTTTACCACAAATGGGTAGTCGTTGCGACTTTTCTTACGTGAAAATGTGCATATTTGTGTCTTTTTTTCGTTAAACTGTACTAAGTTGTTGTTACCTCACTCAAATATTGTACTTAAATCGGAATTAAGAGAAGTTACGACTTCTAACCGTTTATTATTTAGATCTGTAATGCTAGGCTCCGTCTCGAATGAAATAGAAGAATGCAATGTGGCATCATCCGCAAAGCTATGGATAGGGTTTACAGTACTATCCAGCAAATCGTTGATGTAAAGCAAAAACAGGGTCGGTGACAAAGGTGATCCCTGAGGGACTCCGCCATTTGGAGAGTGCATCGATGATGATCTCCCATTAAGCACGACGCTGATTTTTCGGTCATTGAAATAGCTTTTAATCCACCTGGTGGTCATCGAGCCCAGCCCGTATGCCACAAGTTTACAAATAAGGTTCTCATAATATCCAAGGCGATTGCAAAGGCCTCTCCGTAGTGTTCTATGGCGAGATTCCATTTGTTTGTGACATACGTCAAGAGATCGGCTTTCACGAAAGCCGTATTGTCTATCCAAAATAAGTTTGCTAATTTCAAGATATTTAACTATATGTTGATTGACGCAGTTCTTAAAGACCTTAGCGATAGGTGACACAATTGATATTGGCCGGTAGCTTGATTTTTGATATTGCACAATTGATATTGCGCTCGTTGTATCGCAGCCGCTTATCGCGTGAGCTAAAAGTAACCACTTTTTTATATTGTACTTTGCTAGCAAATCTATTGATGAATATAGTTTTGATTTTGTTTTACAAATTTATGGTTTGTAAAAGATTACATTTGTATTTTCAGGAGCTATTGATATTAGAAGAACGAATAGATCAACATCTGCCCAACTAGTGTCTTAATTTGCTTTAATTTAATATTTCACCCTTCTCGTTTCTAAGAATCCAACCGAGCACTTCACAGTTTTACACATGTCCTTACACAAAATAAAATTAATTTTAGTAATTGTTGATTTAATCTGAATTTATAATTTTGTGAATTATGTGACGAGGTGAATTAAAGAGCAGCTATAGTTTATTAAGAATATTATTATAATATATTCTAAAATTCTAAACTGGATTTGGGTTTCCAAAATTAGCATATTCATATATAAAAATTGAAAATTTTCAAAATTTGTGAAACTAAAATTTTATCCTTGAGATGAGCAACATAACATTTAAAAATATAACAAAAAAGTGATATGTTTGTCGGCAGGCACAGTTGGGTTAACGATTTTAATCAATTATATTTTCAAATTATGTATATAAAAACCTATTGTAATTTCATTACACAAAAAGTGAAAATGTGGATATGTTTAGGCACATGTATACTTATTCTCATTGTAGCTAAACCCTCCTAAAATCGAAATAATACAATATACCTTATAAAAAATAATATTTGTGACAAGCCATTTGACTTCCCTCTTTATCAACATTCATTTTCGATTCGTTTAAGTTTTCTTCAACATAATTATAATACGATTGTTAAAATAACTGTTAAATAACAATACTCTTATCTTTTAATCATTTTTGGGTAAATATATTATGTATATAGTGCAAGCTGCACTTAACAGCTGACAATTGAATATAAACGTGTAAGTGGTTTGTGGCGAAGTGTCATTGCTTAAAAACACTTCAACTTTAAACTGTAAACAAATTTAGTTTTGTAAAAACAAATTTAAAATTTGTCGGAAAATTTATTTTTTCTTACTTTTTTATCTAATTAGTGCTTGAATTTCCGCTTGTATAAAAACAGATCTTTTCAAACAAGATAAAATGTTCAATCGTGCAGGTTATGTCATCCTTAAAATTAATTTCCAAAGTTGATGGTTCTACAATTTTTAGTGTTCAAACAAGTATTTTCGTCTTAAATCACTATTTTGGTAGTTTTAGTAAAAAAGTTATTTGAGATTTCGAGGTGTTTCTGGGGGATTTTTATTTCCTTAGTAACTGTGTATGTATAACTGCTTTGGGAATAAAGGCCATTATAACCAACCCCCAGAACCAATACCATCGAATATTTGGTTGACTTGCTGTATAACTTAAAACATAACCAGATGGACAATTTAATAAAATAATGACCATCAAAGATCAATTATGAACTATTATTTCAATACAACTATGTATATTTATTCGGTGATTCGCTTAAGCATTTTAAAAAAGATGAGATAAGATAAACAATCTAAAATATTTGTTTTTTATTAAATTATACAACTCACATTTTCGATCGTGAGTACTTAAGAACACTTATACATCAAATATAACAAGTTGATAAATATTTTATAAAATTCAGTCACATCCACATAAAAAAAACATAAAAATATAAAAAAAAAAATGGTTATACACTTGAATAAGAAAAATTTATACAATATTTAAAAGGATTTGGAGAGTGTGAAGTGAGTTTTGAAACAAAAACCAAAATCCTAAACAAATAAATTAAAAAGTTTGACCAACGTAAGACGGACGAACGGATCATGTAAAAGTTTTACAAAAAACGTGTCAAGAAACCAAAATAATATACTATAGCGAACCATAACACAAAAATCGGTTTCTTTAAGACTTATGTGTTTCTTATATTATTTACCAACTCTATATTTATTCTATCATCATCCACTTCACACAATGTACGATCTGGTATCCGGAAACCTCCCACCCCAAAAAGAAGAAATCGGTTATGAATTAATCAATTGTACTTATATAACCTACTGGTAGAAATGTTTAGAGAGATAACATGGCGTTTTTATTATTATATATCTATGTACATACATATATATGTAATGTATGTACGTAATATACATATGTACATTCGTGTGTCACACATAATTGAAAATATGTATGTCACATGCAGGCATATGGTTCAATTCTGACATATTAGGGCAACAAATTGTTTCGAGTTTATTTGCTTAAAAAACTAACAAACGAACTAGTTATTTCTACGAAAAAAAAAATTACCCACCTCCAGGGCTCCTAACCACCTTATATGTGTATATACACCCCCGCTTACATAATTTCTTTGAATCGGATCGATCGAATAAAAAATAAAATACAAAAAGCAAAATTAAATCGGTTTCGAAGAATTAATTTTTATTCTTCACAAATTTATTATGCTTGCGGGGTTCATGGAAAGAAAATCAGTTTCTTACTCACCCTATTTTTAGTAAAAAACAAAAACGGTACATTGTGTCGCATCACAGAAACAAAAATTTATATACTAAAAGCACTGTCCAACTATGTATGTATATTGTACCCATAATTTACAACCCCCATTACCTTTGAGAAATGAAAATTGTTTCGTACGGACATATCTCGTCGTTTCATTATTTCCGGGAATATTTTCACACATTTTGTGATTGTGTTTTACTTAGGCTTTAAGGTATAAAATATACGCGCGTACACATTTATAGTTAACGTAAAATAACCAAAGCCAACTTCATCAACAACGTGTGTTTTGTAAGCACAAGAAGTATGTATGTGATTGTGGATCCCATACGATATTTATGTATTGTGTGTCGTACTTCCAAGAATACTAAATTATATTTTAACAGAAATAAAGCAACAACAGGAATATGATAAAAATAAATTTCATGTCGCTCCATCGTCCCCCGCTCCTTTCTTAAATTTTGTGTGTTCAAAATTCGGTGAAATTAGATTTTCGACATAATATAATACCAAGCCACGTGTAAATGTTATGAAACAAAAAAAAAAAATGCGGCTTATTCTTGCTCCCCAATTCTTCATTTCATTCTGGATTTTAGATCTTTGCAACAGAATTCTGTAGAATTTCTCTGAAAGTATAACATCGTTATGGTTACAATGGGTTCTCTCAACAGCGCAACACAGAAACACTGAAAGGTGTAAAATGGCGTTTGACAAATGTACATACATTTTTTTCATAGTTCTCCGAAATATAATTAATCATTTCATTGGCTTCTTGTTATTTATTTTATATTATAATATGTATGATATTTATATAATTTTATTTTGTAGCAGACAGCAGCCTTAGCAAGGGTAGGAGACCTGATTGTTGATTAAATAGAAAATATATTTTTCAACAACAAGAATCTGATTTTTTCATAAAGCTTGGAAAAAATAATTTAAAATAACAAGAAATGGTGCCTTGTTAAAGACAAAATTCCTAGAAAATTGGCTGGAAAATCGAAGGATTTTCTTCCATTTTCATTTTTCCTTCTATAAATACCCGACAGAGCAGTATTGTTTTACGTTTTTTATTCCGAAACTCTGGATTTTTTATCATTCTGCGCATCGTTCAGTGAAGTAGTTAAAAAATATAAAAGCTGTAAGGAGCCGGATTTACTTTGATTACAAAACTAAATAAATTAATAAGTAAATATTAAAATGAATTAAATTCCAGTGAAAAATAAGAAAAAATGAAAAATGTATATGATATTCTACATATACTTATGTATTTAACAAAATTTAATTGTGAAATAATTAATTCAATAATAATTCAATCCATTTTTAGTATGGATCACCATCTGATCAAATTTGACCCGGACTGGTGCATGTAAACCGCGCGTTTTAACCGAATCGGTAAATTTTTTTTTCTAGGTTGGTACAACCTTCTTTGACATTCGTGTGACGTTTGAGCAGAATACGTCCATTAGTGTGAGTTTTGCAAGCATTTGTTTACGACGCGAAAAGTTTGTCTGGCGATTTTTACTATGGAAAAAAAATTGAACAACGAGTTTGCTTGAAATTTTGTGTTTCCAATGAAATTATGGCTACGGAATCATTGAAAATGTTGCAGAAGTATTTTGGGGAGTATACTCTATCGAGAACGTAAGTATTTGAGTGGCATAAAACATTCAGTGACGGTCGTGAGGTCCTAGAAAACTTGCCTCCTGCGAGTCGTCCATCCACTTCTGTTAAGGACGATAACATCGAAAAAGTGAAGGAAATTGTGCTCGAAAATCGTAGCGTTGGCACTAGGGAGATATCAGAGGCTCTCAACATCTCTTATGGATCGACTCAATACATTTTGGTTGATGTTTTAGGTATGAAACGCGTTGTTGGTCGACTAGTGCTGGTGTGTAGTAATGAATCCATGTTTCATAAACTTTTATTAATCGGCGGAAAAGTCCTTCTTATTATAAAGACCTATCATATCTAAACATGGCTGTGAATTGGTTACTCGTTCGCGTTTTTGATCGATAGTGATTGAACGCCGCACCCATCTTGTTTTAAGCTTTTTCATATACAGAAGTTCATTTAACATATTTTCTATATGTTCTTTTGAACTGTTTATGATGTCAACAATTTCGCTTAACTTCATTTTACGATCAATAAAATATCATGTATTTTTTCAATCATTTCTGGTGTTGCCACCTCTTTTGGCCTTTGCGCAGCGCTCAACGTCAAAAACGCTTATGCGACCACGTGTAAATTCATCAACCGAAAAAAGGACAGTCATAGGTTGGAGTAGACTCGCCCAAAGTTAGATTCTAATCCTTTTTGATAAGCCTTTCAAATAAAGATTATGGATTGCACCACGAACTTGAAATTTATGTATTCTTCACCAAAAGCAGAATAAGTCAATTTAATTGCTTGTGAAATGCAAACTAAATGACAGATCGACTGGAAAATGTAAATGGCGCCTAATAAAAGATTCTACATAATTTGGAAATTTAACAATGATAACTCATTACAGCGCAATCTTTGTATCAATGTATATTATAGCAATTTAACTATAATTTTGCGTATCACGATCGAATTTTGAATTTTTCAAAACTATCAAAACTTTCGAATTTTGAATCTCTTGAAATGTCGAAGGTATTAAATGTTAAAGTGTTACTTGAATTTTACAAGTTTAAAAATAAAAACAATTTCAAATTTTGAAATTCGTTAATTAAAATTAAAAATATTGCATTAAACTCAATTTAAATTACAAATTTTTTTAAATTCAATTAAACATACAGTGCTGGGAAAAAATTGACCAAACATATTTTATTACAAATTGGAGTCATTTTTTGCTAAAATTACAAAACTTTTGAAATCAATTGGCTTAATGTTTCATTTTAAATACATTTATGACGCAATTTTTTGAAGAAAAAGGGATGTACCTGAAATTTAGGGGAAAACTCGAAAAAATGCAAAATATTCAAAATACCTTGATTGGAACTAAAGTAATGGAATAAATTAACACTTTGTTTTTTTTTTTTTTTGTTTTTTATTGTTTTATAGGAATTCTATCTTTAATATTAATATTTGATTTGCCCGATTTTGCGGGCACGTCTAGCTTGATTATAGACCAACAATTTCCTATTGGGTTTAAGTCTGGGCTCTACGGGGGCCAGTCCAACATATCGATATTTTTTCTGCGAAGTACTTTTTTCGTATTAATGAAGAGATAAGAAAAAAAATAGGATTTTAATAAATTATTGTTTTTATCTTAAAGTCAATTTTAATTATCTATAATTCAAAATTGGTATGTATATGGTAGTTATTTACAACTTTCGCAATATTGCATGGAGTTGAAAATAAATCTGAAAGTTTCGTCGAAAAGCTCTAACACAGACGGCTCAAATTCGTTATGTAGGATATGCAGATAAACAGCTGCTGTGATTTTGGAACTAAGGAAGTACATTTGACCGGTTGTTCTTCATAAAAAACTCCCCAGACCACAACTCTTCCACTTTTCGGTGGAAGCCTTAAAAGACATTCGTTGCTAAGCCTTTCTCGAGGTTTTTTTAATTGGGTCATAAGTTTATTTAAAATGAAACAATTGCTTTCAAAAGTATTGTAATTTTAGCAGAAAAACTCCAATTTGTAATAAAATAAGTTTGACCAATTTTTTTTCTCCAGCACTGTATTTTTAATCTTTTGGAAGTACGAGTTTTCTTATAGAATAATCATGATTAAAAAGCAAATTGATTGGCTTGAATTGCCTAAAGCAGAATATATAATACCTTCCTCTCATCATGGAACCTGATCGAAACTTCTCTCTTCCGGCTTCTGACATTTAGAAACTTTTCGTTTTCCTAACAAATAACGTTTTAAGAACTTCTCTCTTCCGGTTTCTGTCGTTTAGAAACTTTTCCTTTTCCTAACAAATGCTAACTAAACCAAGATATCAAAATTCTCAACACAACCTACTGTATATGACTTTTACACACAAGTGAAAATTTAAATAAAATAACGCAAATATTACAGGTATTAATTCATTTATTTAGTTCAAAATAAATAAATTTTTTGAGGAATACAATATAGGTGCAGAATATAAAATAAAATATTTTGTGGGTATCGTTAGTTTAAACTTGAAATGTGTCTAAAAGTCTCCTGTCGGTAGGATTAACCAGTAATATCCATTATCGATTTCTCCCGATTTTGAATTTCCGCCCTATCTGTTTCAGTAAAAGTAATTAATACTAAATTTAAGTTAAGATTTAGTTACAGCTAATTTTCAACTAAATTTAAGTTAAGATTTAGTTTAAGATTTTTAAAATTTAAAGAACGTTCTAGATGTCCTAAAATGGTTGATCTGCAAAAATTCAATTATACATTTCTCGAAATCTGAATTCTCTATTCCGTGATGTATCATATTAAAGAAGGCGAGTCAGAATTCGAAGATTTCGACTACTATGATGACCGATAGTATGTATAACTGAGTGATTTATTAATAATATTTTTTTATTGTAACCTCAACAAGCTACAGTTTTTTGCTTTTACTGTACCGGTAAATATATAACTCACTTGGTGTGGGTTTCTACTTTGCAAAAATGCGTCATTTAACATTCTCCATAATATAAAAAAGTCAAAAGTTCAACAAATAAGATTTAATAATAACAAAAGGTGTAAGAAAAAATGTTTTCTTGTTAGATATTTCACCTTATTACAAAAACATTTGCTAAAAAAATAAACAAACTTCTGTTCGGGTGAAAATCATACCACAATACATAACAGAAAATCTCAAGAGAAAAACTTCAGTACCGCATAGAGAAATAGAAAATTGTTGGTTGTATTTTAAATAAAAGCTCTTATATGAGGATGAGGTCCTCGTTTTTATCATTTACGTATCGATCCAGAATGCTAAAAAAAAAAATAAAAAATCTTTTGCGTCGCTGCAACGTGGTGTTTCCGTCTGGAGGAATAACTAGGTTGAACGTGTGCACGCGCTCTGTTCGTCATTGTATACTGTGTGCGGGGAATTCATCCCGTTTTGTAATCGTCCCAAACGCGTTTTATTATTATTGAAAATAATTTGTATGCAAGAATAAATTACAGAAATGGATGAACGATTTATGTAAATTTGTAATTTCCACATGCGTCTTATTTTTGTATGTAGTGTAACTAATGCCTGAGTTGATGGGGCAGAGGAAGGTGGAAATATTTTATATTATAGCTTACCCATTATATGATAAAAAAAGTGTGTAGCAAAAAAATAATGCTAATCCATTTAATAAAAACTCTAATCCATTAAACTAAAGTTTTGTCATGTACTGGATCTTAATGGGATGTTTAAACAAGTTATGGGGTGGGATGCAGATTAAGGACTTATTAAAAAGCAAACAAGGCATTTGTAAAACAATCATTCAGCGAAGCTAACCGCAGAATGAAATTGATACCGCAATCGCTTAGCAAAAGTGGCATATGACTAGATGTCAAAGCAATCCCAAAAAAATATGATAAGTGATATGGCCGGAGATTATGGCTTGGGAGTCACAAAAGACAAAAGATTGTTTTCTGTATTAGTAATTAGTTAGTTACAATTACAATTACATATTTTTTGTTATAAAATTATAAACTTATGTATCCCAAATATCGATTTTCATCCATTCAGTCAACATGATTCATTGTATGCGCATAATGCAAAAATCAATATTAAATTCTACGAATATTGATCAATTTGTGGTTTGGCCCCAATTGATTTGATTATTTAAAACAATGGAAAAATTCTCAAAATTTTTAAATATAAAATAATTTTCGGTCGATTGCATTCGATAATGAGGTGGTGAATACCAATATGTACAGAAAAATTAATATTTAAAATGTCGTCCGGATATTTCCATTTATGAATATTTAATTCAATCGATGTCTCGCAATAACTTTTTCTTTTAGCAAATTTTATCACATCAGCCTTAATAACTAACTATCCATACAGCAGGTAGTACAGACTTATCACAAAGCAAGAAACAAGTTCAATGAATTTGTGGATCGTAGAAACTATTAATAAAAAAAAAAATTCTTTCTATGAATATGAAATAAATTATTTATTTCATATTATAAAGGTGTTGGCACATGTGCTAGTCACGAATATAATATATAGACGTTGTTTTTATTGTTTCTTATGTACTTGTGTTGAATGAAATTTTATGAATATTTATGAATGATGAAAACAATTTTAATAATAGTTTCTTACAAATAGTTATTTTTGACACTTGATTATGGCATTCGCAACATAGATTAAAATAGATTTTCTTTTGTGTTTGCGAATTCCATATTCTAACCAGATTACGGTGATTAAGTTATAGAAATTGATAGGTTTCAACGATTAAAATTAATAAAATTGTATATTAAATAAATTTATGTTGTTCATCATTTAATGTGCATAAAATATTTATTTATTTTTTTTAATTCTGAAAAAATATTAAAATGAGGCGTGCAAAAAAAATTATTCGCTAATATATTCATATCACGATAATTTTCAAAAGGTATACAGAAGCTATATACATATTTAGACAAATTAAATATGTATTATTATTCGACGGTGGAATTTCTTTCGTTAACCCTCGGTTAATAACGTAACATTTCATTACATTACGATTAATTTATGTTAGTTTAACTTACTTCGTTACTAACGATGAGTCAAACTGACCCATATTTGAAAAGCCCAAAGTTCCGGAACTGTTAAAATATTCCACCAAACGCTTATAATTATATCATCATCAGTATCGTAATTATATCTGTATGGAAATCATTTTGCTTTCTATATTATTTTAAATTTTCATCGCATTGGGTCAATTTGACCCAGACATTAGTAAAGGAGGGTTAAATTTGTTATTTGTACCCCACATGTCTAAAAATCTATTGAATTTAATGGTGCATTAAGGCTAGCGATAAACGGCTTAAGTGATGTTTTTTGTTAACAATGGGCGCATTCAGGCAAGCCAACTGTTGGCAACATGTTGAGTAAAATCAACACGTTAAGACCTGAACGCACATGATACATTCAAAATTTCATGGCAATGTGATAATTAAAATGTCATTTTTCCCATCGGTAGATTTTTGATACCAACATGTTGGGAGACCTGAATGCGCCCAATGGCTGGGTAAAGATGATGATCAAAATGAATCGACATTATAAGCAACACCCTACATTTTATGTTGGAATTTAGTGTGTCCGAATATTCTGTTGCCCTGATTTGTCTTAATATTTTTTGGCTTTCTACCTTATTTTCGAAAACAAAATATCACAACAAAGACACGTAGCAATAATATAACAAACAAAATAAACGTTTGATAGAAATTTCGAAAGCGTTTTCTTCGAAGGAAAATTAAATCGCAAGGATGAATATAGCAAGAAAAAATTGTTGTATAGATATGTATCGCAAGGCCAAAATATCGCAAACACAAATATCGCAAAAACACAAATATGGCAAGCCAGAAATGTTGCATATGTAAGATGAATTTTTTTAATAATTTTTGGCGTTATATATTGACGTTAGGATTGTGTATTAATTAATAATAATTGCTTCGTCAACCTTGCAGACACATGACAAATTTAATTCCATTTCTCCAAAAAGCCACTTTCAAATATATTTTTATTAGATACATATGTATATCCTTTTTCTGAATTTCAAAAATTATTGTTCAAAAATTCAACGTTTGCTGATAATTTTCATTTCTTTCTTGTTTGTCTTTCTTGAGGAAATTTTTATTCTAATAATTTAGCCTTGGTTCATGCAATCGTTTTAAGGGTTTATACAGAGCCTTCTCAGCGATATAAATACATTGATAGGGGATAGAACAAATTTTATGGAGCAACTGAAAAAGTATTAAGTGTGTGATAGAGAAAGAAAAAACCTTCGTCCTTGTCTTTAAATTCGAATTTTCGAATACCAAATTCAAATTTATGTGTACGAGGCGGTAAAGCAAAGTAGCTGTCGCCTAGAGACGGAAAAAATAAACGTTGCAAATTCAAAACATGCCAGATACAATAATATAAAAGTGGTAGTAACCATGGTAACAAATTTAAAACACATCTTAAAAATAAAAAACGAAAATTCACTTGAATGTTTGTTTATGCTAGATTTTTGACGTTTTACTCGAATTTTTGTTGTTGTTTATTTTTCAGGGATGTATTTGAAATTTAAAGGAATAAATGGTTACTAATTCTTTAATTAGTGTACGAAAACTGGTAGCGTAATGTTTAACTATTCAAATTTGATATAATTAATTAATTATTTTCAACATTATCCAATATTTATCCCATTCAATTTAAAAAAAAATCTGTTTCAAAAAATTTCGAAATGAAATTTATTCAAGTACGGCACTTATTCGGAAATACTTTTTTTGATAAAGAGGAGTATATAAAAGAGTAGTAAGACTATACAATAAAATTTGCTTCATTTTTAGTGACGTAAATCAATGTGATTTTTGATCAATCCCCTATCCATGTATTTATATCGCTGAGCCTTCTAAGAAGGCTCGAAATACTATGTAATGACTCTAGAATCTAGAGTATAGACTAGAGCCATAAGCATGATGACGTATTTTTTAGAAACTTTTTTAGGGGTATAACTTTTCAATTTCCATAGGAACCCATAGTAAAAACGGTGTTTTTCTGCTTCAAAGTTTTGAATGAAAAACGCCCAAATTTTATAAAAAAGAATAAGAAAACTATTCTAAATATCTTGCACAAAAACATCTATGAATCCTGTGTAATAGTACTAATTATTAACCGCCGAAATAATAAAATAAAAATGTGTCTTAAATTTAATTATCAAATTAAATTATAATGGCGCACTTTTTCAATCATTTCAGTGAGTTTATCAAGTTTTTTAGAATTGAGCAAAATCTCCAAACATTTTGTGTATACATACATTTAATTGATCGTTAACTTTTAAGGCTTCGTAATAAAAGGATATTTGATTTGTTGATTAATTTGGTTTGGCACTAATGAAAGCTGTGAAAAACGGCCGCTACTTTTAATTTGACGACAATAGATATCCTGCCCAACTTTAAACATTTCAGATAAAGTGTGGATACTGCCGTATGTGGCCGATGCTTCAGAATCAACAGATTTTTTCAATTGCGTTTTATAATTTTCTGAAACATGAACAATAGAAATTTTCCAATATGTTTTTCTGGTAAACTAACATAAATCTCGGTATCGGTTACTTTTGTTATTCGCCCCTAGATTATAAAGCCTTTGTTGTTGGAAAATTGCGACAAGTTTTCAACGTGATTTTTTCATTTTTTAACAAAATTCTTTTTTTTTCCATAATATTATGACCTTTAATCACGATTTGGACATTTTTAACGTCTGGTTTAAGAGTTTTGCAAATTTTTTCAACATTTTTAATCTTTTTTTAATTTGGCTGACATTTTTAAGGTTATGTCTAATTTATCACTTTAGTCCAGTGTTTAAATTTAAATTTCGTTCCCTTGTTTTATCTCTTTTTGCGAGAGGAAACATATTTATATTTTTTTTTGTTTCTTTCTCCGGGAACGAAATCAAAAAAATTTAAATATCTCTTCTCGGCAGTGTTTAAATTGAATTTTCGTTTCCTACTTTAATCTCTCTTTGTGGAAGGTAGAATATTTATATTTTTTTGTTTCTTTCCCCAGGAACGAAATACAAAAAAAAAAAATATCTCTCTTCGAAATTTTTTTTTTTTTTTTTTTAGTTTTTCGCCTACTTATTGCCAATATGGACTTGATTGTTTCTCGTTTTATTTGTTTCCTCAAAATTGTTATTTGTATTTTGCTTTCACTAAGATTATCGCATTGATCTTATAGTGAAACGGTGTTCTATACTGTTCACAGTACGACTTATTAGATTTTTAGCAAAATTCAAATAGGATTATGTTAATAAAATCTCCTGGACTATGTTACTTTTCTGATCTGCATTTAGAATGATTTGAAAATTTTAAATTATTTGTTAGAGTAATACAGACAGTACAATTCTACATAACGTTATGTACAAATAACCTTATAATGTTCAAATGAGAAGGTAATTTCGGTGACATCAAATTATAAGATTTTAACTACACATACATTATGACAAAATAAAACGAAAGAAAAAATGCAAGTATCACATTATTATTTTATGTATTTTCGTTTTGTTAACAAATTAGAAAACCCGAAAAGTTAAAACCATTTAATTTTAATTTTGGGTATTTGTATCGTTATTATCGCTTTTTAAGGCCATGAGTGAATATATTAAAAATATTTTAGTTAAAAATTTGGGGAAAATCAAATTATCGTGGTGAAATATTTGTAACAACAAAAGTAGAATTTTTGCTGTGTGAATTAGTTAAAATTTTGACAGTTGAAATTCATTCAAAATCCATCGCATTTAATCATTAGCGTTTATGTACATACATAATAAAATTATAACTATATGCCTATACTTTTTCCCATACACTTTTACAGTAAAATTCATCATACGTAAAATGTTGGACTCTTTTACACATCATATGCGGCATATTAACAAACCACCAACTATTGACGAACGAGAAGAAATCGGGGTTAGATTTTACACAAGGGCAAAAACTGGAATCTTTGTTAATGTTATCGGTGCTATTGACGGATATCATATAAGAATTAAATGCCCAGTCAATAAGCACGATGAATATCTAAATTATAAAAGCTTTTACTCCATCCAGTGTCAAACCGTAGTCAATAAATAGCCATCATTTATTGAACGACGTTCAATACTGAATGTTTTTGAATGACGTTTTTTTAACATCAGTTGTCAAAATTTATAGACGGTGTCGACTGCGTTAAATTTATTTTTCTTTTTTTTTGTGGTGAATAAAAAAAAAATTTAATTTTGTCAAAATTTTCATTTTTAACTAGTTTTTAACTAATTCACTAACAGCCTAAATGTTAAAATATTTTCGTTAAAATATAACAATTCTTTCAAAGTAATTTTCAGTCGTTTTATGACTTAGTAAAAACTGACGGTTGTACATTTTGGTTGTGTGATGTGAAATTTAATATGTTAACTCACAAAACCAACACATATATATATATGGGGCATTTGCATTTAAATCTCACATGATTTTGTCCCCAAGCATTTTCTTTGTCCCCTTAGCATTTTTCAGATAATTTTTAACGGGTATAAGTTAAGTATTTGATCACAATACAGAAATTTATGAAAATGTATTTTTTTAAATAATGTTGGGCTTTTAATTTAAAAAAAACGCGTTTTTTTTGTCATGAACGTTACTTTATTTAATTTTACATAAATTGTGAAATTTAAAAACATAAATTTAATTTATTGATGTATATTCTCATTGGTGATATGTCTACTTGCAAATGGTATATTAATCTTTTTTATTTTGAAATAAATAATTTTAAAAATAACATAAAACGTATTTTTAGGTAACGTTCATGACAGAAAAATTAAAAATAGCACAAAAGATTATTAAAAAAAAAATGCAAAACACAAATCTGCTCACGCCCAGATTTAAAAGAAACAGAAATATGATTTAAAAATTATATTTTAAATTTTTTTTAATTCAAAAATTAATTAAATTATGATTCAAAAATTATATTTTAAATTTTTTTATGTGAGATTTAAATGCAAATGCCCCATATACATACTTATACAGGCCTTGCGTTTTTTTCATATGACAGATATCATAAAACAAATGTACATTGGCTTGTGTCAGTGTTGTTAGTAAGTTTTATATATGAAATATTTTATTTATATCGCGTTTGTACACGGCGACATATCACTGTATTCCAATGTAAACGAGAAACAATGAAACGAATAAAACGAGAAACAATCAAGTCCATATTGGCAATGGGTAGGCGAAAAACTAAAAAAAAAATTTACCGAAGAGAGATATTTTATTTTTTTGTATTTCGTTCCTGGGAAAAGAAACAAAAAAAATATAAATAGCTATTCTACCTTCCACAAAGAGAGATTAAAGTAGAAAACGAAAAATGAATTTAAACACTGCTGAAAAGAGATATTTTAATTTTTTTGGTTTCGTTCTCGGAGAAAGAAACAAAAAAAATATAAATATGTTTTCTCTCACAAAGAGCGAAAAAAATGATAAAAGAAGGGAACGAAAAAATGAATTTAAACACTGCTTTAGTCACTTAATTTAAGTTAAACGAACAACTATTTTCAACTTAGGTATTTATTATAAGCCGGTGAATCTTGTTTTGATTAATTACTAGATAAATTAATATTTATTCAAAATTAAATAAAATAAAAACACATTTTTGTTGGGCTTGATCTGATATTTTTTTGTTGTGAAACGAAAATTTTGACAGCAACGGAAAGCTGCGCTGCCATCTATTGGTCAGTATTGAAGTAGTTTAATATATTTTTTAACGTGTAAGCAATCTTTCATTAAATTTAGTGGAGATTGTTGTTGTTGTAAAATGTTTCTTTAACTAAATCAATTTTTAAAAGAAAATGAAAATCATTTTCTTAAGTGATGTTCATATATGTTGAATTTCAAACATTTCTAATAATTATTTTATGGTCCGTAATAAAGATTTTGTGAATTTTTATTTAAAACTCGTTCATTGAAAAAAACGTGATTTCCCATAATGTTTTATGTGTTTTACTATGGAAAGTTTGATTTTTTCATCGTTTCTAATTCCTTTATAAAAGCTTCGATTTTTACATTATGGCTCTAAATAATACATGGTCATGCTCTGGTTTATACTGTGGAAATTTATGTTATTCATTAGTCGCAGTTTGTGAATAATTGTTTACGTTAAGGGGGGCACCTCCTCCAGATATTCATTTTTTGCATTATTTTTTTTTGCTTTAAAAATTCATTTAGTATCTGAAGAATATGGTGGTTTGGCGTCTATTGGAAGGGGCTCCGTATCCTTCCAGTAGGCGCAAGTGTACGTACTGCCTCCTCGTGGCAACCACCGGTAACTGTAACCATTAGGCTGAATAAAGACTTTTGTGACAGGCTAAAGTACGGCGCTAAAGGAGAAAACCTTGACAAAAAATCCCTAATCTAAGGTGGAACAGCATATGCCGATGGATGAATGGCTGATAGGTTAATTAGTCTATATATGCGGACTCTGGATACCAGGCACCCTCCAGTTTTATTTAGCCTTCCTGTAGTAAACCTGGGTGACCTACAGGCGACTTTTTATTCCCAGCAACTCGCAAGAGTCAAATCAAAACGGTAGACGAGGCACGGGAAGGAATACACGGGAGTGGGTCTGCCCTCTCAAAGTCCTTGAGTCCCAATGCTACCGCTTTTCTAGCAGAAGTAAATGTTATTACATCTAGGAGGGAGAGCAATGAGCCCAGATAGTATGTAACGCGTGTAGAAGTATTTCCTACAGTAGACATCTAGGAGGGAGAGCAATGAGCCCAGATAGTATGTATCACGTATAGAAGTACTTCCAACAGTAAACATCTAGGAGGGAGAGCAATGAGCCCAGATAGTATGTCCCAGCAACTCGCAAGAGTAAAATCAAAACGGTAGACGAGGCACGGATAGGAATATACGGGAGTGGGTCTACCCTCTCGAAGTCCTTCAGTCCCAATGCTACCGCTCTTCTAGCAGAAGTAAATGTTATTACATCTAGGAGGGAGAGCAATGAGCCCAGATAGTATGTATCACGTACCGGTCGGCAGTATTATCAGGTTCATTAAGAGCCTGAATATTGGCTGGACGGATAATTAAAACATCTAGGAGGGAGAGCAATGAGCCCAGATAGTATGTATCACGTACCGTTAGGCAGTATTATCAGGTTCATTAAGAGCCTGAATATTGACTGGACGGATAATTAAGTAGGGCTTATGCACAAAAGATCTTTTAGGTCGCAGTGCGGGGTGGCTTGAGCCCCCACATGGCCCTCAAGTAATAATAATAATAATAATAATCTGAAGAATATATTTCCAAAGTTTCAAGCCCAACAGAAAGTCCTAAAGTCCCTAGGAAGTCACCGAAGTGATGCGCAGTGATGCGTTCTCTTCAAGAATGAAAACTTCAATCGAGTTTTTCTCAGAACGTGTTTTTTGCGCGCCGTGGAATGTAACTCAAAAAGTAATTGACCAATTAACTTGAAATTTTGTACAAATATTCTTCAACTTATCGGCCTTTGCACAAACCTAAAATTTCGTATAAATTGTTTAAATAAATATTGTTTTTAACGAATTGTTTATAAAAAAAACGTGTTTTTTTTTCTTTTTGTCCTCAAATTTTCAACTTTATTATTTTTTTTGCTACTGTTAGGTTCATGCAAAGCGGAATGATCTATTTTAATGAAAAAAATTTGTTTCGTTGATTTTAGTTAACTACAATGACCTGGGCGTTCCACGGCGCAAACTCTAGTAGCCAAGTTGGAGCACATCTAGCGCCGCCATTTTGTTTTTCTTCACTCAAAAAAAATGTTTTGTATTCATTTGAAAAAATTGTTTTGTATTTTTTGTAAAAAATTATTGAAAAACCAGTTGTCTGGAGGAGGTTCTTCCCCTTAACGTAAAATTAAAAATTTATTTATATGTATTTTAAAAAAAGGTTTTGTGTTAACCAACGCAACCTAGATTTTACAAAGTCTTATTGTAAAAAACGAAGCTTTTATAAAAGAGGAAACGAGGGAAAAACAAACTTTTCATATTAAACATATGGGAAATCACCTTTTTATTTAAGAAACCTTTTTAAAAGAAAACATTATGAATTCGTAAATACGATCTCTGATATATTTTCATAAATGTCTGAATTTCGGTATATATTGAACGTCGTTTAAGAAATTGTTTTTATTTCCTTATAATAATTGATTTATTTAAACCAAAATTTATAAAATTTTAATAACAACAGCATTCTGATAAAATTGAAATCAAAGCTTACTAAAAATTGTGTGGTAATTAAATAAATGACTGGTCAAGTTCAAAAATTGTAAAAAAGGCAAAATTTGTATACAGGGTGTTTTTTACTTGAGTGTAAATATTTTTATGGGAGATTCCAAGCAAAAAATCGTTCCTGAATGGGGGTCCATTTTCAATATTTACTGGGGAACAGTGCGTTAAAGTTAAAGAAAACTACTTTGAGATGTTACTTTCACACATATTTTTTTTAATTACTCCAAAGTTAGATAGTCTAAGCCAAGCATTTGTTATTTTTAGAGATCAGGATTACCTTTGTTTTAATGTATTAAATGAGAACATGAGAAATTAGAATACAAATGTGTCATGTCAATTAAAAATCAATCAATTTTGTAGCTTTTTTAAGATATTTTATTAGTTTTTCGTAAATACTTTTTACTAAAACATTTACCAACATATTTAGAAGATTGCGTGAAACTGGGAGTGTGGCCAATCATCGGGTGGATGCTAATCCGGTACCATCTTTATCTGTTTATAGCGATGATGCTGTACTACGAACTTTCAATCAGTATCAGACGTTGGTCTTTTACGGTTCATTATGTCAAACTATAAAATTTAGAGTATTCTTCATGACAATAATCTTCGCCCATGCCGTTATACATCCGTCCAGGGTCTTTTACCCGCTCATTAAGAGAAACGAAGAGAGTTTTGCGACCTACTTTTAGAAAGACAAATGGGCGGCATAAACTTTTTGCCAATATTCTATGGACGGACTGAAACAAATTGGGTAAGGGAAACAATGAAACAGCGGTTTATTTAACTGAAATTGTAAAGATCTAAACGATAGAATTGATGCGGCTGCAATAAAAGTAGGAGAGGTTTTGATAATAAAAATTTATCAATAGAAATTCAGAAAAGATTATTAAAATGCATTCAAAATAGAAGTGGCCATTTTGAGCACTTGCTGTAAAAAGTATTTACAAAAAACTAATAAAATATCGTAAAGAAGCTAGAAGCACAAAAATGGCTTATTATTTCCATGTTGTATGAGTAAAAAACTATGAAAAACGAAAAATTTTAGTGATATTTAAAACAAATTCAATTAATATTTAAATAAGGGAACGGGCTAATTAAAACAAAGGTAATTCTGATTCCTATTAATAAAATTACAAATATTGGGGGTACAAATAGTTTTGAGGGATTTACAAAAGATGGCGTAACTAGTATTAAATCGCATCGGATCATCTTGTAACTATATTCATGTTTAAGCATCATTCATCAATCCCCTCTAAAACCAGTATATGTCATTTAGCTGAAGTTTAAACAACATATTTTTTTTGTGCTCTAACCATGTCAACCTTTGTGCCAATAATTTGCAAGAACCGTTGCTTTCTTGATTTTAATTTGAAGAAAAGTGCAGCTGATGGACATCGATTGTTGTGTGGAGCATATGGGAAACATGCTCCATCTATAAAACATTTGAGTACTGGTTTCGGCGTTTTAAAAATAGAGATTTTGACACCAGTGACAAAGAACGCAAGCGGAGATCAGTAAAGTTTGAAGACGCTGAGTTGGAGGCGTTATTGGACCAAGATTTATGCCAAACTCAAGAGAAGCCCGCTGAAACTTTGGGAGGGACTCAACCAGCGATTGCAGACAGTCTCAAGGACATGGGCATGGTGCAAAAACTAGGAAATTGGGTTCCGTATGAACTCAAGTCAAGAGACATCGATCGCCGTTTTTTCACGGGCGAACAACTGCTCCAAAGACAAAATCGAATAGGTTTTTTGCATCGAATCGTGACGGGGAACGAAAAGTGGATCCACTAAGACAACCCAAAGCGCAGAAAAATCGTGGGGCAAGCCCGGTCATACATCAACTTTAACGGCTAAACCGAATATTCATGGCAAGAAGCTAATGCTGTGTATCTGGTGGGATCAGTTCTGAGTGATCTACCATGAGCTACTCCAGCCTAACGAAACCATCACTGGAGAACGTTATCAACAACAATAGATGCAATTAAGCCGAGCATTGAAGCTCAAACGCCCACAATATGCCAAAATACATGACAAATTGCAAAACACATGTTGCAAAAGTCGTCAAGGAAACTTTGGAGGCGCTTCAATAGGATGTCCTACCCCACCCGTCGAAATCACCAGACATTGCTCCTTCCGACTACCACTTGTTCCGGTCGATGACTCATTGACTGGCCGAGCAGCACTTCACTGCTTACAAAGAAGCCAAATATTAGGTCGATTCTTGGATCGCCTCAAAAGACGAGGACATTTTTCGACGCGTAATCCGTATGCCACATGAAAGGTGGGGAAAAGTTGTAGCTAACGATGGACAATACTTTGAATAAAATACATTATACCAATTTATCTGAATAAAGCTTCGAAGTTATAAAAAAAAAACTCAAAACTTATTTGTACCCGTAATACTTGGCTTAGGCTACCTAATTTTGGAGTAATTAGGCGAAATACGTGTGAAGGTACCATCCCAAACTAATTTTGTTTAACGCACTTTATATTATTTTTTTTTTTCGTATTTCTTGTAAACAACTACAGACATCTGAGGTACATTAGTAAAACTAAAAATAACTTTAGTAAGTATGTATGTACTTTTTCATTTCGTCAGAGCCAACTTTTCAACATGAAAGTTCGAAATAGTATATTGTATAACAAGTGAAAAAAACGAGTCATTGCAATGCGAAAGTGAAATTTGCAGCCTGAGCGATAGCGAGGACTGCATTCACTTGAGTATTGTAATAACTCATTTTCACACGAGTTACACACGATATTTTTTCTACGATACAATAGCCCTGTAACATTTATAAATAAGTAGAAACATAAAAAATTACAAACTTGTACTCAAATATACTTGTACGGATCAACACAAATTTATTAAACCATTAAAACATTTGGGTTTTCACAAATCGTGTAGCAATATTAAGAAATCGTTGTGTAATGAGAATATTTCCACACGATTTTAGTATACGACGCAAAGGCTCCTTTTCTTATATAATTTAAATTCAAAAATCATCATCGAAAGTATAGGTTACTGCACTATCGTAGAAAAAATATATTTTATACGTATGTAATTTAATTTTAATATTTTTGCAATTAATATTGATTTAAAAGCAATATACAGTGACTCTCATAATTGATTACACCTAATAATTTTTATGTTAATTCATTATTGATATTTGTGATGTTGAAAATGAATTGTTTGTTTAATTTGTTAAATACATATTTAATAAACTGTTGAATTTAAAAAGTAAAACTAAAAAATTTTATTTTATTTTGGTCTAATAAAATATTAGATGCATATCAAATCGTGATCAATTATGAGAGTCACTTTATCTTGTAAGTTGTATTAAGGATTTGTATGTAGATAATTTTTATACGATTTGTGATTTTTTATGAAAAGTTTTACCACTAAAAAAACCTTCTAAAAAAATTATGACGTATTAACGCGCTATTTTAATTTTACTCAGATCGACTGAATAAATGATTATGTTTTGATTTTCCGATAAATGCAGAGGAGAAATAAGAAAAATTATAACAAAAGCGTTGTAAAGAAGTCACATTAATGATGCCATAATATTTTTCAAAATCCAGAATTATAAGTAAACGAAAAGAACTTTTATAATAAGAAAATTTCATAATCCAAACAATAAATAAAATTATTTATGCGAAAGTTGATCGTATCTTTGAAAATGCAATGTAAAAATTATTTATCGCCAAAAATTCTTAAAAGTCGAACAATGCTATTTAAATATGTATAGTATTATTCTGATTATTATTAATTATAAAACGCATAGACAGCAATAATATTTAACAATCGAATATAAATCATTTGGAGTGCTAAACCAAGCAAAAATAACAAAAACGACGCTTATGGGATTTTAATTAAATTTCAAACTCAACCATACACATTAAAAAATAAAAATTATTTCTTCAAGCTAATACCTAATCTATTCTTGTACACAGGGATATCATCTTTTATGATTTATTTGATTACTTATCGATCGTTTTACGAAAGAAACAAAAATTTTACTTTTAACATTCAATATACAATTATTAAAATTAGAGTTTATTATAAATGTATAATAAATATATTTAAAAACAGACTAAAAATAGACGAAATATAATTAAAAAATCAAAAACTATCGTTTTAGCTTTCGTCCATATTCTGTCACTTGAAAATTCTAGGCGACGAAATGGTCATTTCAAGTAGATCATGATATTTTCAAATGACTTAGTGAATACCAATTCAAAAGACGTTTGTCGCTTCAAATGTCCACTCGACTAAGGGAATAACAAAACTTTGTTGCTGGTACAAACGACAATTGACACGACTAAGGAGCAAATACGATAAGCAGATCTACATCTGCGAAAATTGTTGAATGTAAATCAGATTTAATAGAACTTTTCTTTTATTAACAGAGCCTAATTTTTTTCGAAATTTGGGATTTGTCAATATTTTTTGAATTTTTTGTTATAAATTTGTACTCTTAAAAAATCTCGTTCTGAACTTTTCCAAGTACTATACAAATTGGGTTGAATAAATTTGAATTTCTCTCGAATTGAAAAACCTTCAATTTCAGTTATTGTTCTAAAACGTGTTTCTTTAATATTTAGCAATAATCATTATCATAAAATACAATATATTATAGCTTATGGAAGTATCTGTTAATTAAACAACCTCAATGATTTTTGTAACTTTACTGGTATTACTATGACTTAAATTATTTTATTTTTCCATTCTATTATCTCGTGAAATTTGTCTATTCTGCAGTTTTGATTTTCGTTTCGATAAGGTACAATTCTAACTTTATCTAAAACAAAAATCGGTATTTGTATGTGGTACTATTCTGGTCATATACCTATATCGTCTACGTATATCATGTACTGGTCAAGTAGTATGTTAAGCGACGGGTGAGGGATTAATAATATCACTTTGTGTCAAATTCATGAAAAAAATCGATTTTTTCATTTTTTGCTAAAGTCTAGCTAAAACAAAAAGGCTTTTCACTAAACATTGAATGCATATAACGCTTGCACAATAAAACTCTTTCAAATACATGTGAAATAGCAGTGGGATGACGAACGGGATATGTTTACAAAGGCGGACGTTTTAATAACAAATACGAAATATTCGCCGAACTCGCGCCCAAAACAGAAACAAAATTACTTTTTTTTTGCTTCATTGGAAATTAATACCACATTTACACCAAGTGGATAAAATTGTGTAATAAAAAAGTAGCATGCTTTAAAAGCAAAGTACAATACTTTAATACTTTATATAGTAATCGATAGCTACTTTTTTGCTAAATACTTTTATTCCACTTGGTGTTAACGTGGTTAAATTTTAAAAAAGTGTAATAAAAGCCTAACCGTTATGATTTAATCCTTACGTAATACTTTATAATACGATTTTTAGTAACACATCTCAACTCTTCAAAGTTCATTAAATTGTATATTTTTATTTCAAGCACTTCACAGAACTAATGTTTATGGTTTTTGTTTAGATTTTTTGGTTTAGTGTTTAATTAAAATTTAATAGTTTTTATTTTACTTACACATTTTTTGAATAATATGTTTCACTTACATAATCGAGACAAATAAAGGAACAACCTGAGAATGAGAAGCAAAAAATAAATTATTTATCGAACGGAATTTTTGTTAAAGTTGACATTTTATGACTTTCTAAGTATACTTGCCTTTGCCTGAACGCTCGTGTTTAGTTTTGAAAGGCGTAAACCACGGCTTTCAGAACTTAGAAATTTAATTACTTTCCATTTTTGTCCTATTTTATAATAGAAAAGATAACAGAGGACATTCAATTTTCATTTCACAATTTCAAATTTGTTTCGATTTAGTTCACATGTCCGTCGAGAGAAGAAATTTTGGATTAATCGATCAAATGAAAAACAACTAAATAAAAGGATTTTTGAAAAGAAAAATTCTGGATTAAGTAGAATATTCGTTTTCAGTCAGAAAGAGTGATTAATTAATTTGAAAATGAGCTTCATTTATCACGGTTCTCTATGGGAAATAAATGTTTATTCTTTTAAGATAAACGTAAAATCTAGGCGCCCATGTTCATTTTCTCTACCATATTATCGCATGTTGGAGTGGTTTTTATTTCATTTTGCAGTAAAACGCTAAGTAGTATACAGACACTTAAGGGCGGTACATTTTGAGAACGAGTGCAACAAATTTCGCTTTTTCACCAAATTATGCAATCAAATTGTTAAAATAGTGAAAGCCGTATGATTTTAATTAACGATAGCTAATATATCGTGCATTTACTAAAAACAGAAATAAATTGTTTACAGTTTTACATTAAAAATGATCAACGATAAATTGAAATTTTGAATTAAAACTGTAAAAAAATTTCTTTTTATCTTTTGTAAATGCACGATATTTTATAGTTATAGTTAATTAAAAACGTACGAATTTCACTATTTCAACAATGTTCTTAAATAATTGAATGAAAAAGGAAAATTCAAAATTAATTGTTATTAATTAATTACACGAAAAACAATATATTCGTCGCTTTATTGGCGATTTCCATCGACTGTAGGACGACGTTGGTTTCGTAAGAAGGGGACGAGAATTACCAAATTCAACTGTTTGTCAGTACTGATCCCTCCTCTTATTTGGGTAAATTGTGTATGACTAAAAGTATCAATACTTTCGAAATTTGTTTCTAACAATGTTTAAGGGACACTGTCTAGGAGAGCAGTTCACTAGGAGGTCTTAATCTAAACATTAGGCTAAAGCAAAGATTTGAGAATATTGATTTCAAGACATATTGTTACCTTTAACCTGTTTCAATTCATATCAGTCAGTAAATATCGATGATCCAATTCATTAGTGGAACATTTCGAAAAAACTCAAATTATATTTTTTGAGTTCGCCAGCAGTCTCGAACTTATTATCCTTGTCTGCTAATAATGCCGATGTTGATATTAATTCTAATTTCATCTATTTCAAAATGTTCGTGGCATTGCTTCGAAATCTACTGATGGTTGAAACTAATTTGAGTGCGGATATTTACAGTGCGGAGTACTTTCCTGCAGACTACTTTGTCTACAGACGGGATCACTCGAAGTTAAATAGTTTTAAATCTAAGAGTGGTGGGATACTTATTGATGTCCACTCTTCTATCGTTAGTGACATAGTTGATTGTGACCCAACTATAGAACTATTATGTGTGAAGCTGAACATATGTATATGTAAGAAATTAATATAAGTCTTTAGTATGTTCCACCGAATTCGGAACTTGGGGTGTATACTAGTTATACACAGTGTTTGTTTAATATTTCATCCTCAACCAACATGGATGTCGACGTGCTGATTTTGGGGGACTTTAACTTATCTAAGGCCAAATGTGTATATGATATGGAGGTAAACTATGCCTTACCATGCAACGTTACATCAACTGTCGAAGCCTTATGTATTGATTCCATCTTATCCTATGGATTTGTCCAGATTTCATGTTCCAATTACATTTGTAAATTTTTGTATCTATTTGTTACAAATTCGATACATTTATGTACGGTAATTGAAGCATCGGTTCCATATATGATGTTAATAATAAGTCTGATTTCATATTTCTCATCAGTTGACTGTAATACGCGCCACTCATCTAACGACTTAGATTATGAATAATATCCAACTATTTTATAACATTTTGTTTAATGGTATTAAAAGATTGGTTTCAATTTGTGTTATGAAGAGTAATCGTAATAATCATCAATTCGATTGGGGTGAAATATTCAAATTATTTGAATTAAGCCTCTGAGAACATACCTGTTTTTTCAATCACGGAGAATACTCGATATGACCATACACACATTTTGATCATCTACCATTTTAAATTGGTAAATGCGATCAGCTTGAAAAAAAAAATTTCAGATGTACTTCATGATTAAAATTCATGATTTTTTTTTTGAAAAAACCGTAATTTGCGAAAAAATTGGATTTTTTTATTTTTCAATAGTTTTGGCCAAAGGTTGCCCCATATATTTCTGAAATGTAGCAGAATCGAGAAAAAATTGGTACTTTAAAACAAAGTATTTATTCCGCTAGGAGACAATGGTGGCTTTTAAGGTCAATAAAATCGAACATTTTTGTTAAACAAATTATGAAACATTTATTTTTTATTACATACATATACAAGACTTGTGATAATAATTAACTTATTTTTTCACTTCCGGCGCAATCATTACATAAATAGACACGATGTCCATCGCACATCGGGCGCAAGCACGATGGACACTGCATTTTATTTTTTTTATCCTTCGCATAAGGGCAAACTGAAAGTTTGCTCTTTTTTGTACAGCTAATTTATGACCCAAAATAAGAGCTGAATACCTTTGCATATTTCAAAACGCAGCGCGGCATTTTTTAGTTTTTCTTGCAAGTATGGAGTAAGTAGGTGAAAGACAAGTTGCTTTACAGCAGCCGCAGCAGACAAATGTTCTTCCACTTCGTAATTGTGTATACAAAATCCTTCCCGTTTTTTCTTTTCACGTTTTTTGTTCTTTTCACTACTTCGCAACTAAAATTTCCAAACGAAACAGAAACTATTTGCTCTTGCATAGTTTAGTCATACGAAACATCTCTCAATTAAAAATACTTCCTCAATGAAACAGCTATTTTACACTTCAAATTGAACCTTTAACACTTTATATTGAACCTTATACATTTCAAATTGAACCTTTATCAAATTATATGTATGGTCAATTAGGATCGAACTTATCTATTTCTTAACCAAGTTTAGTGAAATTTGACGTGTGCCATGGAAATGTAATTCTAAAATATTTTTGGGAAGTTCTGGAATATGGCCAAGTAAGATGGAACTTGGCTGTTCCTTAACCGATTATGACGAAATTCGAGATTTGTGATGGAAATGAGATTCTAAAATGATGTTTGGATGAAATTCTGGAATATAGTCACTTAGCGTGTAACTTAGCTATTTGTAACCGATTATGTGAATTTTGACGATTCCAAGAAACACAATTATATGTGACCCAAACATTAAACCGGTTCAGCATATTTCATCCTACTTGGCCATATTCCAGAACTTTATTCAAAAATTATTTTAGAATCCCATTTTCAACGCATATGCCAAATTCCACCAAAAATCCGTTAAGCAATAGATAAGTTTTATCCTAGTTGGCCATACATATAATTTGTAAAAGGTTCAATTTGAAGAGTGAAACCTGTATCACCTCAAATAATTTTTTTTTCGGAGTAAACGACGCTTGGTGCACAACAGGGTTAGAATCACCCTGCACGAACTTTGAATGATGCCAAACTCATACTGCGTGTTACGCTTTATAAAGGGTGCACATTAACGTGTAGTTAGTACTCAAAACAACAGCTAAAGAGCCTCAGGCCCACCAATTTCTAAAATGCTTTTAAGATATTTACGATTGATTTTGAGGTAAAGGGTTAAATTGACCTTATGTATTCTCGGACGGTTAACTGAATCAACTGAAGTGAAATTAGTGTTTGATTCCCACCTTTTCATTTCAGTAACAAATTGATCTACTGAATCTATTGAATAGGCTATTTACTAGCGTAGCTGATTCGTTTTTGTTACTTTTGTGTATTTCTGTTATTTCGTGTTCTTGTTTAGTTGATTTCTAAGGAACAACTATAAGATAAAAATGTAGGTTATAATGAGGATTTAGTTGAGTATGTAAGGTTTGACAATCAGCAGGACTTTTAGAAAGTCAAATTAAAACAATTTTTTTGAACATTTATCTGATAGTAACGCATTTATCTGAATAGTAACTCAAATGTAATTTAGTTAATTCACCCCAAACGAAGAAAAAAGTATTTAGCTCAATTTTGACTTTCTAACACTCACTCTTACTTCTTACATATATTTTGTACATATATGCTTCTCTAGCTTCATTTGGATTTTTCGCTGGAAAAGTGAGAAAAAGCCGAGAAAGTTTTTGGATTACAATTTTTAAAACTAAAAGTTTTGGGGGTTTAAAATTTGCACTATTGGAAAAGCATCACGAAAACATGAAATGTGAAAACTTATAAGAAAGGTTTTGTAAAACAACGGAATTTTAATGGGGTGAATATACGAAACTATACAACTTCTCAAAACAAAGTTAGATTAACAATCTAACTTCAGAACTAAATAAGGCGAAGTGAAATGTAGAAAGGTTCTACTTTCGACCTACTTCTTTAAAAAAATATAATTTTCCCTTTGAAATTTGTTACAACACCAAAATCCATTATTATATTATTTCATTATAATATGATTTTATTTAATAAACCAAAAATATTTATGCTAGTTTAATTAAATTACTATTTCTTGAAACATGATTTAATAGAATTAAATTCAAAACATAAGTAAAAAAATATTTCAATCTAAAATTCAATAAAAAAAAATATTTTCTTTATATTTTCAGGTATGTAACCAACACAACAATTTCTTCAAGAATTTTTTTCACTTCAACAAAATTTTTGTTTTACAATAAAAATTGAACGAACGGAATTGAAAATTGTATGTATGTATTCTAGTATTTAATTTTCTTTTATTTTTATTAATATTTCGGTTTCATTCATCCGAACCGGATCGAGAGTTAACCCCTTGAGGTTCGATTAGAAAACAAATTTAAAAAAAATGATTATTCTTTTGAAAGTGAAAACTTAAAAAATTGAATCAATGGATACAGAAATTTCGGAAAAACTTTCGGTTAAATATTAAAGAGCACGTTGTATTTTGTTATAAAGATAGGTATAAAGAAAATGGCGAATGACAAGCGAGAATGCCGTGTTTTGTGTATTAAAAATACCTATGCCGTGTGAGACACGACATTGTTCTATTGAGTTTCAAACATCAAATGGAATCAGTAAAATGTAAATCAAATTTCAAATTTTTAAATTGTTTCTTACGCATAAATCAATATTTTACGCATAACAGCAATTTTTACATTTTGGAAATTTTTGGTTTTCATTTATAATGACCTCCAAGGGACCGACCCAAATATCTAATGCTTCTGACGTAGCTGCTGTGATTTTTAATTGGTTGAAGAACGTTTCATTCCTAATTTCAATTATCTCAATCTGGGGCATGTGCTTTAAGAGTCTGGAAACCTGGAAGAGTTGGTTGAATGAACTAGGATATTAGGGGATTATGATGAACAATGAGATAGGACTCAAGATTTGATTAACGAAACTTTACTAACACATAATACCGAATAAACGATCAATGAGTATTGGTTTGGGCAACTTTCGACTATTAAAAACATTAGCTATTCAAGTCGGATTTCGGCACTCTTCCTCCCTCACAAGTGAATACTTTCGGATGAGTCGCTTTTTGATACTTGCGCTTTTAGACGTTAGTGGATATACTTTCATTCTTGTTTCCGCATCTTGTAACGTAAAGCCCTTGAAATCAAGGCCTACCAGATTCATGATAGAGGAATGGCTTCTTCCAGATCAAGTTGTCAAAAGCCTTCTCCAGGTCGACGAAAACAATAAACATTATTTTCTGGCGCCCGATTTGTTTCTCCTGTTACGCCCTTAGTTTCGATTCTTTACTTTTTTGAAATCCATTGAGATCTTGGCTTATATGTACAGTCAGAAACATTCAGATGTATACGGCAAATTAAAATCAACGAAACACTTTTTTTTTCTTACTTTTTTTATTTTAAAAATACATAAATATGAAGTAAATATATTATTGTGATAACATTATTGATAAAAAATAAAATTTTAAATATGATATCTTCTGTTTGGTTTTTAACTTTATCTTTAAATTTCCCTCTAAATATGAGCCGTATACATCTGAATGTTTCTGACTGTATGTTCTTTTTCTTTCTGGTTGGGTCGTTTATGTATGACATACTTGTAAGCATTTTCGGGCATAAATCCATTGGCAGCATTAAAAAAATAAAATTTAAGATTTTTTTAGTATTTCTAAAATCACTGATGAGCCTTACCAACTTTTGAAGGTTCGTGTACTACCAAATTTCCACTTGGAAATGAATTATGTTGTAAGTTGGAGTCGATATAATAGGCCAAAAGAAAAAAAGAAAAAAATCGTTTCGCACTTATTTTTTAATTACGTATTTACTGTTTTTTGACTGTTTTTTTGTAATACAAATTGTCTAGGCTGGTCGTTTAACCCAAGAACATGTCGCTATAAGCTGAAATTCTGGTTTTAAATAGATATTTGGTAGTAGAATTTAAAAAAATATCATAACACCGCCCGAGACGAAATTGGGTGAAAAATTCAAATCTAGATTGAAAAAGAGGGTTTTCATTAATCTGTCGAAAATTAGAAAATTTTCAAGAAAACGGATTAAACCAAATGAAAGATGAGAGAATTTCTTAAAAAAATGTTATTTACATTATGACGTATAACCTTGTGCCTGCGAGATAATGATTTCTCATTTGGCTAATTTTGGTCGCCGTGCTTTGTTGCCAGAAACCTTCCGTACCTTATCTACATTACAAAATAACAATTTCAAAAATATTTTACCCCAAAAAAAAAAATAATAATTTCTTTTGGGTTTTAAGAAACTTAATGTCAATAGAAGAGTGCGTGCAAACAATATTGGCATCATATCAAAATTATACAGGTAATTTACAAATAAATTCTTCAAAAATATGTAACTCAATCCTTTTGGCGTAAATCATTCGGTCTGTTGAATATCTGACGAACAAATTTTCATATTTTTGGTATGCCTATGCCTATGCCCTCGTTTAGTTTGCCAACATCGAATGAGAGACAAATGATCCGAAAATCATTCAATTATACACTAGCTGTTGAACAAAATCGATGATGACAAAATTTTAATAATTTTTGTATAGTAAGTACTACAAATTTTGTGTAATAATTTCCCTGTGTAAATTTTCCAAGAATTCATTGACAAAATAAAAATGAAAATACAAAAAATAATTAATTCTATAGAAATTATTCCCATATTCTTCGGCATAAAATGTTTATATTCACGTATCGATCGCAAATTCTTGTAAAATAATAGAGCGTACAGGTACCTACAAAATTAAGCTAACCGAATTTAAAATTATTTTTGGTTTTCGATTGTGTACACAAATATAAAATCGCGTTCATTTCGATTTTGCATGTACCTAAATATGTACATGTCGTGTACAATGGCAAGGTGTGGCAGTTATCTGTTTCTGAATGTTATATTCAAGCATGTTTTCGGTTAAAATGTTCCAATATCCATACCCCAGAATATTTATGGCCGGCCAGTATAATTTACGCGTCCCAAACGTGCTTTTGTTACGATATACAGAATATTTGTATATCTTATATACGAGTAAAAAAACACAAAAATCAAGATCGAGTTATTACGAGGGCACTTCAATTCAATTAAAACATGTTGTACATACATATATGATGATCGTAAAATAATTTTAAAATATATAAAGTAATGATATAAAATTACTTTATTATCATTATAAATACAATATGTGTATATAAAAATAGACCAAACAATGAATTTCATACTCGTAATTGTTCAGAAATTCTAAGAATTATGTGTGCGCGGTTCTATATTACTACACAAAGTCTAATTATTTATGCGCTATGAACCAAAAAATACAACTTTTTTTTATATTTTTTTTTGTCATTACTACATAATGTATACGCAAAATAAGCTTGGATGGCATTTACGTTTTTTAATCGCTTGGTTTGACATATTATCAGCCGTAACCATACCGCCGCCCTCCGTCGTCCTACAATAAAATCTAAACATCAATAAATTTACCCTCACAAACAAATGTATCTAAACAAGGTTGAGTATTACGTAGCGCGAATTTAATTAAAATACAGTTTCTTTTTTATTTTAATTTTAATGCGAAATAATTATCTCTCTAATTGCAAATAATTCAAAGAATTATATCGATTGTTGTTGTTGTTTTCCCGCGAACAATTTTCGATTTTGTTTTTTGAATAATTTAATTACAATTTACATACATACATAGTACATATTATGATGAAAAATCGAAGAAAATGTTTAATTATTTCTCTTAGTAGATCCCATCACGATTTATCCATTATATCGAGAGAAAATCTAAATATACCGCCGTTATCTGGGCAGTAAGAACTTTTTATGACATGTTACCTGGAGTGCATTTTTACGATTATTCATTGAATTTTGACTGTACTGTATAACGTATGAGGAATAAAATATGGACAAACAAAAAAAAGTAAAAAAAAAATTATTTACTAATCAAACGATTTTAATCCATAATTTATTTAAAACTTTAATTCTTAGATAAAATTTACAGAAAAATTTGCGCTCCATATCGATTCGCTTTCCTGATCCTTTCTGGCACTCTTTTCATTGCCGCCTGCGTTCCTGATGTATCAATCTTCTTTAAATCTCTTTTTATCTTTCTAATCAGACATTCAACATTTTTGGCACGATATCCATTGCTGTATACCATTCTCTTCAGATTTGCCCAAAAAGTTTCAATGGGCCTTAGTTGTGGAACATTTGGTGGGTTATAGTCTTTAGGGATAAATTCGATTCTGCGTTGACGTAAATCAGATAACGTTGCGTTGGCATAATGTGAGGATGCCAAATCAGGCCAAAAAATCGTTTTATCAGTTTTATGATATTTATTTATAAATTCCTGAAGCACAGGTAAACATTTGTTTGTGTATGTTTGCGCATTAACCGCCAAACCACTTTTGAAAAATACTGGGTCACTGACACCTCGTTCGCTAATAGCCAACCACAACATAACTTTACCTGGAAACTTGGTCTTATGAATAAACTTCTCCTTTTCTGGTGCTTTGTGATCGGGAGACTCGTAGTAGTATTTTGGCTGCCATTCATAACCTTCAACAGTGAAATAACTTTCATCATCCATCACACATTTATAAGCTGAAGAAGCAGCGAAATATGTTTGGGAAAGCACTCTTAATCTAGATTTGATTGTAGCTAATTGTTTGTCTGTAGTTGCTGGTGCCGATTTTTTGGGTTTGCGTTGAATATTCATACTTTGTAAATATTTCTTGATAGTTTTTGGGGCAACTTGATATTTTTTACCCAGTTTTCTGTACGATTTTGCAGTTCGACCCACTGTTTCACCTTTCAATTTCATTCGAACTTTGCTACCTTGTAGTTGACATTTTTTACCAGAGTTGGGTTTTCTTTCCACAGGTTCATTATTCTCAAACAGTTTAATTGTTTTGTAGATAAAGGATTTTTTGAATCCAAGATCCTTGAAGTAGTGAAAAATCTCGTTCTTTTTTTTGTCTGGATTTTCCTGACAAATTTATAAATTAATTTACGACGATCTACTTGTAACAACGACATTTTTGTAACTAATCGTAAAATGACGCAGTGTAATGTATTTTTTATTAAATATACGGGAACCACCTTATTTAAAAACAAGGAAATTTTTATTTTTGGTTGTACAATACAAATACAAATACATTTTACATTTGTCCATATTTCATTCCTCATACGTTATGGCAATAACACGGATGAATACTCTGTAAGTGAAATTTTATTCTTTCCACCCTAAACTTATGATTTAGGTGTGTTTTCTCTTTTCGAGTTAATCCAGTCGTAATCATATTACGTAATCACAGTAGCCCAATCGCCACTGTGCAATTTGGTTAGTTTAAATTGGTTCTGGCTAATCTGAATTAGCACAAATTCAACCGCTACATTTTTTGAATGGCTATATGGATCTGTCGCAACGAAATGAATAATCAGACACAACATTTTTATTGGTTTCTAGAATATTTTATGTAAATAGTTTAAAACAATTTTTTATGTTGTTCAATTCGGAAATTATTGAACGAATAATGTGATGATTCGATACAGTGTCATTTAGGGCTAATGATTGATTTTCTGTTTTATGAATGCAAACAGCGGAAATTTATATTTTTTTGTGGAAAGCATCAAGTTTTTCAATGTGTTTACTAATGGAAAATATTAAGTTAATTGATTTTAGTTGCCTGATTTTCACTGTAAATTAGGTTTGTTTTTACATGTGTTGCCGACTTTCAGGCGAAATATGAAAATTCGTTTCCGATTTTCTCGGCTACTAAACTAGGAGTAATTTTTTGCAATAAGCACTAACTAGCATTAATTCGGTTCTAACGGTATGAGAAGTTTTATTCATCAGTTCGAAAGCTTACCTGCTATCCACACAATAAATGTTATTTTCCGAAAAATAGTTAACGTAAGTTGTCATTAAACGTATATCCAAAACTATTTAAAAATCAAGTGTTCGAAATAAGTGGTGAAATACGAACTTAAGTGAAAAAACAAATTTTTTAAAGTCAGTTTTTCAAAACCTATTTATTAACCACGATGGCTGAGCGGATTTGCGATTGTGCAGAAACGAGGGTACTCACGATAAATGGAACTCGAATTAAAACACTTGAATCGATTTGTATTAGAGTCTAATTTATTGATAATTCATTTATTAGTTCGTAAGTATTATTATTTTGATTCGTTTTATTAATTATTACGTTAATATTGTGCGATAAATTGTGAATATTATTATTGATAAGATGGCCACTGTAATTTCGATGAACGATGTTGTTTGTTGGCGATTGACACGAAGAAGAGAGACTAAAAACACGTCGTGTTATTTGACGTTTTCTTCATTTTTTTAGTGTTGCCTGACGACTGTAAATTTGTTGCTTCAATGTGTTCACCACCAGGCCTCGCACCGGTCGCGTATTCATTAGTGGCGCTAACTAATACTATTAATTCCAGAGAAGCGGAAAAACGTAAACGAAAATACAATTATTTCTCTATTCTTTATATCGTCATATAGCATAGGTCACGCCGAATCGGTTAGTTAGTTTAAAAAATTATGAAAATTAAAGTTTTTCAATTAAGTTTAAGTTCCTGTTTTGGACATAGGTATGTTCATTTTTTCCAATTATCACATTGCGGTAGCTATATGGCTGTTATCATAAGCCATGGGACAGAAAATTCTTCGAATTTTTGAGAAAATGACGTTAAAAAATGGGTGTACTTTTTAATGGGATTTTGTTAAATGTATTTTTAATAAATAAGTTGCGCACAAAATTCTACCAACAAAATAATTTATTATTCAGTGAAAAAAATACTTTGTAGATAAAAATTATAAATCTTATACAAAATGTTACCACTAAAAAATTAAATTTTTGTTTATTAATTTAGCTAAAAAAAGGCTTAAAGCGAAATCTGGCTGCTTTATCAAAATCCTGACAAAACAAATCCCGCACTGCTAAAAAATATAAAATGACGCTTTTTAATATTTTTAATCTGACAAAAGTCAAGTCTTTAGTGTTCTTTTTTTGGGAGGTTTTGAAAAGCGAGATTTTCAACATAATAAAACTGAACTTACAATTATTTTTTGGTGCATTTTTTATGCACGAATCAAAATTTTTTTGTGCCAGAATATCGATTTAATTTAAGGTTAAATACTTCCCTTTTTAATGGCCACACGTACATGTTAAACTTTCTTGTTCTCTCCCGCAAAATAAATCATGAAAAACGCCTCAAAAGTTTGCATGTTAGCTCGAGAAATAAATCCCAATAATCGTGAATTTCGAAATTTCGTAATTAGAAATTCAAAGCAAAATTTTGATACAAATTTCTGTCAGTTTGTATTTTGAAAATTACAGAGAATATTAAATTTCTTAAATTTCCATAAGCAAAGCCAAATTTGGTTGGTGGAATGAAATACATTAACATTTTACCTTTTGGAATTTCCGGATTTGTTAAATGCCGTGAAATTATTGGGTTAAATCGGGTCCGTGAAATGTCGGATGTATTTTGGATCAGTGTATTATTTCTTAACTACAAATAAACTAGAATGAACTTAATTATAAAAATTACAAAATTTAAATGTTTTGTAACGCTTTTAGAAATAAAAACAAAATAAAATAAAACCGTTTTATAGGCCATACCTAGTCAACAGGCTGGTTCCACCGGTTTTGGCCTTTATATCATTATTAACTTACTTGTATACCTAAAACCTGGACTCAACTTCTTTTAAAGGTAAACAGAAAAGTTGCAATCGAGTATTTATACAAAAATGAGTAGTAATCTCCCTATACCCTAAGAGCAATCTCTTCTCATAAAATTATAATTTGGAGTTTTAAAAAAAATTTTAAGTTATTGCAATTTTATGTATCCCGATTAAGTTTCTAAGCAGTTTACACTTCTTTCTACTAGAGGCTAGAATTACTCAATTCTACTTAAATTTGCGAAAAACACTTTTTAAGTTGAATATTTAGGGATTTAAAAGTAAAGCGTAGAGACTTTATAATTATTACCTATAGTTCAGTTTTTGAATTTAAGTATATAAATTAAATGTTGACACCTTTGTTTAGTTAAAAACATTGCCCATTAGTAATAGAAAATGAAGGTCAACTTAGCTTTTAAAGTCGACCCTAAACAAAAAATTTTGCACTAAGATTTTCTTTTAAGGTCAACTTTAAAACTTAAGTTGACGCTAAATTCCTTTCCTCTGTTACTAACAAACATTATATTTTGTTCTTCTAACACCATCCTAAAATAAATTTAATCGGAATCAAAGGAACTAATCGGAAGCACAAAATGTATCACAACCTAATTTTACGTTTTTGATTATTCATTAATCATCGAGTATCTCAGCTCTTCGGTTGACTACTCGTATTCGTAGTAATCATAAGCCACCGCTAAAAAAATGCAAACAATTCAAGCAAAAACCATAAATTTATAACTGTAAACTGTCTGTAGCGTTCAACAAAGAACTAAACATACAATTATTTCAAATTAAAACTGACTCACACAGTTTGCATATGTAACAACACAAAATAGCGCGTCGTCGTTGTCGTTGCGCGAATTCACAACACTCATTAATCGTTTTTCGCCAGAATATAAATTTATCCCTAGAAATCACAAACTAATATAAAATATTTTTGTGTATTGATGATTCAATCGTAAATGTATATAAATGTATGTATGTATGTACTACAGATTGCAATAAATATATAACGTGCAAAACCCTCGAATAACGCGATTGACCTCATCACAATTTTACTGTACCATTCAACAAATCGCAACATTTTTATATTTTGAGTTAGCGCGATTTCTACGAAGAAAGGATGGCGATTGTTAATTTTAATTTTTTTTTTGTTTTTTGAGATTCGAAAAATTATGGATAAGTGGAGGGTCATGCACGAGAAATGTATATACATACGTCTCAAAAGTATGTTATAGCAAATATTAATAATAGTTATTTGTAATTATTATTAATAATAATCAGTTTTGTTGTAAAAATATAAATAAAATGACACAAAAAGTCGTATAATTATGTATATGAATGGTAGTCTTGTGTATAGTTTCTATAGTTTGCATGAAATTCATAAATATATACAACATGATTGCTTATTTTATATGCTGATATACGCTATAGCATATATTATTTGTAAATGCTTGTAATTAGACGTATATGAACTTTATCTTGTATATTGTATTCCGGGAATTAGTTTTTTAATTTCGAAAAAGACAAGTTGTTGAATTTGTATGGTCTACTAGAGAGTTTCATGAGAACTACTTATGATTATTAATATTTTGCGTTTTGATTGTTTTCACTAATTCCTCCTTCTATCGACCACAATTTGTTGGGTGCGACTAAATACTGAATATCATTCGGCATAATAATTTCTAAACGGTTAAATTCCAATTCATTGATGGTTAGGATTAATTTTTTCGACTTTCCGATGTTTTCTTTAACCTGTAATTTATTAAAAATATTTACTGATAATACGAATACCAAGGAATCTGATGTTTTTTTTCGAATGATATAATGTAAATTTTCATTATTTCACATTTGTGGGCTAGAAAAACATTGCCAATATTTTGATCTAAAATTTTTTCATTAATTTTTTAGTACTCAATTATATATAAAAAAATATGTTAGAAATTGAGTGACAATGTTAATTTTGATATTGCTGTTTGAGTTCTTGCACATGAAAGTGCTCGTATGAGCGTGCAATGTCATAAGCAGCCTTGTGTACCACATTATCCGGATTTAAGTGTATCCGATTATTTACTGAGTGTAAATACTTAAAATAAAAGGCGAAATCTCATCTCTCATCTTGGGGAAAAGTATAATTTTTCGATAGAAAACAGTATAACGAAACAGCTATTTTTGTTTTAGCAACACTTTTCTTCCTTTATTTATACGAACTCTAGGCGCTATGATTTTTGTACTTCTTATTTTAATTTATTTGTTACTCTTTAGTTTTAAAAATTAAGGTATTTTAAGCCAAGTACAAGAAAAAACTACAAGTTCAATGCTTAACAAGTGATTTACCATGCTCGTAAAATTTTTAATCCGCCCGCTCGCTAAAGCCTCAACCATCGAAAAATTATAAACTCAAAAATTTTAATGACACTAATTTTTCTTAATTATTTTTGAAGTTCTAACTAGTGTAACCATTATTTTTCGACATTTGATTACCACCAAACTTTCTTACTTCTAATGAAAATAACTTGAATATTTTGAAATATTTAATTGTGTCACAAAATAAAATAAAAATATTAAATTATAAATTGTTCTTCTTTATGTGTAACCAAAATCTAGATAACTCAAAAATACGAACACAAAATTTTCATATTTTTACCATTTAGAAAAAAAAAATCGGTCAAATTAATAAATAAATTAATACCACAGTAAAACCTAAAAAAAATAATTCAAACATTAAGTTATCTGGTATATTTCAGATTGATAAATATTTTAAGAAGAGGAGAAAATAATTGTTAAGAGTTCTGCAATTCAGTTTCGATCTGCGAGCATTGTGAAAAATAAATCATTTTTCAGGCTATATAGAGACTGAACTGCTAACATATTACTCTGATTGTTTCCTATATATAGGAATCAATCAATCAACCATGTACATTAGCGAATTTTACAATACCCCTTATAAACTTTTATCAATTGAAAGGCACAAGGCTAGAATAATGAATGCCCATTCCAGGGGTTTTTGAGATAAAATGAAATGAAAATGCGATAACTATAATAAAATTATAAATGTAGCATTTTTATATAAAGGGTGTTTTTTTAAGCCTGATAGAACTTGAAATTGTAAAAAATTAAATTGTAATCAAAAAAATTTTTTTATTCGAAAGATCAATACATAGCATTAATATTTGAACATGATTTCGGGCATATGGGCACCGCGGCTGTTCATGACGAAATGCATTCTGGACGTCCAATTTTGGGCCACTTTTTCGAGCACTGCTGGCCGTTTGTTGCTGCGGTTTTTCAGCATAAACCAGTGACTTCACGTAGCCCCACAGGAAATAATCGAGAGGTGTCAAATCGCACGACCTTGGAGGCTAATTGACAGGTTCATTTCTCGAAATCAACTTATCGCCAAATTTTGATTTTAATAAGTCGATGGTTGCGGTCGCCGTATGGCACGTAGCGCAATCCTGTTGAAACCACATCTCGCCCGGATTACTGTCATCCATATTTTCAAACAAAAAATCATTGATCATGGTGCGGTAACGATCTCCATTGACCGTAACGCGATCCCCGGCCTCGTTTTTGAAGAAGAGTTTATTCATGATGATTAGCCAGAGTATACTGAGATCTGCCAGAGTATATTTTTCACAACAATTTAATTTTTTGTTTTATTTTTTTCAATTTCAATTTCTATCGGGCTTTAAAAAACACCTGTTATTATTATAATTTATTATTATTACTATATCTATTAGCATGTAAAAATAATCTGGAAATATTTTTATCTTAATTTTTATTAAGACTAAAAAACTTAATTCTAAAGGCTCAAACACACTGTTGTCACGTCATGTGAGCTCACATGCTGTCACGAAGGCATCTTATCACACAAAAATTTAAAGAATATTTTAATTCTAAAGCTGGTAGTGTAGTTTGGCAACTGAGTGTGTGCTTAAGGGAAGAATTCATACATAAATAATAAAAAATTATTCACACTCAAATTATTTGAATTATAAAATAAAAATGTTTTTGTAAATACCTGATCCTCTACTTCCAATTTCCTTCCAAGCTGCTTGTCGAATATGTTGATCGCGATTACTAGGCGATCCATGGTTATAAATAACCTCATGTTCCCTAACTTTTTCTATTAAAATCTCGTCTATTTTTAAATATAACAAGAACCAATATTCAATTTACCAAGTTAAAGTTGTGATTGCTGCAGTATTGTATAATAGTATGGTATTAAAAAATTAAATTCAAGTAGAACCAAAATATACGAGTATTTTGTTTTGCCACAAATTTAAAATAACGGCAAACTGTACGAGCAAACATGCGCACAGTCAATGCTTTCGCTGATTACTACTACCTATAAATTATTCTTTTATTTCTAATACATCCAAGATATCCATGAATGTGTAAAATATAAATAAAATAAAATTACTCAAATCAAATTTTCGTGAGGTTGCGTGAGTCAGAAATATGTAAATTTACAGAAAATAGAAACATGCTGTCCCACATGAGTTTGATGACATGACGTGATATACTTGAGGTGACATCAGTGTATTTCTGATCCATTAAAATACAGTGTAAAACGATAATGTGCACTTTTGTATGTAAGAAATATTGCTCATATCAGATAATATGAATACCGAACTACACGGCTAATACAAATGTCAAATGGCCATGATTTCTTTGAAAAAAAAATTATTTAGGATAATTAAGTTTTGATTTCAATCTGGAGTTTGCCTTTTGCCAGCAGGCCAAAATTCACCAATCCCAGTAATCGCCGGCATTAATTATAATGATTCAATTAATTATAATGGACCCAATACCAGAAAGATTAATTTTTCTATCTATTACGTGACTAAAATCGGCTGTAAATTGAGAAATGGACACAGTTGGCAAGTGGTTCTCTACGGAAAGTAACGTAACTCGGTTTGCTAAGTGTTTATGAGAATAAAATGTTAAGTGTTTATCTACATATACATACCTTTGGAGGATTTAATTATTTGAAGTTAGATTCAATTATGATTTTATCTTGTGTATTTTTCCTCTCTTTTAAATAACCTCTAGTTATTTCAATTTTTACAATTTTTGTTTATAATTTTCTTATTACTGGAAATTCACCAAACTTCATTAATTCTTAGAGCTCCAGTTCTCCTTAAATCAATAAAGATACTGTTATCTTGGAATGAAACACGAAGCTCTGTCGGAAGGAACTTATTCCACTGCGCTTTGGTAGGAATGATTTGTTTGGATACCTTAATTGGTTTCATTTCGATTAGCAATTAGCTTAGATTCTACTTACATACTAGTAAATACAGTCATTTCAGGATTCTCTCTAAATAAGCAATGTACATACATGGACGACATTTAGATATTTAGAAATTCCTTTTAATTCAAGAGTTGGATTGGAATTGAAATTTCATATGCAATATACATAGCTGTTGGGTTCAAAATTTAAAATATTAAAATATGTATTAAAATAATCGAGAATACTGAATTTCGAACATAAAAAGTGTGTTGCTTTGGTAGGTTTACAACAACAATTGCCCTAGATAAACCCAAAGAGGTTGTAGCTGAATCGAAACAAATGGGTTTACCTAAATCGAATCCGATTTGTAGTTATAATACCTACTACTAGAATTTGCTTAATGTGAAACAAAAATTAAACTCAAAAATAAATCTTTGCGTATTGGCTTGGGAAATTTTAAACTCAAACCTAAATCTAACCCATTTTTACCAAAGCAATACACTTATAAATAACATTATAAAATTAAAAAGAAGTTTTAAAAATTAAAAATCGAAACTACTCTTGGAGAAATAATAAAATTTACATAATTTTTGAATAAGTAAATCAATTGAAGATGGTGCTGTTATACATAGTATCGAAATCGATATTAAGTGTTTTGCTTTCAACCAAAATAAGTTAGGTATTTTTTTTTTTGGTTAACGGCAGGTCAAAGCAACAGCAAAAATTAACCAAATTTTATCATAGTTTAATTTTTTCGTGTATCTTCTTGTCAATTCGACTCTTGTGGCAGGTATTAAAACTAAAAATTTGGTTAAGATTTGTTGAACCACTAATTTTTTTGGGTTAGTTAAACTATATTTTAGTCTATCTAGTACGATTCTTGTTGTAATTTTTTTATTTTTGGTCAAAGCAATACAACTATTTAATCGATTAATAACAATAAGCGTATTTTGTTGACCAAAAATGTAATTCGAATTATTTTAATTTTATTTTGTTCCCAAGAAAATAGCCAATTTGATTTAATTTTCAAAAGCCAACCTTTCGAAATAAAATATAAATTTAACATGTATTATGACATTTGGCAGCTTCTATCGTTAAGAACGAAAACTAAAAAATGGGATAAGATTTAAATAATCCCAAACAAAATTTGGGATTATTTAATCCCTCTCAGGGATTATTTAGTGCAATTGTTGTTGTAAATATCTCAAGTAAATACGCTATATGTATTCCAGAACAAGGAAATATTTAAATTTGTTTTAATTTTTATTTTTATATTTGTAATTGCCGTATAAAATTGAGTTCAGAGTTGAGATTTTACCTATCAAATTTAGAAAAATTAACAAATTGAAATTATACGAAATTATTAATAATTATTAATTATAATTTTTGGAATTGAAACGATTCGAGGTTAAATTGGCATAACATTTTAAGATCAGATTGTAGCAGTGCTTTGAGATATTCAGGGAAATCAAAATTTTAAACAATAATTTATGTATCGGAAAGCGGTTTGTTCTTATTAAACCGCTCCCACTCTACATTAAAATAAATATTTTTCTATAATGTTCTAATAATTGTGTGCAATTATACATTTTTATATGGAATTAATATTTCTCAATACACATACATACATACGTGCCTGGTTGTTTGTATATTTTGATAATAATAATAATTATTATTATTTCAGCTTCTGTGACTTCCTTTATGCATACTCATAAACAGTCTTACATAAGCCAACACCAAACCTTTCTAATAACAAAATTAAAATTACTTATCTATCCGCACTTGTGTACAATATATTATTGCCGCCGTATATAGTAATAATTTGCAAGTGTCACATCCGGTTAAACGAATTCTTGGGAATAAAACGACCAACATACAATTCATTATATATTAAAGTGCGCACCGATCATTAAATTCAAAAAAATTAAATCAATTTTGTATTAATGAAATAAATCAAATTTTTCATTTTCTAAGTATTTTTGAATTTATTTCAATTGTTTCAAAACCTCTTTGTCCGACGTTGTGCATGGTTTGATGTAAATAGTGGACGCGCATTTATTATTTGAAATAGCCTCCAGCCATATGTATTACGAAAATTCGCTAATAAAATTAATGGTTTTTGTAGATTTATTATATGGATTTTGCAATTCGCGCTGTAATATGTACAATATAATAATAAAATTATGATTAAATTAATTCTTGGAACAAAAAATAAAATTAAAATAATATTGTAATATTTCGCCAAACTCCATCTGTAATGCAGTACATACTCTCTTTTGTATTGTTATGTGTGAGTACATGGTATAGTAATTCCGTTGTTGAATGTCTTTTTCAGCGCATACATTTTGCAACATTTTCCAGAATTATATACATTTATAACACGATTGTTGTTCGATTTCGGTATGATTCATTACAGTACATTATTATTTTTATTAATTTTATCACTGCAGAATTGATTTGTGCATTTCGATTTTTTGTTAAAATCTCTCGGAAACGAAACCTCACCTCTCATATTTTATTAATAATATGATTTTGCCTCAGGTAAATAAATTCATTATAAATTGATTTATAATAAAATATAATATTATGTATTTTATATTTTTCATTGTTTTCGATAGAATTAAAGTTTATTTACTGTATCTATATATACTGTGTAATTTGGAATGGTTAATAAGAGTTTCAGAACTAATGCACTTAAGTAATTTGCTTGCGATGAGGGTTAGTACAATTAAATCTTCCTTCAAAAGTTTTTTTGAAAGAATTCGGAAAGCAACATCAAAATTTCTTAAACTGAGAATTTAAATCAGGAATGTTTTTAAATTGGTCAAGCGTTTTATATGATTTAGGCACTCGTACCAGACACAAAAGCTACACTAATCTACAAACGAAAAGAAGATTTTGATTTCAACCGAATTCTCCAAATTGTGATAGCTAGCTATGTATATGTTTATTCAAAATTCTATGATAACTCACAAACTTTTAGAATTATGCTCGGATTGAAGTGATGAAGGGCACTTTTGGCTTAATTTTATAATTTATTCCACAATTTATTGAGGAGTAAAGCGTTATACTACTGTGATCAAAAAGTAGTAAGACTTTTTAAACGGCTTATTATTCTTTCAAATTCATTTCATCCAATTCAACGTTTTTCTCAGTTTTCTAAACAGGTTTTTAAATCTATTTCCGGAATGGTCTTCAAACTCTACTTCGATTCAGAATGCATCTCTTCAATCAAGCCAACATGATGTTCCCGCAGCGGGTTTTTGAGTTTCGGGAATACCCAGAAGTTAGACGGAGCTGAATCAGGTAACTAGAGCGATTGTAGAAAGATATGGGTCGAATGTTTGGCCAAACCAATACAGTATGATACGGCGTATTATCGTGATGCAAAACCAAGAGTTGTCTGCCCATAAATCTGGTCCCTTCTGGCGAATAGCTTTCCGCAAACGATGCATAACGTTTAAATAATACTCCTTGCTAACAGTTTGGCCCGGAATGAATTCATAATGCACTTCACCATGATAATCGAAGAAAACTGTAACATCACCTTGATTTTTGACTTGTTTTGACATAGTTAAGGCCCAAATGGTCTTTCAAAATTGATTGTATCGACCCAAACGACATTTGCTTGATGTCAACTCTGGACGTGGTGTCATCGGTAGACGTCGAAGGACGGCAAAGACGTTCATCGTCATCAACGTGTTCTCTTCCATCTTTGAACAACATATACTAATCAAAAACACTCGCTCTAGAGAGTGCATTGTCACCAAAAGCCTTTTGCACCATATCCAATGTTTTGGAAGCCGAAAATCCATTTTTGAAGCAAAATTCGATACAACTTCTTTGCTGAACTTTTTCACTCGTTTTAAAAATCGTAAAATGCACTTTTTTTGAAAGATGTCTGTTAGGCTGCTACCAACCTAAAAACAACTACTCGTTTGGGTAAGCCCGCGCAATTTAAATGAAAAAGCCTTACAACTTTTTGATCACAGTAGTACAGCCATGATTTCCTTCCTTTTCCTTCACGTGAACGTTGGTATCGGACTGTTATAAATTATTTTGCCGCAAAAATTCGCTCTTGAAGGTAGGCTGTCATTTCTTTCTCCTGCAGATCCAATTAGGAATTCTCACATTCTCGAGACATTGTGGAATAGCTTTCATAGCAATTACACATTTATAGTCATTTGAGAAAGAGTTAGACGAGCACGTTCCTTTTCGCAAATACTACCCTAACATGTTTCGTGCAATGAAATATTCTTGATTAGTTGGATGACAATATAGATGGATTTCGACCTAACGTGGATACTGAAACATTTATTATTGTTATTTTGATGATTTTCGCTGTATAAAAAAGAACATCAGCACCCTGATTCTCTAAAAAATAAGATAATGGGTAAACGTGTAAACCTGTGAAAAGCAAAGCTTTCTTTTATTAGTTTGAAATTTTTGATTTTATTTAAAGTAGTATCCAAATCGGAAAATTGCGAATTCATTAAAGTAAGCTTCGCATTTTGCTAGTTTACACGTTTACTCATTATCTTATTTTTTTAAAGAATCAACACCCAGGTCTTTCAACCATTTCCGATATATGGAAATCTTGAAATCAATGTACTGGTCAGTATCGGAAAGAATTGTGTTCAGTAAATTCGATGAATTGGTGAGAAGTAATGTTGGCTCTTGTTGAGTTCTGTCATTAAGTCTTTGAGGCTATAGCGAAAGTTATTTGTCAATGGGTTTGTTTAAAGATATTATTTGCTGGCAACGGCCAAATTTATGAGCTTAGCTATTGCCAGGAAATACTCAGATCAATCATTAAAATTCATTTTACAAAACGCTTTCGTGGTAAAAAAAAAGTCTTCATTTGTTCAGGATGCTGTTCGCAAATCAAAATAAGATGTTAAAGTGGAACCCGGTAAACCTGAGTAAGTCTTGTTTCTTGTAGCTCTTTGAGGTCGAGTTGGTACTGATCAGCCTGCTTCAGAGACATTAGAGTTGATGTGGACAAACGGGCAATTTAAGCAGAGTAGATTTTATAACAAAATAAAATCCGAGAATATCTGGAAAATATCCGAATCCGAGTAATATTAGCCTCGTGTTGAAATTTCGTTACAAGTGTAATATCTAGGTTGTGCTGTTAACCAAAATAATACAGCCCTCTTGATTTATCCTCCCTTTTTTCAATTTATTTACCTTGCTTCTTTCTAATTCAGCTTTTCAGGGCACTGGAAAAATTATGCTTGATAGAAAATTCGTAACAACAATTAAAAAAGCGCTTCTTTCAGAATTGGAGTTTACATTGAAATTGGATTTTACATTGAAGTTTTTTCTAAAATATAGAGCTGCCTCAAGAAAATTGCTAAAAATTTGTTAAACTCGAAAATACGTTCTGAAGCATTGGCACTTCGTGCTTCTGAAGAACATAATCTTCACAAGTTGAATTAACACATCGACTTCTCTCAACTTTTTAACGTTTGATATTTTTTTTTCATTGGCTATTTCACTTTTTTTATTGCCTAAAATTATTTAAGCGTCTTATAAATTTGTTGTTGTAGTCACTATCACTGATTATCCCTTGAAAGCAAAAGATGTAGTGTTGCTTACAAACAATTTTAAAAACAAGACACACAAACTGGTAAAGTTTTTACTTACCACTAGAAAACGAAACCGGTGGTACTTAACAAGCAGCTACTCATTGGGCCATTGACTGATTTGATAAATTCCACGAAATTCATTAAAAAATCAGCCATTACGAAGTATGCTAATTATTTAACTACATACAATTGAGATTCTTGTGTATAAAACTTATGGTATAATTTTAGTACTAATGACCAATTGACTAATTAACTAGTTGAGCCAATCCAAAGTGTTTGTTTTTCTCGGTGAAATTGTAGCCAATTTTCACCTTGAAAATCAAAAAAAAACTTACCGCTACTAGGTGCGTAAATAATTTTTTCTAGCTAACGATACTTTAATCGATTATTTATTGTAGCAATTTTGGAACCCAATTTCGTTAAAAGCTGATGTACTTTAACGATTATTATAATTAACAAATACCGATATTTACGATTTCTTGAAAAGCGTAAAGCGTAGGTAAAGTGGATTTTGATGGCGATGTTGGAATCGAATGCTTTGACATTTTAACAACTCGTTCCTTTTTGTCAGGAACAAAATGTTTTACTGAAGATGTACCAATCCCGTCAAAAAAGCCTTTTGATCTGAGCTTCTATTAAACAGGTTCTTCCCAACATTACTTCGGAATTTTATTTTATTGAATTTACTCAGTCTGATGTAGTGAAATGTTTAAAAAGAAACATTTACAGTATTTTGGGTGCTGCAAACAAGTCATTCTGAGGACCACCTTTTCCAATTATATAACAACTGATATTATTTTTCGTCTGTCAGAGAACTGTATACATAATTTTCCTTAGACGTATTTTTGGAAAGTTCCGTATTCCTGTTGTGTTAATTATTTCGGTATATATACAAATTGATTATATTCTGTTCCCCGCACAGTCCCATAGTGATTAAAAGTTGTCGACATGGTAGATATAAAATTTAATGTTAAGTTCAATTTCACCAATGTCAATTTAAATCGATAAAAAATGTTAATTATAATTTTTAGAAAGTTTTTGTGTTTGTTCAGGATTGGAAATTAATTGGCGTTTACTAACCATCACAGATAAACATAGGAAAATATATCTCTTGCTCTTCCATCTTTCACCTTCAAACTTTTTATTTTTACGGCTTTTGTTCACTTTCATGTCTTATTTAATTAAAATACGTTTAAACAATTGAATTCCATTTGAAAAACGACGCCACGTTAATTTGTTAAACATAATGTATATGAATTAGAGATGTGTTATCTAATTTCTTTGAAAAAACGTAAAACAAGTAGTGCTAATTATTACTATTATATACTATCATTAGTATTACGTATTAATTAATTTTTCTTAACTAAAACTAGATCAACATTTCCTGTTTTGTATTTATATAAAATTATAAAATGCCCCGAGGCCTTCCATGTATAGAACTATTCTGTTTTGGTAAATCACACGTTGGTCAATTATACTGCTGCCGAAATTGCAATTTTGATACCACTTAAAAAATTTACCCTTGTTTGACTTGTCAGCATTTAAAATAATAAATCTACAAACTTCTTGAAGAAATTTGCATTAAAATCTTTTCAATCATTGGATATATAAGCAAAAGTTTCATTCTAGATCTTTGAAAGTACGATTTTTTAAATGTTTATTTCCACCTTCTATGAATGGGGTAAGTCAGAGACATATGACGATTTTGTAAACGGTTCTAGTTTCAAATAACTTTTGAATTAATTAGGTGTAATTCCGTAAGTAAGTAAAATATTAATTTAAAACTACAACCATTACACTTTTATGTGTCGAAAATGATGCCAGTTTACTTTAAAATTCATCCAATAGGCAATAATCAAAAACGTTTAAATCTGGCGAATGTGCGCACAATTCCTTGAAATCACACGTATTTAAACATAAGACATCAAATAGTATAAGAACTCACCGTATCTTGTTTGGAACCACATTTTGTTCGCAACATTGTTAAACATTGTTTGGTTTCTTGACAAGAATGAGCAATGATAACATCTCGGATCGAACCCAGTTTGGTTGTGAAATATGTACAGAAACTCCTTAACTTCGCTTATGATAACAGAGCCACTCTGATTTCCTGCTAAAGCAAAGGAAGATAGTCTGTACCGAATAATTGTATCGACTGACAGGAGTGTGATAGATAGTTAAAGATACGGCTGGGTGAAAATTAATCACTTTACGTCATAATGGTGTCGGTGTTAGTATCTGGTTATTATTCGAAATGAATATTCGAGAGTTTCCGATTTCTGCTCGGAATTAAAGTGTCACGTCAAATTTGTTAATTTTTTGCTTTAAATAATCTAATTTTCAAATAAACTTGATATAATTGATCAAAATTAGATTAAACTGCTTTTTAATTACATTTCACATTTTTAACCTTCAAAATTGATACATAATTTTAAAATTAAATAAACACTCGTATAATAATAATCCAAACAATGTGTTCACTTTACTAAATATTAAAAACTGAAGTGAAAAATATGTTTCATTCGACTTTTCTATTTCGAAGTTATGACAAATACTAAATATGTAGCTAGTTTATTGTTCCGTAATATGACTGCATTACTTTCCTCGGTACATTATACCAGGGGAAAGTATTATATGTGGGTTGTTAATGTTAAATTTATTACACGAAAACCTGGTTTAACAAAATGCTTGCATTGCATATTAACAGGTTGGATTATTTCGCTATTTATTTGTTATCCTTTAACTAAAATAAAAAAATTACACAGATATACAAACATAATATGGTATAGTCTGTCAAAAAGGACTAAGTCAAACAAACGTCCTCCTTAGTTTAAAAATGCACGCCTTACATAATAAACAGCGTTAAAGGCGTTATGCCTGTAACGCAAACATGAATTTCCAAGAATTTCTGTTTACAAAAGTACACACCATAATAATTTACCTAACCTAAAATATCTAATATGTATCTAATTTATTTTTAGACAATATTTTGGTTTTGTTTAGAAATAATATTACATCATCATCACTGCGTGGAATGTAATTAAAAAAATAAATTTCGTTTATAAATAGGTATATGTATCGTAATGGTATGTACATAGTACGAAGGAAATTATTGACCCAGTCATACCATCATCATCGCGTAATATTGAATGAGAACTTCTCCAAATTTATATACAATTATGCGAATGACTTTGCGCGATTTCTTTGTTGTGTGATTTCCCTTTGAAAACGTGTCGGTACAATTATGATTGTACATTAGTTCTGTTCATAAAAACATTGACCTTTCATGGATAGAGGAGATACATAAAAATCCATTAAATAAAAATTCTAATTCGTTAACTATATGAATATTCGCTATATGTACTAATTTTGTTGCTGGCAAATCTATCTTGGGATTTTCCTATTATTCCATTGCTTATTTCAACAGTATCTCCTCCTCGTATTATTGCTTAAGTTAGTGGAATAATACGTGGTAATGTCGTTATTGATGAGAACAAATTTTGTTGAATACTTGCCAACCAAATAAAAATGTATAACACATTTTAATGGTAAAAACAAAATTGGTGCGGTCGCGGGAATTTCTATTATACAACGTACAAATTGACATTCCGGAAAGTAACTAATAGAAATTCCCCAAAGCGATATTATATATTACACGGTATAATTTGTCGTCTTTCTAATCTGATTTCGGGATTTTTTTTTATTGGTTTAACTTCATGTTGTTCATAGATGAAATCATTAATCATATTCTATTTTTTGCGATTTTAGATCTGAGAAAGTATACTGGTTTTAACTAACTTTTAAAATTGTGTTCACTAAAATATTCGTCAATTAGTTTATTGTTTGAGAATTAACAGCAGATGGAATAGTATAAAATAACCTAAACAATTTTACGTTTCATGCATCATATGCTGTATGTTATTTTTGTGCAAGCAAGTAAAATTTTTCGAACAAACAAATACAAGACAAACGTTGTTGATGACATGACATGACAAACATAATTATGAAATGAGTCTAAACGTTATTATTGACGTATGTATGTATTTTGGATGAGCGTGAAGCAATTTCTTGGAATTTTTAATTATTGTTTTGTTGTTCTTGTACAAAAGAAATAATTAAAAAATTATAAATGATATTTGATATTTTTACGTACATTGAGCTTACGGTAGATGGTTTGGGAGCCAGAAAATCTATAAAATATGGTAAAGTAAAAATATTTCGATTAATTTTTGCACGCTACGATTTAAGTAGATTTTAGGACAATGAGCTTCAGTATTTGTATTTCTAATTAACTTTACAATTGATTAACGTAATTGAAATTTTACTCGTATATCGAAAACAATTATTTGTATCAAATGTATTATCGTTCAATTTCGTTTTTGTCGATTGATTTTTTTCAATTAAATACCAGCAAACAATTATAAATTACGATTATAATTTTATCTAGAAAAAATAAAGCTAAATTTGCAGTTAAAATTAGAAAAAGCTCATTAAAATAGGCTCTTAGTTTTAATTAAATATAAACCTCACTAAAATAAATTTACATATAAAACGTTAAATTAACGAAGCCGGAAGCTGTCAGAATTTCGACCTAATTCAATTTTAACATAATTTTTTTATTTAGGGCTTTTGAATCTGGCCGGCTTTACCTCGTGATTCTAACGTACGAGGTCTTAACTAAGAAATTTCTCTTATTTAAAAGAGTTCTCTTATGTAACACTAATTTGATACTCATTTGATATGTACTCATAAAATATAATGTTTTATTTATTGTTTGTTTTAAAAATAAATATGACCTAAAATTTGAAGAAAAAAATTATGAAATATTTTATTCTCATGGAAAATCAAATTATTATCATAATTTTTAATAAAACTTTAATTTTGAAGCTAAGTAGATGATAAATTTATTTTATTTTCCAGTGGATTTTATTAAATAGAAATGAATGTGTTGTTTCTACGCTTAAATACAAATTACTAAAATTGTTTTTATTTATTTCCAATATATTTGGAGAGTTTAAGAGATATTTTGACAGAACTACCAAAAAAATACTAATCAAGAGAACTTTTTAAACAAAAACTCTACCAACATTTTTTTTTGTTGTGATACGTCTTAACAGCCTTGACGTCGGAATCGCTCGATTAGAAATGAAGGAATCAAGATTCGCAGACGTAGAGTATTAATTCGGTAGAGAGAGGTTTCTTAGGCAAATAATTTGGTATGCGCCCGTATCACCAACAATCATTTCGCTAACCAGCCATCGCCGACAATTAGTTTGTGTTTGCCCCAACCACATCGCCGACAAGACTCATGGCTGACACAACCACATCGCCGACATGACAGATGGCCGACCACCGCCAACCATTTCGCCGACACCATTACAAAAGTTGGTCATTCCGATGGCGGTCACAACCACATCGCGGACTCCTTAAATTAAGTTGGAGTTATACGCGTGGGCGTGAGTCGAACTTCAACTCCTTCTAGTATCCCATCTTCAGGTATTTGATTCGCAATTTGTCACAAAAGGTGGTATTCGGGCCTGATCGAAGAAAAAAATAACCGGTATTCGACCGTTAAAAGAAATTCGTTGAATTATTCTGCAAATTAAATCAACAAAACGGTGACAGGAAACCATTCGGGAAAGTTCTACAGAATATTTTTTGTTCAACCTGCGGATGGAAACACAATCATTCAAATGCGTTAAAGTCTATTCAGTCCAACGTTGCAAGTGAAGATTTCCAACCGAAAGTAGAAGTTCCGTCAATAAGCATTATTAGTGGAGTAAACGCATCACATAGTTACATCCAACATCCAAGCCGTGCTACAAACTGCGATTTTATATATTGAAACAGAGGATGGACTACAAATAAGACCATTGGGGATCTTAGGCATCCTTTATTTGTGAGAGTGCCGTGCAAATGTGCAAACTATGAGTAAATCGGAAATTAATTCCAGTGGCTGGTTTAAGTGACACTTCAGTGGGTAAATCAAAGGGGTCAGTAATATTGAAGTTGCTAAACTCGAAGTTCAGCATAGTTGCATCAATTCAAGCACTTGTGCTGCCAAAGATAACTGTACCACTGCCGAAAAGAGCATTCAGTATTACCCAGATGAACCAATTCACAAATTTAAAGCTCGCCGATCCTATATATGTAACATTGCCAGTCTAATCAATTGAGATGCTAATAGGAGCCGATCAGTTTTTCAATATCTTACTTAATTGATTAGAGTCCTTAGAAGGTTTATTAAGGAAATTTTGGGAACTACTTAGGGTGAAATCTAACCAAGAGACATTCAACGAATGATGATAGTAGATTTGTAGTGAAAATTCCGTTCAAATTTTCTCCAGCGGAAATTGGCACCAAAACCTATCAAGCGATCAATATATTGTAAACTGTTGAAACTAGATTTAAAAGAGATTCTGAGTTCCAATGGCAATACAAGATGTCCATGGTCGAATATAGACAGCTATAGGTCATATGAGAAAATTGTCACCAGCGGATTTATGTGAGATGGATCATATTTTATCATGCCACATCATGGTATCATGCAGCAATCCAATAATAGACTACAACTGCAAGTTGTATTCGACGCATCATCGAAGAGTTCCACAGGTTACCCTTTAAACCCGTGGTTCCCAACCACTGGTCCGCGGACCACTACCAGTCCGCGGAAAGATTAGAACAGCCCGCAAAATAAATCTCTAGTGAAAGCGTCCTATTTAGTAGCATTACGCGTTGCCAAATGCAAAAAACCATACACAATTGCAGAAGATTTAATTAAACCCTGTTTAATTGATGTATGTGAGGAAATTTTAGATGCTGAAGCTCGGGATAAAATAAAGGGTCTGCCTCTGTCTAATAAGACAATTACACCCAGAATTGCTGATTTTTCTGCTGATATTGAAGACCAGATAATTCGGAACGTCAGAGACTCTATATATTTTGCAATACAATTACACGAATCTACTGATGTGTCGAACAAAGCCATACTGTTATGCTTCGTTCGATATATTGATTACAAAGTAAAAGGTATAAAAGAAGATACAACGATTTCCGAAATCTTTAAGGCCATCGATGATTATATTAAAATCAAGTCCCTTAAATGGAACTACTGCGTTGAGTTATGTACAGATGGAGCAGCCAGTTTGACCGGTAGGTATTCGGGAGTTGCGAAGAAAATTAAAGAACTAGCCGCTATCGAAATGGTACTTATTCGTTGCATGATACATCGTGAACAAGCAGCAAAACAAATGTCAACGCAATTAAATGATGGTCTTCAGGGACGGAGAAGATCGTTAACTTTGTTAAGAAAATGCACTGAATCCAAGATTTTTCACGATTTTGTATCAGGAAATGGGAACTGACTATGAACATTTATTACTGCATGCGGAGAAAGGTTCTTAAAAGATTATTTGAATTGGTAAAGAGGCTGAAGTAATTTTAAACCAAAAAGGAAGTCAGTTCGCTAATGTTATATGTGGCAAAAAATGGCTAACTATAGCATATCTTCCGGATATATTTGCACTCATCAATGAGTTACATTTAAGCCTGCAAGGAAATATGACCACTATGTTCAATATATATAATAAAATTGACGCATTCAAAAAAAAATTTAATATTTGGCAAAAATAGAGCAAAAGAAAATAATTTTGAAATGTTTACCTCTCTCAGTGAATTCATTTTGGCTGAAGATGTTGTCACTGCAGGCATTAAACATATTATTGCGGAGCACTTAGCATCTCTAGTGGATGCGTTTGATACATATTATCTAGCAGAAGAAGATAAACGCTCAGGGAATTTGTAGTACATAAAAACTGCAAGAGTGATTGAACTGGGAGCTTATTTAGGCGACATAATGACAATATGCGATACTGAATCTGAATTTGTGTAACTGCGAGACGACCTGCTTAAATTATGCGAAGGAGTGGGTCCGAAACTGTTCAATTTTGCTTGAGGTTTCAGACGAAAAGATGAAAAGTTTAGGTATCCATTGGGAATTTGTGCGTGCTAGATTCATATTCAAGGTTCGGTTAGATAGAGCGGAATGTCAAGAAACGTAGCATTCTGAGTGAAATCAGTCGAGTGTTTGACCCATTGGGATTAGTATATCCGTGTGTTGTACAAGTTCATATGTTATTGCATTTGCGTTGAAAAGTCAGCGTAGAGTGGCATGTAGAGCAGCCACTGATGTTCAGAAACCAATGGGATTGCTTTCGTGAACAGTTACCAGTAGAGCCCGGAAGTTCATGTAAATACATATTTGTAGTGGTTCATTTTTTTCGATTTTCTCTAACGTACAAATTTGAATTATCTAAAATTAATTATTTTGGCATCGATTTGTTTTTGCATATAAATGCATATTTGTTCGCTAAATACATATTTATTGTTTTAACCCTCAGGGTACTGACTGGGTTACCGTAACCCAGACAGATTTTGAAAGTCGCGTCATTTAAAAGGAAGTGGAAGGTGGGGGTCCGGAGTGGGGGGTAAAAAATCTTTGTGGTAGTGTCTGTGTAAGCCGTGAGTGGCAGCCTCAGTCTGCGCTTGGTGCTCGAGTGGTACGAGTTAGAAAGTTGACGTCGGGTATTTCTCACCCAGTCAGTACTAAACGTTACAAAATCCGTATTTTCGGGAGACAGAAAAAAAAATTTTTTTTGGAGTTTTGGCTGGAGTAAAGTGTTTTGGTTTGTACAATTTACTATTTTTTATATTTTTATTATTAATTAAATATTTATTATTATTTAAAAATTTATTATTGTGTATCCTACCCTCAAAATTATGCTCTATGCTTATGTACAGTAGAATTCGCATTATTGTCATAGGACAAATAATTTTGTTCATTATAAACGTGTGTTCATTTTAACCAAATGGTTATGGAATGGAACTTGCGATGCAATTTGTTAAACCTGCGCTAGCTGCTAGACTAGCTACCCCTACGTTGCGAATAAAACTGCGCGGTATGATTGAAGATTTTTTGAAGGCGAAAGATTTACCAGAGGACATGGAGATAAGACATGAATTTGTTGATAACAAAATGGCTTAACAAAAGCGCTGCAACTTGTGTCCGAGTTCTCTCGACCGCAAAACATTTTATAAGTGCCTCAAATGTAATAAGGCTATGTGCAAAGACCATGTAGCCAAAATATGCTGCGAATGTGGAAATACAGTCTGATTTTGTTTTTTTTATATTTTGAACAATAAAACTTTCATTCAACAATCAATTTTGTAATTTATTTATATTACAGTTGTGCCTTGTTACGATAAATCAATCATGGAACGTTTTATCGCTATCCTAAAAAACGGGTGATTTCAAAGTTAAAAAAAAATATAGTTTTTGGAATGGATCAAAAAACTGATTCGGCCATTTTAAAGAACAACTTTTTAGCTTTAAAATGCAACAAGAAAAATTTCGATATCTTTTTTTTTCACAAAGTTATGCAATTTAAAAAAAAAATGATTTTTCACAAAAAAAAATTTCAAAATGTTTAAACTTTGGAATGTATCTTTGTTTAAACAAATTATTCGATAAATCTATTAGCACCCTCGTATTTGTGATAAAATGGACTATCGATTAAAAAAAAAACGTTTCAATTGGCCAACTACAGCCCAAGATACAGCCAATCAAAGTTGCCGGGTTAGGCTAACCCATGTCAGTACTGAACGTGACTTTTTTATAGTCTGTACCCTGAGGGTTAAGTTTTTTTTTTTTTTTTTTTTTTTTATTTATATTACGACTGAGTCTTACACCCATTTAGTAATTTACATTGCATAATAAAGTATTTGATTAGTCGCCACAATCACATGATTATCCCCCATTTCGTGTAACTCATCCACTGGATTTTCGCCACAGCAAGTCTACTGACCTCCTGGCCGCGATAAGTCCAATGGTTTTATTCTTTGCAGTCTTCTGGTTGGTGTGGTAGTCAACATACAGCGTATGTCCAGATTTTCATGTTGGTGCAGACGTTGTAGGTGTTTTGTTGCATGATGCTTAATTTCATCCACAACAAGCTCGATCTTTAGATCTCGATGGAGGTTGTCGTTTCGAATGTACCACGGTGCATTAACAATACATCGCAGGATTTTATTTTGAACTGTTTGTATGATTTTAATATTTGTCCTCTTGGCACAACTCCAGAGTTGGCTACCGTACGTCCATACAGGTTTAAGGATTTGTTTGTATAACAGCAGTTTGTTATGGATCGCTAGTTCAGATTGTCTCCCTAAGAGCCAATGCATCTTTCTAAATTTTATGTTTAGTTCTTCTCTCTTCTTTTTTATGTGTTCTTTCCATCTAAGTTTAGCATCTAAAATCATGCCAAGATACTTAGCAGTGTTCGCATGCGGTACTACTATAGAGTTTATCATTATTGGTATATGATTAACTTTTAGATTGGTAAAGTTCACTTGGACTGATTTTGCTTCATTTAATTTAATTCGCCATTTCTCTGTCCATTTACATATCAGGTTAGTAGCCTTCTGTAGTTTACTAGTGGATTCATTGATGTTTTTTGCTGTTGCAAGTATTGCCGTGTCATCTGCAAAAGTCGCCATTGTTACTTCTGTAATTGGTATATCTCTAGTATATAGGAGATAAAGGATTGGTCCAAGAACACTCCCTTGTGAAACTCCTGCTGTTATTCGTTTTAGCTGGGAGTATTCATTCTCATACTTTACTCGGAAGTGCCTCTCTGATATGTAGGATTTTAGAATTTGAAAAAATTGCTCCGGAAGATCTCGATGAAGTTTGAATTCTAACCCCTGGTGCCATACTTTGTCAAATGCTTGCGCTACATCAAGGAATATAGTTGAACATATTTGTTTGCTTTCTAGTGATTTCTCGATTACATCAGTAATTCGATGTACTTGTTCTATAGTAGAATGTTTTTCCCTAAATCCAAACTGATGTGAGGGGATAAGATTCCTTTCTTCGATAATTGGTTTTAGTCTTTTAAGAAGAACCTTTTCAAATAGTTTCGATAATGTTGGTAGCAGAGAAATCGGCCTGTATGAAGCTTTATCGTTCGGAGGTTTGTTCGGCCTAAGTATCATAATTACTTCTGCAACTTTCCATTGTCTTGGTACATATCTTAGTCGAAATGCTGCATTAATTATATGCATTAGTTTCCTCAATGCTTTCTCCGGTAACACTTTTATTATCTGACCCGTTATAAGATCATATCCTGGAGCCTTATACGCATTCAGATTATTCTTATTTTCCCATTTTAGTTCTTTCAATGTTATTGGTGTAATTTTTATTTCATCCTGTTTATTTATCGGGGTAATATTTTCCTCTTCCGTTTGTTTTGGGTAAGGTTGGAATGTTTCTTCAAGATGATTTGCAAACAAATCAGCTTTTTGTTTAGCATTTCGAGCCCAATTGTCTTTATCTTTAATTGGAGGAACCTGAAGTTTGGGTCTTTTAAGATTCTTAGTTGCTTTCCATAATGAGTAATCAGTATCTTTTTGCCCAGTTAGAGTGCTGAGGTATTTATTAACTGATCGATTTTTAATATCTTTTATTAGATATTTTAATTTGTTACACAAGTGATTAAATACCCTCTTATTTTCCGGGTTTCGATGTTTTTGCCAATTCTTCCGTGCTTTTCTTTTGATTTTAAGTAGTTCCCTTACTTCCTCCGGATAGCTAGCATTGCGCTTCAATTCCTGATTGTTATTAGGAGTGCTTTCCCACGCAGCACTTTGGATATTATAGATGAGATTATCTAGTTCTTCTTCTAATTGGACTGATCCCTGAATTGGGTTCTGCAGATTAATTCTTTCTGTTAACCGTGTTTGGAAGAGATCCCAATTGGTTTTGAAGCTCGTTAATTTCGGGTTGCTCTGTTTCATAATAATTGTTTGGCTAAGTATCATAATAACTGGTGAATGATCTGATGATAGACTTTCACTGTTCTCTATGGGTATAATTATCTGAAATTCCTCTTGTAATAAATAAGTCTATAAGATCTGGAGTCTTACTGATATCCGAGGGCCAATAGGTTGGTGTACCGCCTGAGTGAAATTCACATTTTAGTTGTTTGCCTGCTGCGAAAAGTTCTTTTCCTTTAGTGGTCGTTAACCGTGATCCCCAATAGGTATTTTTTGCATTAAAGTCACCTCCAATTAAAAAGACACTTCCTAGTATTTTGAGAAGATTAGTATAATCTCCTTGTTTGAGATTGTATCTTGGGGGGCAGTAGATTGCTGAGATACTACAAGTTTTATTATTGTTCAATTGTATTTTGATTGTTGTGACTTGCATGGAAAGCTTCTCAATTTTAAGTTCTTCGTTATGCTTTATATGATCTTTTATCAGAATAGCTGATCCACCTCTAGCTTTGTTCTCTGGATGTAATGCATGATAGCAATAATATCCTTTTATTTTACAGAATGAAGTTTTGGTGAAATGTGTTTCTGATATAAGACATATATCTATATTATACATGTTTAAAAATATATCTAGTTCTTGAATGTGATGCAATAGCCCATTTGCATTCCAGGTTACAATTCGTAATGTTTTATTCATTTCTTTATTTTATAATTCGATTTTATATAATTTATATTTTGTACACTCGATCAAAGTTTCCTTCAATTTTTTTATTGAAACAGTTTGTGATTTCATTTCTTCTAGCGCGTTCTGCAGGCTCATTTCCTGTGAAGAAAGTCTTTTGTTGAGGTTCTCTAGATTTCTCGGTATGTCCTGTAAAACAAGATTCACTTTGAGCTGTTTCTGCTCTGTTTGCTGAACTACTTGTGCATAAGTAACATTTTCATTTACTGGCTCTCTTTGTGCGTTAGGATTAGGAGTCAACCATTTTGGCTCCGTGGTTTTTTTTATAGATTGTACATTTCTTGATGCAACTGGTTTGCGTGATTTATCTCTCATTTTTTGTAGTTCTACTGCAACTTCACATCCTCTGTAATTTGCCGGATGCTGGCCATTACAGTTTATACACTTCGGTGTTGTATTTCGGGGAACTATGCAATCATTTCCTACGTGTTTTCCTGCACATTTAACACATCTTGCTTCTCGATGGCAGTACTTCTGTGTATGATTATAATCTTGACAGTTTTTGCATTGAGGTATTAGTCGAGTGACCTTTCTCGGTGTTTCTATTTTAACTCTAAGGTTAAGGATAGCCTTAATATTATAAATACTTTCTATTTTTTCTTGGTTGTCGAAGATTAGCATAAAAAGTGGGAGACCTCTTCTATTGATTTCAACATATCCCTCCCTGTTATCTCTTCTCTCTTTTCTAATGATGTTGACTGCATCAATCAACTATTTTCAGGCCTTTGCTTTGCAGGTCCTTAATGATTTCATCTTTTGAGCAAGTTGGGTGTAGACCTCGTGCCATTACTTTAATTGATCGATCATTTTTATCCTCGTAGGTGTACCACTGGAGACCATCAGCATTTAATTTGTTAGCTAGAGCTTTATAGTCGTCAGGCTCTGTTGTATTAATTTTCCATATATTATTATTGAGCGATATTACTTTGTAGTCATTTCGTACTACTTCTTTCATCAATTTCTGAATACTACCGTAATTTGATATTCCTAGAATATTGATCGGGGGTGGAACATGTTTCTTCTTTTCTGGCTCATGCACTTTAGGTGCAGTAATTGCATTGGTAGTTTTAGAGTGAGTTTGAATTGGTTCAACTTCTGGTGATGATTCAGCTTTCCTCTTAATTGGATTGGATTCTTTTCTTGGTTTCTTATTTGCTCTCCTGGCTCTCTGTAGTATCCAGTTTGTTTCTCTTTCAAGCTCATCTTCATCAGTGTGGTATTCTTCTTGTTCTCTGAGTACTTGAAATTGGTTGTTCATTAATACTGAGTTTCCTGCGTTGTTACTTCTATTTACTGTTTCCTTTAGCATAATGTTTTCTTTCTTTAGCACGACAACTTCATTGTTTAGCTGCGCGATTAACTTCTCCATTTGCTCAAATTTACTTATTAAATCCGCGTTGTTTATTGTATCAGTTTGTGCACTTTGCACGACTTCAGAAGTTTGATTGACTACTGATTGCTTCATAGGAGAGGTATTTTCCTTCTCATTGTTAGATTCACTGAACAGTGTGGTGCTCCCTGATGGTGGAGTTGACGGTGGTGTTCTCTGAAGTGCCGTACTTCTTCCACCAATGGGCCATAAATTTATGTTTTGTTCCGTGCTTCCAGTAGTACTAGGAAAAGGGTCAGCCTGGTTGCCCACCGACAATTTCCCTTGCAATGTCGTGTTGCTCCCTCCAGAATCCGCGGAGCAGCCCGGTAGACCGGGGCGGGATTTAGAATCTAAGTTCTGACTTCTTGTTCTTGTTTTAAGTGCATATTTTTGCATATTCGACCCATTTTTTTTTTATTTTACACAATTTTTGTAAATTTCCATACGAATTCCATGTCTGTGGCTCTTTGTACAAATTTGCTGTAATTAAATGGTATAATTTTTAATGGTAAAATTTGTTTCCAATTTGGTTTGATATGTTTTTGGGGAAATCACATAATATAATATTTGACATTTGATCAGGTAAATCAATTGAGGTTTGAAGTTAGAGAAAAATCTTTGTGAGAAGTGCGCTAATTAAAAATTATAGTTTAAAACTTAAACAATTAAAAATATTACTGCGATAACGATCGAAATTTATTTTTTAAAATGCCAAAAGAAAAACCAACCAAAGCTTGTCGTTTAAGTAAATTTGTGAAAGAAATTGGTGGTGGTATTTTCAAAACCGATGGAAAGATTTTACTTTGTACATTGTGCGATAAAAAAGTGGGATCAGATAGTAAATATCAGGTCGAGCAACACATAAATACAAAATTACACAAAAAGCGTTTGACAAAAAGTAACAACACACAAGAATTGATAATTGATTCAATTGATTCAAGTAATCGAAAATCGGAGTTTAGTTTTAAACTATGCGAAGCACTCATTTCGACATACATTCCGTTCTGGAAATTAGAGAATCCTACATTTCGGAAATTTTTAGAAACCTACACGAATAAAACAGTACCACATGAATCAACTTTAAGGAAAACATACCTTCCGACAGCGTTTAACAACATTATGGAACGAATCAAACAAACTACAATCAAAAAAAAATTATGGATCTCCATTGACGAAACTAGGTAGATACGTCGCTAATGTAATCATAGGAATTTTGGATGAGGCAAATTTTGAAGAAAAACTATTTTTGCTAAATGTTAAACAACTGGAAAAAACCAATTCAACAACAATCGCTCAGTGTTTTGATGAATCGATAAATATCTTAGGTTAGTTCACATTGTAACCTTACATTTTTTTATTTAAAGAAGATTATTTGGTTTTAGGTCCAAACGTTTCAAAAGACGATGTCTTACTTTTTTTAAGTGATGCAGCACCATATATGATTAAAGCCGGCAAAGGATTAAAATTAATTTACCCAAATATGATACATGTAACATGTATTGTTCATGGCTTACATAATGTAGCAGAAGCAATTCGTGATCAATTCCCAAATATCAACAAATTAATTGCGAATGTAAAACGGATATTTTTGAAAGCTCCATCACGAGTACAAATTTTCCGTGACATTGCTGAATGCGTACCGTTTCCACCTGAACCTGTACTCAGGGAACATGGTTGGAAGCTGCCGTATACTATTGCCATCATTTTGAAAAAATTAAAGAAGTTTTCAATAATTTGAATGAGACTGAGGCCATTGCAATTTTAGAGGCTAACAAATTACTTCAAAATCCACAGGTTTAAAATGATTTAATTTATATAGCAACCCATTTTAATTTCCTGCCAGAAATGATTAAAAAGCTAGAAGGGCGATTGCTGCTCTCGCAATCATTAAAAATATTAAACGACGTAGAAAGCAGGATTATGTCTGAGGAACAACCAAACTCTAAGGTGAAGAATAAATTTTCGTCAATATTCTTCGACAAAAATTTAAATTTAAAATTATTAAAAAAAGTGAACCAAGTTTTGTCTGGGGAAACCGATGCTACTCTGAATATACCTCCGGATCTTATTCAATTTTATAAATACGCTCCTTTAACTTCTGTTGAGGTGGAAAGGAGTTTTTCCAAATACAAGTCTTTGTTGAGTGACCGGCGCCAATCATTTACGTTTGACAATTTGAGAATGAATTTTACTGTTCATTGTAACACCTAAGAATAATGCCGGTGTTTCTATATACATGCACATATATTTTTTTAAAATGAAATAGCAAATAAAAAATTATTACTTATTGAATTATTAAAAACTTGAATTTTAATACATATTTTTAATGCATATTTTACGATTTTTTGATGCATATTTCGCGTGTTTTTAATGCATAAACTTTCGGGCTCTAGTTATCAGTGATTGATTGATGATCAAAATTCCAGAAATGCACTGATACATACGGTGCTCGTACTTAGGTCAAGTGGTCAGCCTGGATGGCAAACTAAAGTATATAACGATACTTGTAAATCAAAGGTACCTCCTACAAATTTCTTCACAATTCCTAGAAGAATGGGATTGTGTTCAGCAGCGATTTTAAGTAAATTATTGAAGGGGTGCAAGACAGAATGGGAATCAAAATCAACTCAATATTTGCCACTCCATCGTGGTGCTCAATTGGCAGTCTAATTATCCAGTGAAAGGTGATGTGTTTATCAGCATTACATTGATTAAAGATGACAGTTTAGTAACAAAACGTTTGGTTTTGGATAAAATTATACAATCCACGAAACGACGGCTTAGTGAGCATAGTAAACGTTAAAACGCAAGTTGAAGAAGTGAAACATCCAGTTCAAAAACTTTATAAACTACCAATGGGGCGCGGGATGTTTGAGTCAAAACTTGATCATCAAACGGAAAATTTAAGTTGATCTGAATATCAATTGTTTTGTTAAATCAGAACCTAAAATTAAATAATTATTTTAAAAGTTGTAAAGATCACGTAAATATTTCTTTTTTAACTACTTAACCTTTTCGAATGCTGTTTAAAATTAACTATAAAATAAAATATGTAGCACAACTATGCACTGCTATGATATGGGGGAGCGTAGTGAAATCCCAGAAAAATAAATCCCGTGTATACAAAATCCCAAACGAAAAATAAATCCCAAAAAGCATAATCCACAAAATGAAAATCCCAAATATGAAAATCCCATAAATTCGAAAACGGCAGAAATCCCAAATTTGATAATCCCAATATTTGAAAAAATACACAAAATTAGTAAAGAGCAGAAATTAAAAATGTATTTATTAAATTTAGTAGTTTGTTAGGTGGAGTACAAAATTATCGAATAAGATGAATATTGTGAGCAATATTTCTTAAATATTCTAGTTTCATAGTTGTAGTTCGTCTTTTGATAACACGTTTAATGGTTTTATATTTGTTAATATTTTGTTTTTTTTTTGGAAATCTTTGTCCTGTATTAATTTTTTCAATAATTGTTTTAGAAACAATAATTTCCTTTCCAAGATGAGATATCATTTGGTAAAGCCCACTGTTCTGCTTTCCTACAATAACCTTAAGGCGGCGGTGCCAAGCCTCGATGCTATTTTGAATACAGGGGAAATTGCCTTTTGCTGCGTTTTCGACAGACCAAAAACTAGGGTCATAACGCGGTTTTTTGTTATAGCTGCTTCCGGTTATGTAATTACATTTAAACCATCTGGCAATTTTTTTTACATTTTCATCTTCAAGATTATTATATAATGCAGTATGTGAGGCTTTTTATCATCCTAATTTGGAGACTAAAATCTTTACTTTTTCCGTATTTACTCGTTGCTCCACACTGTTGCACTTGGCGCCGTAAGATTTGCCCAAAATGAAAAAGACAGCCTTTAAATTCTGTATTAGGAAAATATTCTTCGGCTGCTAAATAAATGGTTTTTCAAAATCCGTAATGATCCTTTGTGGATTCAAATGAATATCATGTTCACTTGCTATACGAAGCAATGCATAGAAAAAATCAGAGTAACACTTCTTACTCTTTTTCTTCATCAAACAAACTAAGGGTACAACTTCATTTTCGATTTTCCCGTGAATGCTAAAAAGCTGGGCCATAATAGATGGTACAACATAAAAAGTCCCATCCATTAACCAGCCAATGCTTTTAAACCAGTTATGGTTCCCAGAATAATAATTTTTTCATTTTGAACTTTCTTCTCTGCGAGAACAAAAAGCTCATTTTCGAGAAAACGTAAGTGCTACGGTATGTCAATTTCATCGATATTTTCTGGCTCTTTCATTTTGCTGGAACGAATTCGTGTTATTTTGCTTTTTTGTGCCATCACAGCCTGATTTTTTAATTTTGCATTACAGCGAGCAAGATGAACTTCTGAAGCTCGAAGATCATGTGAATGATCATAAAACGAAGTACTAATTGTGTGCTGATTTTTCTCTAAAAATGTATAGATTGTTTGTTTGCAAGAAAATTGTTTTCTTTCTGCGCATCTCCATTTATAAATATTATTTTTTTCTGAGTCCAAATGGTAACAGAATCCGTCATTATATAAATTATTCCCACTTTTGTTGTTTTCTACTAAAAATAAACGAATTCAGATATGAAATATGCAGACTACTAACATGGATGAACATCAGAATATTTATAATTTTATATGTTAGTACAGTGGAATAGAACTGATGCAATCCGCTCCTATATTCCTGTCCCTTTGGAGAGATCTAAATGTATATTATTATTTTTGTACCTAGAGATGGGAGTGATCCGGCTCTTGTAATAATTATTTTGAACAAGTTAATACTTCTGAAAATTTTAAGATAATAATCACATCGAGCTGATAAGCCTATGTTTATGAATAAACATCCAATTCTATGTCTATTAAATTTATAAAATTATATATTTATTAAAATATTATAAATTATGAAATCCCATTGCTAAGAAGAATATTTATTGAAACACGCGCGCGCGTATTTCAATAAATATTCTTCTTAACAATGGGATTTCATAATTTGGGATTTTAAATTTTGGGATTTTAAAATTTGGGATTTTGGGATTTTTATTTTGGGATTTTTATTTTGGGATTTTGTAATTGGGATAACGTACCCAACCCAAATATCAAGAATCTTTTGTTGTTTACATTATATTAGATGACATTCGAAATGAATCCTGATTCATGTAAATTGGGATGATGAAGTTAAATATGGTTCTTGTATGACATCTATTGACAGTTTTTGTAACTATATTGATTAATTTTTATTTATTTTGTATCGTGTAGACTTATTTTGGAAATACATTTTTTCTTATTGTATGTCGAAGTGCCCACCGAACGTAAATTTGCGGAACCTGCCATGGTAAATACAAGAATACATTACAAATTTGTATAGAGTGTATAAATATAATCACTTTAAAACCTTTATTTTGGTTTCCTTGATAATTTTTTTCGTGGTATGCAGGCGAATTCCTCTCCATTGTTCCCGTTATTTACACTATGTATCGGTCACCCTCTAGTTGAAGTAGGCATACATACCGACCACTGTAAACAAACCTAGGAAACCGCTAAACTAAAGTATTGAAAATAAGAAACAGCCCTGCCTTCAATACCGTTTAAGAGGACAACCGAAGCTCATAAAGTTTAAATAAAATACGTGCGGGATTGCTTTTTATAAAATCACAATAAAAACAAAAAATTTAAATCGAGGAAGTCGACCTTTGACAATGACATGCGCCGTTTATAAATTTCTAGTCAAAGCGAACCAGATCAAGCATGATATATGGCAAGCGTAAGTGGCATGCTATTCTCACTGTTCCTATTCAAAACAACAACAAACGTTTTTAAGCAAAGTTTTTACCAAACATCAATAGAATCATTGTTAACGTCTTCAACACATACATTTCAAAATTATCAAACCTCAACAAGATTATTGATGTATTAATTCAGATTTATTTCGGTTCTTATCGAGATAACTCTTCCCCAAATGAGACCAAACGAAGGAACTGGCCCAAAACATGGCGTCTAGCTAATTCAAGGATAAGATGTTTTTCTCCGAAACCTTTAATGTAGCTAGAGCCGAATTTTATGAATTAGCGACTGCGTGGGCACATTCTGTATGAGAGTAATTTTTTTTATAAAAATTGATAGTCGAAACCCTTTTCATCAAGCCAATAAATAAACAAGGTTAAAAACCAGTAAAATTGGTGCTAGGTGCCTGCTTGGATAATGTTCGGTTAAAAGAGGTGAACAGATATACCGATTTGACGTTTAGACTCCGTTAATCATTTGAAATTATGGTTAGTAAATTTTAAAATATTCAAAATAGCAAACTAAAAAGGTTTAACAAATTTCTGTGGTAATTAATATTGTGTTTATACATGAGACTTTGAGTTCAATAACGAACCAATCCACACATTTTTCATATTTGAGATAATAGCATTAATAGCAATCATAAACCATAAAATGATGTCTTATTAAAAGTCATTATAAGTTTCCAAAACAATACTTATACATAATAAAAGCCAATAATGAATTCAATATATGTATGTACATACTGTATGTAAAATCCGTCATTTTGACAGATCAGTAGTTCTAGTGTTAATCACCATCAACATCATCATCACATCACCAACACCATCACCATGAATGATATGGGCCTTGGCGCAAATCCCACAGCCTCGGATCAGCCGACCGTTTTATTGACTAATGTTTACCTAGCCTAGATTTATTTTATTTAAGAAAATCAATGCATCCAAACGTATGCAAACAGCACAACAAATTATCGCTAGTTGGTAAGGGTGCAGAAGTAGGGTCGATGTTGTATATACAGATTTTAGTAAATTGATCACGATTAGTTTAATCGTCAGATCATGATTCATGACGATTGGTATGCTTATACACTGATTAATACAAATCATCATCTTCATGTTCTGTCCACAAGGTAACTTTAAAAGTTGCAATTGTAAACCAATTTACTTGAACCGCTCAATTTGAAAAATTTCGTAAATTTACACTTTTTGAGCTCTAAAATCTTCATTCGTAGAATACAGTGTCGGTAACAACAAACATGATATTGGTGATCATGAGATTTGATAGTTTCAACAATTCACTGCTTTGATTGCTTCCAATGTTTGCATTGCGAACTAAGGGGTGGAAGTAAGCTTGACAAACTTGACCAACATACCAACTGGCCTGTATTCGCCAGTCAGCCTAACATACCCCAATTAGGCCCAAAATCGTTATTCATTAAAAATAATAACCCAACCAATTCTTGTGTAAATGAATAAAAGTTCTTTTTTTTTGATTGATCAACTAACCAGTTTGCACTTAAAATTTATTTCCCATACCTCAAACTAATTGCTAAGTTATTTTTAGTTATACTCGTAATACTAAAAGGTAGTAAGCGCGCTTGAAAAAATATTTGTTTTGAAAATCATCACGATGAATGATTATGTAAATATTTATGTAGTGATGTTATATAAATAATAAGAATATACATATCAAAAATATGTACAATTAAACCAACCATGGTTGGCCATTAATTAATTGCTAATAAATAATTCATACAATTAATCGTTCACACTATACAGTCATACATTTATGTATGTATGTATGCATAGTTTAAAAATGGCAACACTATTTTTAGTATCACATGTGTTACACTCAGTTTGCTTATTTATGTAATTAAGTTATTAAATTAATTGTTACGTTTGTGATTAATTTAAGCGGTGCATTAACTTAATAAATTATAAGGAAATTGTATTTTATTATGTGAATTAACATTATGAAGATAGAGCGCGTACTTAGTTCAGCAAGATTGTTGTATACTATAAAGTTTTCTTATTATTAACTTTATGAATTCTGAGAAATTGTTCGTTTTATTTCGATATGATTATGCATTACCATGGTAATATTGGCTACGTAAACAACAATGTTTCACAATAATCATCGTTCGTGGTATTCGCATAATTCTTTATAATTCTCTGAAATTACCCCCATTTGTAAATTTTTCGAACAAAATATTTTTATCTTCTCGAAATGATGTTATATTCCAGGAAGGGGCTTAACATCCAGACGCTCTTTATATGTATGCTATAGTACATATAAATAAATTGATCCAAATCGGAACGCTTGCGCAAATAATATTTGCATACATATTCGCCGAGTATCCTAAATATTGCGATGGATTTAAGAAATTTTTATAATTTTTGAACCTTTAATTTTCGAAAAGCATTTAATTAATTACGTAAGGCAACACTCGTACCGAGCGAAAATGGTTATGTAGACTGATGCTGGGAGGGGTTCATTTGAATATAATTTTCTAATGAAATTTAGAATTTTGTGTTAATTTGAATTTTTATTGATTTTGTTTTCCTCTTATCTGGGAATATTATTTTTTGTTTGGTTTCTAAGAAATGGGAAATTATTTCATTCTGCAAAGTTTTTTTGTTTGAATTTCAGCTCTTCGAATTTTTTTTTAGTAGAATTAAAATTTTATTTTACTTACGTATATTCTTCTTATGAATTCCTTCATGAACATTTTTTCGAATAATTGAATTTATACGCTGAAATGGGATATTCTTAGATTAGACTAAGAGTCGGGTTTCCAATTCTACTAGACGAGAGATTCACCTTCAAGATAATAATAACATGGGAGATTATTTTCTTAAAGGAAGCTTTATGAAATCTGCTACCACTTACCACTCGATCATCAGTAAGGGCAACTCTGAAAAGTACATCTTTTATCTCTTAGATATTCTAACAAGATCCGAACTGCCTCAAGACCAATAGTAGCAGACGAAATTTAAAAAATCTATAAATTAAAAATGTTTAAGTTCCAATATAAAACTCGGAATTTAACGTGAACGTAAATTTGACAAACTTTTCGAATATTGACTCCTATTATGATTCAAAAGTCGATCGACAATCGACACGACTCAGTATTTCGTTTTCATTTTATCATTTGATAAAAACAGTACGAAAAAGGAAAATGAGCCGTATCGATTGTCGATCAACTCGGCAATCATAATAGGGGTGAATGTCTTTAGAACTTTGAATTATCGTTGTAGCTTTGATTGTTATTTAAATGTTCTTATGATTATGTGACATTTCTACTCAGCCACGTTTACCATTTTATCGACGTTTACAAATATGTAATTTAAATTTATTATCAAAATTCGATATCGTGCAATTTTAGGTTCAAAGATACCTGCAGCCCTATTTTCTCTCTAAATGATACATCAGGGCCAATAAGACAGAGAGATATTGTGACACCACTGTCGTGCCAATGGGCTGTACGCGATACTGCCATGCTACGTGCGATAGTGCCACTGAAACACGTAAGAAATGGTTCTTAGACTCCTGGAAACCAATAACAATTGACTAGTTCAATGGCAACATTACTTGTGTTACCAATGAAATAACACCGAATTTATAAGAACAATTGACCGAAAATGGGTCAAGCCAGTTTGAGAACTTACTAAGCAAATTTCTTAAAAATTTAATTTGGCACATTTTGTACGTAATAGTTTTTCTGTAAGTTTTATATTTTTTTGCGATATTTTCAAAATAATAATTGATTATGTATCTAGCCCCGAAGCTGCAACTGTAAATTTTTCACTAAAAATTCATTTCTACTGACTCTGGGCAACCCAAAACGGATAAATCCCTAAAACTCTCAAGGTTGTAAATGTTCATGATTTTGATTACTAAACTTCCATTTAATAACGTAAAAGAAACTAAATAGCATTGTTAACTTACACAGTGGTAATTTTATTTACATTTGAAGTACGAGATTAGAAAGTCCTGCGTATTTTGCAATATTCCATTAAAAATTAAAATTATTTCAACCAATTTATCAAATTTCACTCAAACTACTTGAGTTTATTTTTCAAAAATACAATAAAACAAATTTTGAGGTTATAAATTCTAGTCAAAGTTTTACCAAATTGTTGCCAAATTTTATTTATTTGATTTAATTGTATATACAACTAGAGAATTCAGATTAGTTTTTGATCTGAAATATGATCAGAACAGATCAGAACAGATCCGAAATATCAAAATTGCACAAACACTTTCATCAATTTCCTCGAATTGCAAGTTTTTCCGGCCCAATTTTTGTTTTCAAATACAAATACTGGAAACATACAATTTGGTAAATTTTGGAATTAGGAAATTTAAGGCACTGTACAATTTAACAATTCTTATTTTAAATTTTACCTGAATTAAAATGTTTACAAATTAATGTTTGTTTATAAAATGTAAAATTTATAAATTTCGTAATTAAGAAAATTAGATATAAAAATTTTAATAATTTTGTAAATTTTATTTTAAATTATAAATAAATTGAAACAACTATATTTGCTAAAAGATAACAAATGTTACAAACTTGTGGATTTTTAATTTTAGAAATTTTCAAAATATTCTGAACCTGTTAAATTAATTATAATTTTGGGGTTTGATTCTATAGATATGTTATTATTTGGGATGAAATAGAAAACTAAAAAAAATCAACTGGTAACCTTCTTAATTTGCGAAAATTTAAAACTCCTGAAAAAGTTAAACGGTTGAAGTGTATTGTATGTAAATACACGGAAATTATATCGTTATCCAATTAGGAGGCAAATGTTCAGATAATTTTATTCGTTTTCTTAAGTATTTAATATTTATAGGTTGTTCTAAATAGTTAATGAGAAAATTATCTGAAATTTATTAGGTTTCCGAGAAAATTACTTTGTAACTATAGTAATTATGATAAAAAAATGTTGTGGTACACGTTAATATGGGTTACTTATTTTTTAACTTCTTTTAATTCAGTTTGTGTGTTGTTACAAATTGAGACAATTCAGGGTTATTAATTTATTATATGTTTGGTTGTTTATATCAAAACAAGCTTTGCAGAAAGAGGCATACAATATAATTTGTAAAGAGCATCAATAGAGAGGTATTAAATAAATAATCAATCCACTATTCATAGGGTTGTTTCGAAAGTTACATAACTTTTAACTGAACTTTAGCTGATTTACATTTAATCTTTTACTCTTTTCTAAAACATAAAAGATGTACGATTAAAAAGTGCATTTTTTTGCGATTTCCTTGTATTAAATCAATAAAAAATACTTAAAATGTACTATTATTCAATGCTATTTACTACAACAGTTTTTGGTGAACAAGAATTTAAAATCTGGAATAGATGAACTAGCCGCCCCGGTGGCACAGTGGTTAGCATGCTTGCTTTAAGCTCCGGAGGTTCCGGGTTCGATTCCCGGCGGGTGATGAAAAAATCACGGCTGGTTAATGTTGGATCAATGAATTAATCACTCATTATCCGTTAAAAAAAAAAAAATGATTACAAAACTTCAAAAATGAAACGGTCAAATCCCTCTATGGGATGTAGCGCCAGCGAAAAAAAAAAAAAATAGATGAACTGGTTTATCTTTTTTCGAAAAAATTGTACCAAGTTGCTCAAAATTTATAAACTCTAAGTAACATTTTGAAAGGAAATCCTGAAATTTTGAGTATGCCCGTCTCATTTTTATATATGAATATAATGTATTTGCACTTTTCTTCCTGTTTCCATTCTTTTGCAATAGATCGAAAAGGTTGAATGTAAATAAGGTATTACAATATTTTTTTATCATAATTTCTGGGTAAAAGTAGTTTTTTCGGAAACCTAATAAATGTCTAGATAATTGTTTTCAAACTATTTAGAACAACGCCTTAGCCCTTATTTGAAACAAATGTTATAACGATTAATATACTCTTCAATCATCAAATTTCCCGAAAACAGTACGAGGGTTGCTTTTAATTTACTCAACATTTTACATTGCCAGACCTTGGTATCTGTTGGGTTTCGTCCATATATTTAAAGTTTCTTTTTCATAAAATTTAGTCCTCTATCAATCCTACAATATCGTGCATAAGGAAAAAACACCCTTCAATAAAATGATAAAACAATAAATCTTCCTATCCAGTTTTCAATGCGTTTTTCAAGATAGTAAAATTATTTTATCTAATTTTGATATATAATAGCCCGATAACTAGACTGATTTCAAATGAAGAAAATGTAAAATAACCCATTGTTATTGTATAACCCACGCTGCTAGGAGCAACGTGAGTTTTATTTTGTATAACAAAATGTCGAGTAGTCATTGGAAAACTATTCGTAGACCCTCCAAACATGGCGTAACATAAACGTACAGTTTGCGATTACTCCTCTATACTAAAGTCTTTGCAAACGTAACGCCTTGGCTCAGTACAAAAGTTGTAAAAACGAACAGATCGTCATAAGAGAAGTGAAACTATTTTACGAAGACTTGCTTATGTATTAGTAACAAGAAAATGTCTTCGAATTTTCTTCGCTTTGGCGTAAAGTTAACGAAAAGTCAAAACGAATTGAATGTGTACACATTTTGTTATGATTTTTGTTCGTTTCCACGTAGCAAATACGTAATGTTTTTCATCGTTTTTGAATACATATTTATTATATATTTTTTTTAGTATTTTTTGAGTTGATTTAATTTCAGTTGCTTATTGTTTTAATATTTCGTTTATAAATTCATTAATTTAAAAAAAATAAAATTCAAAATCACAGTTTTTGACTGCTAATAAAATAGTAATATTATGTGTACCGAATGAAATTTGTGATTTGTACATGAAGAATTAAAACTAAACGGCAATATATAATCATTATTTTTCTGTACTTGTTCTATTGCACATATTGTACAGTTTTTAAATAATCGTATTCATTCAAACTTTTTGTTCATTTTACGGCGAACATTCACCTTTTCATAATCCCATTTATTATGTATAGATGTGATCTTAAGCCGCATTGGCAAAATGCTTGCCAAACCATATGTTTTTTTGCCAAATTTTTCAACAGCTATGGTAGTAATTGCTCCGTCCAGTTCTTTACCTTTCTTTTTGATGTAATATTGGGGACCTGGAAGTGTCGAGAAATCCATTTTGACGTAGGTCTCGTCATTCATTACGAAACAAGAATCTTTTCTTTCGTTCAACCATTTGTTGTGTTTCTTTGCTCGATCGATCCCTCTATTAAATAGTACAACACTTCTTTTGGGGATTTTTGACTTCTTGTATGTCCGTAGATTATTTCTGGTTTTAGCTCGTTCCACAATCGATTTGGTTGTTTTGGTTTTTCTGGCAAAATCTCGCACAGACATCGAGGGATGTTTCGAAATGACTCTTAAAATTTTCTGATCCAACATTTTATTTGGAGCACCTGATTTTTCTCCGGATCCGGGCTTGCGTGATACAGAACGATTGATTTGACATTTTTTTTTACATTTGTTACCGTATTATTGGAAACAACGGCCAATTTACCAATTTTTTTATTGGTATACTCGGGATGATCATTGCACAATCTAATTATTAAATCACATTTTTCTCCTTATGATGCGTCCATTTCGAAACAAATAAAACAAATGCCCAATTTGACGTTTATTCGTTTTTTTAAATTGTTTTTCTACAAAATAACGGTACCAGTTTTTTTCTTTTGCGTAGTAACCTATGAGATAATATAAATTTGGGAATCACAAATTTCATTCGGTACACATAATAATAAATAATAATCACATTTTAAAAATCTGGATTTTAACATAAAAAATTTACTATATTATATAATTAGTTTAAGATTGTTTAATATTAATAAGAATTAGCGATTAGTTAAGATAAAATCATTTTGGTATAGTAAATTCACTTTGGTCAATTTCATAAATTTTTAAAAATAAAAATAAAAATTAATTAATTTTGAGCATTTTTTTCCGGTGACGGTCTTTAGCATACTGAAACCATTTTTTTATTTCAGTTTCTACATCTGATGTTCTGGCAGTTTCATGTTTTTGCATTGCTTCTCCTAATATATACATATATGAATAGGTTATTTAATATGTTAATAAGACCCTTTCTCATAAATTAAATCGACACAAATGTTATGTGTACTAAATACCTTTTAAAAGCTCCACGATATAATATCCCTTACGGCAATATTTTCATGTTGGCCGTGCCATGAAAATATACATGCCGCTTCGTCCGTAATAATCGTCTTTAAACAGCCTCGTAAATATTTTTGAAGTGATAAATCACTAATGCCTCTAAAATGCCTGATCTGTAATTTAAGTTGGATAATATAAAACTTTACAATTCATCAAGTTAAAATTTAATTTTACAATACTTACTAAAATATTTTCCTTTTCAGAATCTTTTTTTATTTCGCTTTCAAGTGCGGTAAACTGTTCTGGTGTATTTACTGGTACGTTCAGGATAATTCTGTCATTTAATGTAACGGGCTTGCTATATTGGCAGGTACAATTATTTTTCTGTGCCGTAAATTCCCTTCTCAAGAGTTTAACCTCGCGCAGAAGTGCTTTCATCATAGCATGTAGTTCTGCATTGGATATTTCGTCGTGCGCGGTTTCTGCTAAAATATTTGTTGTTGGTCCTGAGTTAATTAAATTTGTATTCGGTACAGTTGCAGAAATAGTAGCTGATGGTGTCATTACTAAAGACGTCAATATATCTGATTCTGCATTCGCTGACGAGGTTTCAGTAGCTGGTGCTCTCTTCGCTGAAGATGATAATACGGTTGAACCTATATTTAATGGTGTATTGTTGGATGGTAATTTATAGCTGAATTTTGGCTTCGTAGTTGCAGTTGAATTATGTGCTGATATTAGATGTATAGGTTTAAAAATTACAGGTGTTAAAGTTGTTGCGATTACTTTAGATTCCAAATTCAAGGATTTTAATGGTAAGATTTTCTTTTGTTCAGGTGTGGCTATTTTCCTCTTTGTTACGTTTAATGCTATTAATGGTTTGATTGATTTTAAGCTAAATTATAAGGCGGTGGTTTGACCATAATTTTGAAATTCGGACATTTATTTCTAAAAAAAAATATTATATTAAAGATGTTGCATAGGCATAAAAACGGAAGTATCGCTTGTGGTCAATTTGAGTATTTTATTTGATATCTCGCTGATATTAAAAGTATAAGTCTCTACTGTCAATTCCTCGGCAATCGTAGAATAAATTCCTAAATGTTTGGATGGTAAAGGGTATTCGAAGAAATTATCTAAGTTAATAACTAATCTACATTTTACGTTATTATTATCGAGCTCCTCTATTTTAAAAATTTGATTATTCCTACAACAGTAATTGTTTGGAAAACATGACCCTAATGTGCAAACGGGTTGATAATAATATTTTTCAAAACTTTTTGAATATTTTCTTGTTCCCTTATCCTGTTATTAATTTGTTGGCCCTGCCTTTTTAATCAGCTTCTTGATCTGTTGCATATAGAGGTGCCCAAATTTCTCCACATCTTGTGCTACGTGTAGCAAACTATGAATGTTGTATGACATCTTTTGGTTGCCATAGAGTACACCAAATGAATCACAAAATGACTGAAGTAAATCTGCGGCACATTTATTATTTGCAAAACAGTCCTTCGGGTGCGCCAATATTCTAGTAGCATAAATCAAATACAGAAAATTATCATAATATTTCTCTGCCAGGATATGTTTAAATGCAACCATTCCAGTTTAACAGAGTAACGTTCTAAATTCGGATGCTTTCCAATGCTCAATTTTGTTGGACGTGCGTTGTCTCCGCTGAAATTCCCTAGGTAAGCATTTTGGAAGTTTCACTAAATTTGTATTTATGCTGACAATCGCCTTTTTTTAATGAGAATATCTGTTTTCTGACTTTGAATAGTAAATTCGTCATTTGTCTCACAACACCTAATAACATGCAGTGCATGTAGTCAATTGGGAATTGAGAGACACACCCAATAGGTAAAGCATCCAATCCAACATTTAATTTAACGTGATGATCCAATTCTGTTTTACGCCGAAAATTATCATCTGTTCTGCATCTTAAATCATCTTCAGAGCCATGAAAACATACTTTATGGGCAACATAAACTCCCTTTATAGTGCACTTAGTGCAACTAGAATATCCCGAATGAGATTTTACTCCTGAATATTTGAAATATTACATAAACATTTAAAAAAATTTAAAAATAATGAAAATATGTACCTAACAAAAAGATTTGGCTGGTGCATCACATATGAAAGCTCTAAGTTTAATAGTCATGAACTTATTATTGTAGGTAATTCCATTTTCCAATAGCTGCAGTGTTTCCTCAATAATTGATCGCAAAAACTCATTAGCACAATATGGTTTCTTATATCCGTAATAAATTCCAATAAGAAGCACTGTTTTATGTGAAACAATAAAACAGTTGTAGAGCTTTTGGTTAGAGGAATCCCATCTATACCAATGTCAATTTCTATGACGGTTCCCTCATATTTTATGCTGTTCAAAAATGATATTATTTGTCTTTCTAATCCGATGTGAGAATAAGATTCACTGCCCATCGGTACAATATTTTTGTTTGTAGTGGGAGTCTTTTTTAAAGTTCTAGCATCTTTTGACAAACTTGGATGGTATTTTCTTAGAACTTTCAGTAACGCATTCGTACTCTGGTTTGAAATGTTATGTTATGAGTAATACTCCATCTCGAAATATCACATTCAATGCTATTCGCTTCCAATTCTTCATTTCCGTTAAAACTTTCATCAGTTTCATATTCACTGCTACTTATCTCAGTCTCACAGTCACTTCCATCCAAAACAGTAACCAAAGAGGATTGATTAGGTTGAATAATTATTAAAAATATTAACACTAAACTTAACGTCGCTTCGGTCCCCCCCGCTTAGCCCTCCGAGGGGCTTTAGATTTAAACTTCGAGGGACGTAGGAGCCAGGATACGCAAACATGTCGCACTGCGTGCCGCACGTAGGAGCGGATTATATAGGATCTATTAATGACACTGCAATATTTTATATCGATCCCCCAACAAATATTAAATAATTTGTATCGATTAAATTTAATTTTTTGTCACGAATTTTTTTTTTTTTTTACTACTTTAAATTATTTTTTTCTGTTCCAAAATATTATATTTGTCGCCAATTTATTAATTTTGATGCTAATGTTTGTCGCCATAGTATTTAATAATGTCCTTCAAAAATATTTGTTTGTTTTCTCATATGTGGTTCAAAAATATTATTTGTGATGCCAATTTATTATTTTTGATGCTAATGTTTGTTGCCAAAAAATTTTTCTTGTACGCCCGTTTAAATTGTCCCAATATTAATTAATTAATTAATAAAACTCGTTTGAATTATTTCTGAATGTCACATAATACTATGGGCCTTTTTGAAAACTCGCACGGTGCGGTGCAGTCGTAGTGCACACTGTTTTCCTTGTCTACTTTGATTTATTTTCTAGTGGTGAAATAAAGAACAATTATTGTACACTGTTGTACCGCACAGCAGTAAAAAATTGTTTATATGTACTATGTGTAAAAAAGTGTCCGTAAAGTTTACGTTTCTGTTAAGAATTGAGAGTATACATTTTTTTGTTGGGAGGGGATTTTGTAATTTACGTCAAAGAACACGTCACATAAATTTAAAGAATGGTCACTATGATAAAATGTATTTCAAAATTGAATGCTACAGTGTGAAAATATAAAATGGAACTATTTCTAATTAATTTACGATTATTTACATTTATTTCAACAAAATTGGATAAAACGTTGTATGCCGTTGTATGCATTGTGTTATATTATCCACGCGGGATAATGTCCGGCCATCGCCTCGTGGGACAAACTTATCCCTCGTGGTAGTTTATGCATTTTCTCGGTTTATTAGAGTGAAGATGTTGGATTAACATAATGAAATGAGGAGGTTATAATTTGTTAAATAGTTATGCCACATACCTTCGTAGGTCTACACTTTATTCTTTGTTAAGCTACACGGTGTGTCAGTTTACCCGAAATTATTTGTCAAATAATGAGTGTACTCAATATGGTCAATTACTTCAGAATTGATAAAAAATTGACAAACTTTTGAAGATGGTCATGGTGGTAAATACTAAAATCAGATTTGAATGAAATCAATTTGTATTTAAGGTTTTTTGGATTGATCCATTAGCGACAAAGGTTTTTTAGCTTATTATACAACTTTTTTTTGGTGTTTTCTTGTTTATTTTAGCCAAAATAATAAGAAAATTAAAAAGAAAAAATATTTTTCGTGTACTTAATGGCAAAGAGCGTCATTTCTTGGCTGAAAACAGTAAAGAAAACTGCTACTTTTTCTCTTTAGTGTATTGCTTTTACTTGTTTAATTTTATTTAACAGTTGTTTGTCGTTAAGATGCACTTGATGTCAAGATTAGTCGTAATTTTCAAAGAATTTCCAATTTATTCTAGATTTTCGAGATAATCCTAATTCGAAATATTTATTAATATTATCTCGAAAATCGAATTACGGATTTTAGAGAAATTTTGTTTTTTAGAATTTTCCCGAGTTTTCATAGTATGTATTTGAAAGTTATTTGAGACTTTCTACTGCGTGTTTATTCTGTGAAACTCTTCCGCAACGATTGTTAAAAGCTATAAAGCACAGAATAAACAAATTTAGCACAAATAGTTTAATAAATTTGCTATTTACGTTTAATTCCAAGAAATCAGGTTAACTCCACAAATTCACAAAAACTATTCTGGCTAACAACTGCTGTATGCATATACATTTCTAAGCGTATAAAATATCTACCAAATAACGGCAAATACATTTCTTTTCTACAGAATAATTATCTAAAATTCAGTTTCATTTATTCTCATTCGGAATATGTTTTTTCTCTAATTTTCATTTCTTCGAAAATTGTTCTTTGTTGTCGTCAACAAAATTAAGAATAATACTGAAATAAATAACATTTCCGAGTTCCTAGCTAAACTCACTGGAGATATTTTACGATTGCAATAAAAATCGATAAAGTGCAAGGTGAGTCATTGACCTTTAATCTTCTCGAACGTTCTGGATTATAGAAGGTAAACAAGAAAAAATGTATAATTAAATTGGTTTAGGTTACAGCCTACGGTACGTTTATCTAGGACCCAATAAAGTACAAGTTGATATGTGTCTTTATTTACTGTTGTAAATTTTTCATTTTAAAGTCAACAATTTGTCAATCCACACGATACAAATTCTAATGTTGATGATACTCATCATTAATAATGTTCTACATACACACTCACATTTCTTCGAAATCATTTACATTTTCCAAACGAATTTATTTTAATGAAGATTTTCGAATACAAAGGAGAAGACAACGATAACAAGAGTGAATATTAGGGAGATGTAAGGAGGGTAAAAGTTACTAAATGATTTTAATAATTTTTGACACGTGTATTGATTTTAATAAAATTTATTAGACAAATAGACTTGAGGGATGATCAATTTTGTTGAAATTTCGACTGCTGTGTACTTTATAACTCGAGGATAAATTATGATAAGTTTTTAATACGTGGTGAAAATTTTTAAAATTTACAGAGCTTATTTTTCTTATGAGGGGCAATTTTTGTAAAATTTTACCGCTTTTAGTGGCAAATGAATACAATTTTTGTTTTTTTTTATTTGTTTTGAGCATGTGCTAATTCACAGTCACAATAGAGGTGAACTAAAACCAACCCTTTTAATACGAGTAAAATATAAAAATAACTGCGTATTTAGCGCCAGCATTATACAGCTCAATCATTCGGTTCGTTCCGGCAGGTTTAGTTTTTTGGCTTGATTTCTGTGATCTAGATTTCTACTTTCTCCAAAAAGAATGTAATTCTCCACTCTTGCTGGGTTTTCCCTATTTGTAAAAAATATTTTTTTACATAAACATCATAAACTAAGTATTTGAAAGACTTAAATCAAAATCTAAATATCCTTTTGATATTTTTTATCATTCTACATGAATGTTGAATTCAACTAAATTATTGCTTTTAATTGAATGAAATTTTGGCGAACATTTATACATAAATATTTAATTATTGGTGTGCCCACCCATATATAAGAACAATTTATGAAACGGAAAAGTCGTCAGAACGCAATTGTTTTTGTCGCACAACCACTTGAAACACTTCTTAGTATACTTTTCTATTAATCGAAGCTCATATCGGCTCAATAAGGCCCCTAATGCCTTCTCATTAATCTCTCTTTTGATTATTTGTAAGACCAATTTTAAAATGCGCAAGATAAATATTCTCCTTGCAGTTATAGTCCTCGTAGGAGTTAATTATTGAATTTCCCTTCTACCCTTTTCTGTGCCCTATGCTATGTGTTTCGGCTTGAGACAAATGTTAAATTAACCCTGGAATTATGGGAAACGTGGAATTCGTGTTCTAAATATTTTATAAAATAAATATGACAGCGATTAACCATTTGATAATTTATACATCAAGCACGGACATTTGAGAAAAATCATTTGATTTGGAACTTTTGTTTTTTTGGTGAACAAATTTCGTCAATTCCACCGCTTGATCTAAGAGACAAAAAACGCATACTTTTATAATATTCTCGTATAATCTTACAGCTACATTTTTATTAGTTGGTAAAAATTTCACTTCGTTTAGAAATTTTCTTTTTATGAAGGTCTAATTTTAAATCCTAAATATTCTTGCTGCAATAATTTCATTTATAAAAAGTATCAGAACAGATGAAGTTGGCAAATTTAAATTAAGATCCAAATAAGTATTTACAAATTTTGAATTTTTCAAAATTTTAGAAACAAGGGTTGTTTAATTTTACGATAGTAAAATTTTTAACGTGCACTTACTACGATTTTAGATAACTTAAAAATTTTGCGAAATTTCGTGTAATTTTACAAAGATTTAAATTCAAAGATTTATAAATTTAATTTAATTAATTTGGTTATGCTGCGACCACGATAAACTGCTTCTTCTTTTTCTATTTATTTTAAAGGTCAAAACAAACTGAATGTTTACTATTTGCCTGGGAGCCATTTCATTAGATATATAATTACAACAAATATATGCGAACTAATTTACGTCCTTTTCATAAAGATGTAATTTTTTGTGAATTGACATTTTGGTAAAACTATTTTGTTTAGTTGTTGTTGCAAAGCGAGTTCAGCTGGTAGTAGGAAGCGCCAGATACACTCAAACATTTGAGCTCTCAAGACGTTTTCTCAAAACTTCTATCTGGCTAAAATTTTATTTACATTCAGACGCCTGAATATCTAAATATGAACTGAAAGGTTATTTTTGAAGTCTGGATTTTGTTGATTGTTAAACGGTGATTTTTCGGTGTTGTAAAATACCTTGAATTCAAAATCCCAAAGCTTTTCTAAAAAAAAAACCTTTAAGATTGAAGAAACATTAATATTAGCCACGGAAATTGTCATATTGGCCTTGCATCGTTTTCTATTTTCAGTTTCATCACCACAATTTTTTAATTAACTAACAACAAATTATTACTGGTTTTCTAAATTTAAGATGTTCACTTAAACAAAATTAATTTTTACATCAATTAGTTAAGATCATAAATAAAATATGATTAGTCAGCTTATTCAAAATAAGATCACCAGAAATAAAAGAAAAACCACAAACACAAATTTAGCGGGTTGAAATTCTGAAAATCTAAAGAGAAAACAGAATTTTGAATCATAAAATCGTGTGACGGTCATTACTTATGAGTTCAGGAATTAGTTAGGCGTACTTCCCACGTAAACGTATATGCAAGTCAAAATAAAATATAAAAAATGTAACTTCTTTGAATTCAATTCACATATTGTACAGAAAATATTAAATTCATCGATCTTCAAGAAAATTGCGCACTAGACTTGATGGCTGCATTCTGAGTATTCAATAAGTTGATTAAATTTTAATAAAGAAAGATAATTTCTAGTCACGATGACCTAACTAAACATACTTAAATATTTTTTCTTCCATTATTTCATTTCCTAGTATACAGTACATATGATATATCATCATTTTATCATCAATAATGGTTTCTGAACCTTATATTTCACATACAACGGATATCACGTTTGCTATTTTTAATTTGCAAATTGATTATTAATATTCGTAATGAATGCAGTGAAGTACGGGGCACAAGTATGACATGTTTTGTTATTTGCTTTTAAAAACACAAAAATTCGCGTAACAGCCCTTCATAAGGATCTCTTTCCAAAACGTGACCAAAACAATTACCTAAAATGAATTCACGCAATAAACCTAAATTCTCTAAAATGTTTATTATACTATAGATATAGACCCATCATCATCGTACTTATAATTTCGTTTCTTATTTAAAAATCTAATCACGTTTCGTCACATTAATAAGTTATTACACTTCCTTAGATATAAACAAACAAAACGAAATTGTTGATAAAATCGATAAAATAATTGGATTCAGGCAAAAAAAAATTGTTTAGTAGGTTTAGGTAAGTGTCGGAAATATCCGGCAACAGTTTTTTTGTACTTTAAATCGATTGAACTTTATGATTATAACGATAATCGTGTAAATTACAAAGGGTAATTCAATATTCAATTGAAATGAAAATGTATTTTAAACACTGTGCACATCAATAACATTTGGAAATGTCTCATTTTCATTGTTTCTGATTACTGGATAAAGAGTGTCAGCTAAAAGCTCCCCAAACCATTATACTTCCACCACCATGTTTTACTCAAGTTCAGTGTAGGGTTTCCGCTATACTATAACTCGCTCATCTGAATTAAAAAAGTTAAATTTACTTGCGTCCGAGGAAATAACATTTTAACAGAACTCTTCGGGCTCGCTTACATATTCTAATGCATATTCCAACCGCACTATTCGTACCGCACATCCACGATAGTCTTGTATAAGCAAAATATTGCGTATTGTCTGAGGTTTTATCGCCAGTTTTTCGCGTTGTTAAATTTTGGCAGCGATCGTTGGACAACTAAGCTATCGATTATGTTTTATTTCCATCTCTATTACTCGTATTTGACGTTCGTTAAACTTTCGGTTGCGAGCACGCAACAACCATCACTAGTGGTTTGGTTTTTTGGAAGTTCTGGGTGACGTATTGAATCAAAAATCGCGGGCGATTAATTATTTTGGAAATTTCTGATAAACTTTTACCTTCACTCTCCAATTTAATGATCAATATTTTAATTTCTACACTAATTTGGGTACGAGAATCACACATTTTTCATTAATTGGACAATATTTCATTCACCATGTAAAAAATACGACTAATACAACAAATAGTAAATTGTTAATGCGCTACTGTTAATTTTGACAAAAGGGCAAGTGACAATTGATTGACATCGTTTTAGGCTGTTTAAATAGTAAATCATATCAAAAATGAAAGTAAATTAATTTATATCATGATTATTATTATTTTCAGGTTCTTAAATGTAATTTGAGTCTTAAAAAAATAAAAGCGGAATTTGTTGTTTGATTCGTAATTGTTTTTTTATCAATGTTTCTTTAACCGAGTGCTGTACGGAACATTTTTTGAGACAGTGTATATACATATGTGAAAAGTTGGCCCAAAATGCATGCCAAACAAAAGCGAGATAACACTAAAATAAAAATTTTCTTCACTTTTAAGTATCACCCTCCCTTTTGATATAATTTAAAATGGCAGCCTAAAAAGAATATTATCATGATAGCAAAATTTATCACGACAGTCTCTCAGCCCAAAAATAAAACTATCATGTAAAACAAGTGAGGAAACATACGGAGAACTTTTCTGAGTATTTCTCAAGTCCTGCATTGTTGGCACCAATTTTACGATGATTTTCTGTTAGACGAATCAATTGCCAGTACTCTGGAATGTTTTGGGGATTTCACCATGCAATTCCCAAGCCAAATTCTAAAAAATGACAAAGTACTGGTATGTGATAAACACGTATCTAACAGAAACTCATCAAAAGATTGATGCCAACAATACAGGACTTGAGAAGCAACTCAGTTGAAATGCGATCAAATTAAATATGACTCACAAGGTTTTGAGGCCATATTTGACCCTGCCTCCCCATGACAAAATTCTAAAATAATTCCAGATTACTGACAATTGATACGTCTAACAGAAAATCCTCATGAGATTGGTGCTAACAGTACAGGACTTGAAAAGAAACTTAGTTAAACAAAATTCATTCTACAAATTCATGTTTCATTGGAGCTTGTTTTTGGTGTCAACACTGAAATCTTATTTAAGCAATCGGCCACCTGAGAAAACAATTTGTCTAATTAGGGAAAGTTAAAATAACCAGCATTATGATTCAACAAGTTGTGTCCACAAATATTAAGCTTGGCTCTAACATATCGACTTCGCGGCGTTTGTAAATGTTGCTTAAATGAGGTTAAAGCTGCGGCGTTTGGATCGGAAGGTACCGAGTTCGAATCCCGATAGGGGCGAGAGCACTATAAGTTAGCATGAAGCAATGCAATGTGCAGGTGGTTTCAACAATAAACGCAAACATAAAAGAAAAAAGTTGAAACCTGTTTAGCAGAGAATCACTTCAGCGATGAGGCCATTTTTTGTTCAATAAAGCTAACCGATTTTTCAAATTATTAGTACTACGAGCCTCGTTCTACCTCTAAAAGGCCGTGCAAGCTTGTATTTTATCAGGTGGAAGTCTAGCTAATCCGTTAAGGTTCTTGGCAATAATTATAATATTAAAGCAAATAGGTTATTCAAATTAAATGGATAAATTTATCGGTGATTCAAATTCGTTCCTATTTATTTAAGTTAATTTTAATTGTTGTTTTGTTGCTATTTTAATATACAATTTAATTTTAATATTAAATCAAGCATTTTCTATGGTCAGTCAATTTCAAAATAACCAACCGAAAACTGAATCAAATCAAAATTGTGAGAAACCTACAAATACCACAAACATTTTTAACCCTTTAACATTTTTTTCATTCATATTACCAGGAACCCGAAATATAAAAAACTCGAATATAACACGCTCTACTAATGAATAACGGATGATGATTAAGTTGACATGTAATTATTAGTATAAACAAAACAGATGTAGTAATGGTACAACTATTTTAGGAAGAAAACAAACTCATACATGTGAGAATTTTCGAAAAGTGAATCCTCAGCCACATACTTTGATGTTTAATCATTTCTAAAATTTGTATTAGTTTTCCTTAAGCGAAAAGTAATAGTTTTTTACAATTACATAAATAAAAAAACTTTCCTAAACAGATTTAATTTGTAATTTGATAACAGAATAAATGAAGTTGTTACGGTTTGTGAAGACTGATTTTAAATGGCTCCGCTCCGGAGCCCTCGATTGTAAAGGGTTAATTTATACTGTACAGGCAGTTCATAATTTTGTTTAACATTTTAATGTATACAGTCTTCTCCGCACGGTTGGAAGGACTCACACGTAGAACAGTAACATCACTGTACGTGTGTGGTAAAAATTTGTGAGGAAACGTGTGAGGAAACAATTTTTATAAAATTGTGATACAAAAACAAATATAAAATTTTTGTCTGTTTAGAAGAATTATGATGTTTTTATTCAAATTAAATTTAATTAAGCCCGCAATGCTAAATTAGAAAAAATGAAATTCGTTTTTAAATTGTCATATTACAAGCGAATTTCGTTTTTCAAATAATTTTAAAATTATTTTCGGGCTTAATTAAATTTAGTTTGATTCAAAACATTGGACTAAGTAGTATAAAAGTCATTAACTGTGCCCCAAAAGGTACTAAACTAAACTAAAATTAATTTCAAAAATGTTCAAAACACTATAATAAAAATACATCCTTAAACCTATACATTTGGTCATCACTATTGTGTCCTAACGCCATTTTGCGAAAAATCGAAGTTTAGATTTCCAGCTAAAATTTGTTCACATTCCAAATAAAATTTTGATGGATTGCCAATTTTGGTTTAATGTTCTAACATTTCTGAATATTTTCAATACATAAAAATTAAGCTCGTAAATTGACTAACGGTCGCCGCCTATGAGACAATATCAGAAGCTTCCATTTTTTTTAAGTTTAGTCGATTAAGGCACACAACATTAAAGTTATATTTTTGAGCATAATATTTACGGCAACTTTAATCGCAGGCACTTACGAGTAAAGTATGCGAATGAATACTCCTAACTAAAAAGAATAACAGCAGTTCCACAAGGGAGTGTTCTTGGGCCGATCCTTTATCTCCTGTATACTAGAGATATACCAATTACAGAAGCAACAATGGCGACTTTTGCCGATGTCACGGCAATACTTGCAACAGCAAAAAACATCAATGAATCCACTAGTAAATTACAGAAGGCTACTAACCTGATATGTAGTTGGACAGAGAAATGGCGAATTAAATTAAATGAAGCAAAATCAGTCCAAGTGAACTTTACAAATCTAAAAGTTAATCATATACCAATAATGATAAACTCTATAGTAGTACCGCATGCGAACACTGCTAAGTATCTTGGCATGACTTTAGATGCTAAACTTAGATGGAAGGAACACATAAAAAAGAAGAGAGAAGAACTAAACATAAAATTTAGAAAGATGCATTGGCTCTTAGGGGACAATCTGAACTAGCGATCCATAACAAACTGCTGTTATACAAACAAATCCTGAACCTATATGGACGTACGGTAGCCAACTCTGGGGTTGTGCCAAGAGGACAAATATTAAAATCATACAATAAAATCCTGCGATGTATTGTTAATGCACCGTGGTACATTCGAAATGACAACCTCCATCGAGATCTAAAGATCGAGCTTGTCGCGGATGAAATTAAGCATCATGCAACAAAACACCTACAACGTCTGCACCAGCATGAAAATCTGGACATACGCTGTATGCTGACTACCACACCAACAAGAAGACTGCAAAGAATAAAACCATTGGACTTATCGCCACCAGGAGGCCAGTAGACTTACTGTGGCGAAAATCCAGTGGATGAGTTACACGAAACGGGGGATAATCATGTGATTGTGCCGGGTAATCAAATACTTTATTATGCATTGTAAATTACTAAATGGGTACAAGACTCAGTCGTAATATAAATAAAATAAAAAAAAAAACTTTAATCGAACTAAAAATTCAAAAGCGAATTCATTACATAAATTACTATGCCACTTGTATAGTGATTTCTTAGCTCTGCAGAAACTTCTGAGATTTCCGTTCTTTTTTATGTGAATATGCATTCGTAATAACTAATAAGGTTCTAATTTCCCGTGAGAATTCTTGATATATCTCAAAATATCTTGTAACTTTTAGGATGCGATATTAACTTTATTTGGGTTTTGGGCGCAAATTAAACGACATCGTTTACAGTTTTCTTGATACCCTTAAGCGAAATAAACGAACATATATGAATACATAAATCGTAAAAAAATATTTCTTCTTAAAAATAATTCTCCTGCGTGATGTATGTAAATTTAGCTATGATTTTTCAACAAGCCGAGTCTTGGATGGGAGACAGATGCTTAGAAAATATATATTTACATAAAAAGCGAGAAGATAATACAAAAAAACAATAAAGTACCGCAGAATTGTAAATTATTTCCGTTAAAACAATAATTATATATTCACAAAATATTTAAATAAGTAATATTCAGGCATGAATTATTAATGACGAAATTTTTCCGAGAAATTTTCATTATTTTGTCAGGATAAAATAAAAAAAATAAAAAAAAAATTTAAATTTCAACAATTTTTAATCTTATTTCGTTTGTTCCACGTTAACGTTGTATTTATTTACATAATATTTACTTAATTGTTATATTTATAAAAGCGGTTTTTCGTTTGTTTTATTTATTTACAGGTTTAAAGATGATAAACCATACCCGTGGCCAAAAGAAATTTCCTCATTTATATTATATCCCGAAGCGGGAAATCAAACGATTTATATAACAAAAATATCACCTGCTGATTACGGAAATTATTCCTGCGTGCTACGAAATGAGACCCATGTTATCGATCATGTAATTGAATTGCGAAAGGTGCAAGGTGAGTTGAAAAACAAATTATATTACAGAATGTGTGGTTGCATGAATATATTAATTAATTCGTAAAAACGCCAAAAAAATGCAAATTATTTTATTTTATTTGTATGTTTGTAAATATTTACAATTTTAATAATAATTTATTTTATGAGCGTGGTAGAAGGAGGTGTTAGGAGATGAGAATTCAAGGAAATTATTTTTATGATTTTTATTTTATTTTTTTTCATAAATATATAAATAAAATGTATTCTTTATGTGTTATTATGTTAATTAAATTAAAAAAATTTTCCGAAAAACTAATTAAATAAATATGGTTGACACAAAGTTTGATTGAAATATTAGATAGATATACTTAGATAATTTATTTGGATGCTTGCAACTTTGCATAATACTTTTGCATAATTATTTTCCTTTTTTATTTTTAAAATATGTAGTGTCAACGGAAAATTTCTAAGTTTAGCTAAAGTTGATTTAAATAAGACTTTTGTTCATTGTTAGTAAATAAGCAATACGCCAGAAATAATTTTTAACAATGCTAAAACTTATATTACATTCGGATGAGACCGATGTGTAGTTTTTCACAGAAGGTGTACTAACACAAATTATTGGTTTTTCAAAATAAAAATTTAGAGAGAACGTTAATTAAAATCTGGGTCAATTAAAATGGACCCAGCAGATATGCGCCTTTAGTACCAACCACAATAAACGGAGAGTCTTAAATTGTTTGTCACCTGTAGTGGGCACCATAGCAAATTGATCCCATAAGAATTTATTTCCGGGAATTAATGTTCTCGAGTATAATTAACTGCATTCCTTGGCTACATTTTTGTTTACGATTACACTTAAGCGAATTTGTGTATCTACCCTTTGAAAAACCTCACACCCGTTCTGATGAGAATATTCTCGATACCTACCTAGATTAATGGCATAAAACAAATTGAGAGTTTTCAAGTATTTGTTGATGAAATCAAGAGAAACCAGAATTAGACAATAAAGACCAAAATTTAGGAGGATAAAATATTATATAATTTATAAAAATTTGCGAAATTAAATTTTAATAAAGAATTAGGGAATTGCCAAAAAATTCATAAATAAATGCCAGTTACATTTTTTGGTAAATTTCAAAATTTTTAAATTATCAGAATTGACATAAATTAAAACCAAAACAATTCATAAACGTTTAAAAAAATTAGAAAACATTTGAACTAATTTTAATAATAAAAGTTACTAAAGAATATTAAAGATCAACGTCAAATTTTATTAATGATAGAATTCTAGAATATGTGTAGTTCTACCAATCCTACTCACGGAAAAAATTGTATATCCTTCATTTTGAAATTATTCAACTTCAGAAAAAAAATACTAAGCGGCATAACTAAGATTTCGAGGCCTTAGCTCTTAATATTGTTAGTGTAGCAGGCACAGCAAAAGAAGAGACACCTTGAAAAAAACATCAATATTTTATGATAAATTCAACGCTTACGATGCTTATCAATGTTAATGATTTGTCAAGATAACAGATCGTGTATACACAAAACAGTTATTGACAAAATACAGATAGCTTTGGCCCGGTTACACCAATGTTGAAGAGAAATGGAAAAATCCCATTTTCATTTTTTTCTGCTTCTTATATCCCTTTCAGATTTCGTTTTATTTTTAAAAAAATTTATTATTTATAAAAACATTTATTTTATGTTAAATAAATGTTTTTAGGAGTATGTAATAAAATTTTTTAAAAATGAAACGAAATATAACTTTTCACTTAGCACGAAATTTTCTTAGCACGAAATGTTCATCCCGAAAAGGCTTTTTTCAAAATGTGTATTTCGGCTATAATTTAAGGAAATTTCATTCCATCAAGAAAACTCTTAACCAAACGGTGTTCATCCTGAAAAATAATTTTAGAGAAATTGATTGAGATTTAACCGTACTACAGTAAATATATATTGAAAGTTCCTTTCGATACAATATACATTTCGGCCCGAATTTATAGTCGTAATTATTGCTATTGTTTTCGAAAATCGGGTTGGGGTTGAAATTCCAGAACCGAATATTCTAGGCGTAAAATTCCAAACCCAAAATTCCAGGACCCAAAACCCAAAATTCCAACATTGAAAAATTCCAAATCTAAAATTCCAAAATCCAAAATTCCACTCCAATCCACTTTCCTGAAAACAGACAAAATAGAGCGCGCGATTTTCTCTCTTTTTCAGGAAAATAAATTGCATGAGTTGCATGAGTATAATTTTAGAGGCTAACGGCTTCGGTAGAATGAGTAGAATTGTAGAGGCTAACGGCTTCTCCGCTTAGCCCTCCGAGGGGGTTTAGTTTTGAACTTCGGGGGACGTAGGAGCCGGGATCAGCAAACATGTCGCACTGCGTGCCGCACGTAGGAGCGGATTATATAGAATCTAGTAATGACACGTATTAGTGATATGTGGCCAACCCCTAATTTAACTTAGAATTGTAGAGGCTAACGGCTTCGGTAACTCTCACGGGCGAATTTTAGGTTTGGAATTTTTTTTGGGGAATTTTGTCCCCCCCCCCCCCCTATCCCTCGAAAATCATTTGAAAATCATGTCTAAAATGCGACAGGAATTTCGAATTTACTTTCTTGTTTTGGATATTCTGCAGCAATATTCATAGTAAGGGTTGTTACATTACAAACAAATGTTTTAGTGAGGTTTATAAATGAGAAAACTGTTACTATAATAGTAGATATAGTTGTAGCAACGACTATAAATTCGGGCCTTAGAGCGAATAAACAATAAGAAGTCAAATTTCAATTTATATATAGGCGCATTTTATTTAACCAAATTCGATAATTATTTTGTAATTTACTTTAGACACTGGCACGAAAAATGAAAAATCGCAATCGCCAAACAATAATTTTTTTATGTCAATATAAATTGAATTTGTTTTGGAAAACTCCATAAATATGTTTTATTTTTATCACTTTATTGTATTACTAGGGGGTACAGCCGGTCCTAGAACGGATACAATTATATACATATGTTGATGTCAAGCGGCCGCTGCCACAATCACCATTTGACCATTTAATATTTTTTAACAGTTATTTTTTAGTGAAGTAGGAATAGCTCGAGACTAAAGGCTTTTAAGGATTAGATTTCATTTAAATTAAAATTAATGTGTAGATTAATTATTTTAATTTAAAATAAATTAACCACCACTGTTTCTTTATGCAACTACAGTTGTTGAAGGATTTAAATACGATAATATTATGTGTGAGGCATGAAGCCTAAGGACCAACCTAAGAAATCATACATTTAAATTAAAGGTAATGCTTACAGTTGATTAGTAATTGCCCACGACCAAGGGAAACTTTCTTGTCAATTTTCTGAACATACGGTGTAAGACGTTATCACGTCAAAAAAAATATAAATTGAAAAACAAAACTAAAATGCCTTGACCACAATCGAACCCCGGACTTTAGCCGCTCTAGTCCAAAACATTTCTACTAAGCCATATCAACCTAAGGAAATTTATTTAATTTTCATTCTTATATTGTTTCAAACATAGCTTGCTTTGAAGTTTATGAAAGGAAAAATTTTTTTTACCGAAAAATTCTCATGGCTTACTACAACTTATAATACATATATGAAAGTTTTTAAATAATTTGTTGTAGTGTTTAGGGGCATCCTAAACGCGGACCACGTATTTTCTTGTGTAATTAAGGCCTTTTCACATATGAATCGCGATTTTTCTCGTACGAGTAAAAATGATTCACCGATTTCTCTTCAATTACATGGTAAAATATTAACTAGTCACTTGAAAAATAGTAAGTAAACAATTCCGAATGTAATATCATTGACAATTTTTTTAGCAAACGCACATTTCCTAATAATAATTGCAAAAGAGTGTTTTCTCGCGCGAACTTTCCAATACTGTAATAGCTATAAAGCGGAATGTTTAATTTAAAGTCAAATATTTGGTCATTACATAAATACCAAAAAAAATAATAATAAAAATTAAAAAAAATAAAATTAGATGAGGATCGAACCGAAAGACCTTTGCCGCTCTAGTCCAATACGTTGGCACGTTACCACTACGCCACAAACAATATAATAACCATTGTTTTATTTGCATTGTTAAATTGTTTTATTTTTTCAAAGCGTTCTACAGCCTCGTTAGCTAAATATATATATGTATTAATTAAAGGGCAAATACAAACAAACACGAATATTATTTTCTTGTAATGATAATTATTTTCAAAATCTCTTAAGGACTATAGCTTCGAGCCCCTGGCTCATTGTCAACTCTTACAAATATTCTGAAGTTTAAACAATTTTGTCTTTTACACGAATACCAAAATGGTATTGGATACACACCATATGTTGTAAATGGCCAAATAAAATGTGCCTTATATCTTATGTCGACTTCAGATATGTCCCCCTGAAATTGCCTATGATATCCGTCTCTTAATTCAAAGACAATTTATAACCCGAGCCTCATTAAAAAATAACGGGGCTTAAGGTAAAATTAACCAAAACATCTTACATAATATTTATGTATGTATATTGAAATACGGCCAATTTCGAAATTTCTTGCACCGATCTCATAGACGTTTTCTTTTACGGCTAAATAGCTTTTAAGTAAAAGATCAAGTCATAACCAGCATGGAAATTTTGACTAAACGTTCCAAAGCTCTAAATAAGGATGTTTGTATATGCCAAGTCGGAACCCAAACTAAGAATGAACAAGTCAAAATTGGAAAAACTACCCATACTTTTAAACGCAACAAAAAGTTGCGATTATTTCATAACATTAATAGCTCTGACAGACTGCGGTTTAATAAATCCGATTTAGTGAATTTTTAGAGTTTAGTCGCAGTATGTTAACCTCAATTTTAGCTAATCGCCTTGTTTTGCATAGAGTACTTGAACGAGTTTAGCTAAATCGGATTTAGTAAATCGCAGTATGTCTATGGTATAAGGGTCGATTGTATGAACACCGCCAAAGGATAAAAAAATCTAGAGTATTGATTAATCATAATATATGATAATAAACAACAACAGTTTTATAGCAGTTTTTTCTATGACATACGTTTTCTTTGATGTTTATTTTTTGTTGATATTTTCGCCAAATTTATGAACGCTTTAAAAAAAAATTGAATCGTCTGTTTTACAGCAGCTTTTTGTGTTAATGTAACATTTTTTTTATTTGATGTATGTTTCAGTAGATTGTTAACATTTACAATACCAATCACCCAATCACCATCAAGGATGGTGTGTGTTTTAATAAAGTAAATAAATTAGGATGGAAGAGTCATCTTCGTCGGACTCCGATATTTTAGAAAGAAGGGATTTGGATTTTGTGTTCGATATCCGACGTAAAAAAATGTATATATCATTGTAATAAACCTCTAAAATTTTATTCTAATGTGGAATTTCGACGAAGGTATCGATTTCAATAACCAATCTTGTTGACGCCATTTGTGAAAGAAAGTTGTTTAACTGGGACATGCACAGAATAGACTCCTTAGCAATACGTGGGGTACAATAGATAACTCCAATAATAACTCTACATAGGCAGTATTTTGTAGTCCATTAAGTTTGATTAATGAAGTATTTAATTGAAAAACCAACGATTTATGAATAAACATTAACATTTTGGGGCTTAGGTCTCAGGATTTCCCAAAAGCTCTTTTACACTGCCAAAAAATGGCAGTAGCTTTTTGAATTTTATAATCAAAGTGGTAGCAGAAAGCTTACTTTCCAAGAAGATACCAAGATTCTTTACACAGTCGGATCTAGTGATCGATTTCCCAAAACGAGAGGGAACACAGAAAACTTCAATATTTTTGCGCCTAATAAAGACTATTAAATCAGGTACTATTTAACAATGCTAAATACAATGCACGCTTGGAATAGATGAAGTAGATGCTCTTGTATGTGGGGAAACTCATACTGTAATTCAGTAGGGGAAATTCCATCTGGATCACCGATTTTGTAAGGTGGAAATGAGAACAGACTCTAACGCAGAAAGTTGTGCAGGATCAGGTTATGGGGCGTAGCCCCAATTTGGTTTCAACAGACAAGTTACTGGGCTCGGAAGCAACAAGATTTTGAACTGATGTCACAACCGGGGGAAATTAACAGAAAGGAGCAACCCACCATCCTCTCTATTGGAAGAGGTGACCGTTTGATAGACGAAGAGCATTAAATCTACAAACATCATTGTTAGCCAAAGCTTTATTAAGTTAATAATACAGCCATCAGGCAGTTAATTTTCTCACAAAAGTTTAACCACGACGATATGTGAGCTTGTCTTAAATTTCTTTTATAATCCTTTTAAGCTACTAAAATGTTAATCCAATTACCCTGAATTTTAGATTGTTTGGCTTTATTTTTTTAAATTTCTAACGAATTTTCTTAACCTTTTAAGTTCAGAACTCCAGAAAGGTTCTTTCTAAGAATTCTGGTTAGTAATAAGAGGACAAGAATTTTCTAAGGCAGTCGAAATTACCTTTGTAAGCAAAGGTGCTTGTAATTTAATGTCCTTAGCAGACCGAAATTTTTTCGTCGTGTAGGAATGCATATTTTAGGTGTAACAAGAGGAATGAGCTCAAAAGAGAAAAATTCCCAATCAGTTTCCTGTTACGGTATGGTTTAAACGGTGGTCTTTTGAGTTTAATAGAAAAAGAAATGCATCTGTGATCAGAAGTAAGAATATCGTTCGTCACTTTCCAAAATGAAGAAAAGTTGGTCTTTACAGCCTTTATTGAGAATTTGCAGCTCAGAAGAGCTTAACAAATTGAATAGAGAAGCCTCTCGATGGTTAATGTTTGAACTAAGCCAAATTCAGTGATGAGCATTAGCACCACAACCGCAATCACCAGAGGGAGGTATTTCTGCTTACTCCACAACAACAGGTTATTAAGTTCAACCGAAGGAGAACGTAATGACGAGTTATAGGAAAGATAAACTGATGCAAGGGCCACAGAATTGGCAGATTCAAGATTAATGATTTTTTTTATTTACGAAAAAAATAATGTTTACATAGGCATTTGCGAAAAATATATGTGTTTATTCTTCATTATTCATAAAAACAATTTGTGGTTAGAAAAGAGCTGTGAGCTGCTTCACAGCTTAATGCGAGATGCGGGAAACAGATGTGCATAATTTTTGCATGCAATGATGCACGCAGATATGCAGTTCTATACTTTTTGACATTTATTTGTTACACATTTAATTTTATTTTAGTCTTTTTTTATGTGAATAATGCATTATTTTGTCACAAATTAATTAATTTTTTCCTCCATTATAGCACTTGTCACAAAAAATTTATTTTCTGTTAACAAATTAAAAAAATTGTTTGAATAAAATAAAAAGTATACAAATTGTACTAAATTTTCCTATTTTACGTAATATAGCCTACTGATTGCGCAGCAAAATTAGAAAAAGAGACAACTTGCATAATTATGCATGTCATGCAGAATACATGTAACTGATTTCATAGGCACTAGCGCACTCTAGTTTTGATGCATGCATAATTATGCACATCTGTTTATCGCAAGAAACGATGTGCATAATTTTGCATGCATCAAATTAGAATGCACTAGTGTCTATGAAATGAATTACATGCATTCTGCATCGCATGCATAATTTTATGCGAGTTTATTTCTAATTTTGGTGCGCCTACAGATACATTACGTAAAAGTAAACAAATAAACAAATCTCGTACAATTTCTGTAATTTTTTTTTTTTTTTAAAATTAATTTTTTAACTTGTTGACAGAAAATATGTTTTGTGTGAAAGTGCCAAATTGGAGGATAAAAGTTAATTAACTTGTGACAAAATAAGTCATCATTCATACTTTATATATAACATAAAAATTGTATATTAAAATTAAATACGTTAAAAAAATAAATAACTGCATGCAGCTCATGGGTTTTGAATGCATATCTGCGTGCATCACTGCATGCAGATATTCTTCATATCTGTTTTCAGCATAATGCTGGAAACAGATGTGCAAAATTTTTGCATGCAGTGATGCACGCGGATATGCATTCAAAACACATGTGTTGCATGCAGTTCTTTAATTTTTGACGTTTATTTGATACATATTTAATTTTTATATACAATTTTTTTGTATGAATAATGTCTTACTTTGTCCCAAATTAATTAATTTGTATCCTCCATTTTGGCACTTTTCACACAAAACATATTTTCTGTCAGCAAATTAAAGAAATTGATTGGAGAACATAAAAAGTATACAAATTGTACTAGATTTGTTTTCTTTTACGTAATGTAGCCTACTGATTCGCAGCAAAATTAGAAATAGAGACAACTTGCAGAATTCTGCAAGGCAAGCAGAATCCATGTGTTTCATTCCATATAAACCATTTCGTGTTTTCTAATTTCGATGCTTGCAGAATTCTGCACATCTGTTTCCACCATAATTCTGCATGCATCGAAATTAGAAAAAACTATAGAAAAATACACGGATATTGCTTACCAAGCAGAATTTTGCAAGTTGTCTCTATTTCTAATTTTGCTGTAAATCAGAAGGCTAAATTACATAAAAGAAAACAAATCCACTACAATTTATAAACTTTTATTTTTCTCGAGCAATTTTTTTATTATGTTGACATAATTTTTGTTTTGTCAATGGCAGTTTCACGGAGGACAAAAATGAATTAAGTTGTGACAAAATAAGGCAGTATCCATATAAAAAATTGTATATTAAAACTAAATATATAACAAATGAATATCGAAAAATGTTTAACTGAATGCTGCACATATTATGTTTTGAACGCAGATCTGCGTGCATCACAACATGCAGAAACTTTGCACATTATAAAAAAAATGATAAATTAAAATTAAATGTGTTAAATGTTAAAAATTATATGTAGAACTGCAAGCAGCATATGTGTTTTTGAAGTTAAAGTTCTTCTGGTAAATAACCAGAAAATCATTACGATTTTTCGAATTGTTACGAACAGTGAAATTATCAAAAATTTTACAACTTCAGCTTCGATCTGATATCTGAATGAGAATCACGAAAAATTTAATTATTTTCCTGTGAATCTCATCAGTCTGTAGCGACTGAATTGTTAACTACATGATTGATTATTTTTTATATATAGAAAGCAACATGTACTTTAAGCATTAGCGAATTGTACGCAATACATATTAAATATATTTTATTATCTTGAGTACATATACATTATTTATAATGGAACGCGCAAATTTTACCAAAAATCACTGAAACGTCAAAAAGTTAACAACAACGTCATATTTTTCAACACAAATTTATTAAACCATTAATACATTTAGGTTTTCACAAATCGTGTAGCAATATTAAGAAATCGTTGTGTAATGAGAACATTTCCACACGATTTTAGTATACGACGTAAAGGCACCTTTTCTTATATATGTAATTTAAATTCAAAAATCATCATCGAAAGTATAGGTTACTACACTATCGTAGAAATAGTAGATTGTTCTACAAGTAAAGACAAGTGATGGTTTTCCAGCGAGTAAAATTGTTTAATTTACGAGCGAGCGCTAGTGAGCGAGTGGATTAACAATTTTACGAGCATGGAAAACCACTTTTATTACGTGTCGGACATGCTATTTTTTCGTGTATTTGACGACAAATCAGGTAAAAATAAAAAAGGTAGACCCAGTTTGGATCAAAGTATGTACCTATGCATAGCATGAACATAACAATCGCAGTAAGCAAATAAATAAAAGTCAAAAATTCAAAAATCATTTGGAAAAAAAGCGTTTCTATGAAGAAAAGTGTTTATAGTGAAGAAATGTGTTGCTAAGGAGAAAAGTAGCAGTTTTCTTTACTGTTTTCAGCTAAGAAATGACACTCTTTGCCATTTATGAAACACGAAAAAATAAATTTGTGTTGATCCGTACAAGTTTGTAATTTTTTATGTTTCTGCTTACATATTTATAAATGTTACAGGGCTATTGTATCGTAGAAAAAATAGCGTGTATAACTCATGTGAAAATGAGTCATTGCAATACTCAAGTGATTGCAGCCCTCGCTATCGCTCAGGCTGCAAATTTCACTTTCATATTGCAATGACTCGTTTTCTTCACTTGTTATACAATATACTATTGTTTTACAATTTGGTGGAAAATAAAAAATTTGTAGCGTTGGCAATAAATGCAAATTAAAATCTATAATATTTTTGCTTATTTTGTTGTACGCACAATCATTAAAATAATTTTTATTTGCACCTTTGATTTTAATCAAAAATGTATTCCCATTGGTGGATCTGATTTATCTGTCATTGAAAAACTATACATTTTTCCATTTTTTATCATTACAGATAATATTCCGGATACACCGCTCTCAACTTTCCAGCCAAAAGATCAAATCGTCGAACTAGGCCAAAAAGTGCGATTCTACTGTGAAGCATTTGTGGGCAAAATCGATTTACCCGATGCTAAAAACTACATCAATTGGTACCAAGTGTTCGACAATCAATTCTTTCAAGCACCGGCGAACGGTATCCAAAAACGTATAGAAATTGATGATGGAAAAATAATTGGCGCTTACTTAAATATTGAGAAAACATCGTTACACGATTACGGCCGATATGTGTGCCGCATCGATATTGGTAATCCAGATCATCGGCTAGAAATGTCCGCGTGGCTATTTCCAACAACCAGCGAGTCAAATAATTTACTAACGCCACTATTGTTGGCCTCTTTGGCCGCACTGATAACGTTATTTCTTATCTATAAATTTCGTTGCTTTCCGTTGCGCGCGTTATTTCTGCCAAATGGAAATAATTTAAATGACAATGATTGTTGCAAACAACAATCGAAATTAGGTGATACTAAAAATAATCATAACAATAGTAATAGTAATAATGTTAATAATTTAAATAAAAATAACAATAATAATAGTAGTACACAGCATAGTGTAGATATTTATAGTAACAATAACAATAGTAGTAGTGTTGTTAATAATGAAACAAAGCTAAGTGTTTGAAGACAAAACAAAAATCGTATTTAAATAATTGTTTATTTTCAAAAATTAATATAATTTAAAAAAATCAACTATTCGTTTTATTATTTAAAAAAAATTAACCCTAAAAATTCCATCGTTTTAATTTTGTTATTAACAAAACAAAAACCTGAATGTAAATTATTTTATTTTTGATATTAAACATAAAAAAATCCATGAATCTGAATTTATAGAGAAACTAAATTTAAGATACATACATAAATAATATAAATATATTTTTCTAAATTATAAATTATTATTATTATTATTATTATTATTATAAATATTTGATTACTTAATGATAATGGTACGATTATGTAAAAGCGTCTAAAACCAAAATAATTTGTTTTTTTTATTATTCGTAGTAAAGGCATAGACATTTATACTAGATTTCTCATTTCATAGTAACTAAAGGAAAAAAACAAAAACTTCTGATAATTCCAATGTATCGTTGTGTTGTGTATTTTATAAGGCAATAATTTTAGAATGCGTTGCAAATATAATACGTATATGCAATACACCGATAATATTTGAATGGAAAATTTTTGTTTTTATTTTCTGTTTTTAGTCAAATGAGAGATCTATTATGATTGTCTATGGTAAAGGTATCCAAAACACAGTGTTGTGCGATGATAAGAATGAATCAATAAATTTTCGGATAATTAAATATAAATAAATTATGCTATGTATTATTAATTAAAAGAATTAATTATTAGAAAACTCATAAACTACATTATATTATTGTAATCAAGTCCCAGTTAATTTAAGATTTAAGTATTGTACTGTATATTGAATATATGTATCTCTCGTACGTGTGAAAATGATATTATAATAAAATAAAATAAAAACTTTGTATAATTGTGATGTTGACAGATCTAAGTAAGGAGTTGTTTTAATTAATAATTATTAAAAGGTAGATGTGTGGGTCCGTTATATATTATGTAACCAATAATTTATAGTTGAACTTGAAAGATAATTTATATAAATCAATTAAGTGGTGGGTCAACAATTATAAATAAATATAATAAACGGTTTTTAAGTGGTATTGCTGGTACGTACCGTGTCAACAATCTGATCCCATCGGCTTCGATCGCAAGTTAGCTCTTCATATTGCCCTAGACAACCAGAAGATGCTAAATCGTTCTCTACGATACAAGAAAATGTTCGATTTTAAGAATGAAAATATAAAGGGCTAAAACCTCACGAGGTGATCAGAACTTCGGTCTTTGGCTCTTCAATGGGGATAACATTCACCTGTGCCATAAAGTTGGTGTGGCAGTTTTGACAGAAGTGGTTTCTATTTTAACCAACATTTATTTACTTATACAAAAACAGCCAAATAGGTCAAAAGCTTCAGTAACATAGGTACAAGTACAAGCATCTAATTTAACACGAAAAATCGTATTCTAGAACTTTACACCGAAAATAGTATAAAAATTATACTGATATTTCTAACCGGGTAAGTGGCCATATTCCAGAACTGTATCCAAATATCATTTTAGAATCCCATTTCCAATATACACATATCAAATTCAATCATAATATGGTAAGGAAAAACCAAGTTCCATCCTACTTGGCCATATTCCAGAGCTTTATCCAAAAATTATTTTAGAATTCCATTCTCAACACACATATCGAATTTCATCATAATCGGTTAAGAAATGGACAAGTTCGATCATACTTGGCCATATTCCAGAACTTCATCCAAAACTCATTTTAGAGTCCCAATTGCAATACACATATCCAATTGCATCATAATCGGTTGAGAAATGGGCAAGTTCCATCATACTTGACCATATTTCAGAACTTCATCCAAAAATCATTTTAGAATCCCATTTCCAAAGCACCTGTCGAATTTCATCTTCATCTTAATTTACTCCACCTTATCTATTTTCTGTTCAAAATTTCTATCTTTCATCGTTTGCTGCTTTTAAAAACATGAAGATGAGAAATGTCCTGTCGTCGATTGTTAATAAGCAAGAAAACATTTTAAAATATGAATCAATTAATATCGACGATATTTCACTCAAAATAAATTATTTTAAAGAACTTAAAGATTTTTGTGCACACACAATTTCAGCTAATACGAAAGTGGTCACTGTGAAACGTTTTGAAGAAACAGGATCTGTTCAAAAACGTCCTGTTTCTGGTAGACCGTCGACAGCAACAAATGCAGAAAAATCATTAGATGTTTTGTTATCTTTTGTACAGGATCCACATCAATCAACTCGATCTATAGCATTACAAAATGAAATCGATAAAAAATCTGTACTGAAAATTTTAAAGGTTAAGCTTCCTGTCAACACGACACACCTAGGTGTGTATTTAATTTTTTGTAACTGAATGAAGTTTTTTTTCTAATAAAGTTAAATGAAATTTTCATTATGATATCGTTTCTATATTTAATGTTTATCCGTCTTTGATGAAAAACTCTTGATTACACTCATCCTACTCATACTCACCAGTGGTTGAACGTGTTGGTAAAAGTGGTTTTATTCTCGTGTTGACACGAAGGTTAATAGGTTTCATCCCTATAAAATAAAACTAGTGCAAGAGTTAAATGAAGATGCTCCTGATCGTCGTAGCGAATTTTGCGAGAGTTCACAGTTTTAATCACTCAAAATCCTCAATTTAAGGAATATTGTTTTTTCAGATGAGGCAACGTTTATGTTGAATGGAAATGTCAACAGACACAACTGCAAATATTATTATTTTTTTTTTTTTTCGCTGGCGCTACATCCCATAGAGGGATTTGGCCGCTTCATACTGAAGTTACGTAATCATTTTATTAATAGATAATGAGTGATTAATTCATTGATCCTACCCTTACTTAAACCAGCCGTGATTTTTTCATCACCCGCCGGGAATCGAACCCGGGACCTCCGGAGCTTAAGCAAGCATGCTAACCACTGTGCCACCGGGGCGGCAAATATTGGTCTGCTACAAATCCCCACTGGATGAAAGAAAGCTATACCCAATATCGTCAAAAGTTGAACGTGTAGGCAGGTATTGTAGATGACACAATAATTGGTCCCTTCTTTATTGACGAAAATTTAAACGCAGGAGATGATTTTGAAAACACATGGTTTCAGCAAGATGGAGCTCCGCCACATCATGGAGTTAATGTCAGACAATTCCTGGACGCAACGTTTTACCAATGATGGATAGGTGGAAGAGGCACGATAGAATGGCCTCCAAGATCTCCAAACCTAACACCCTTAGATTATTTTCTGTGGGGTTATTTGAAAAATCGTGTTTACAGAACCAATTCCCAAAATCTTGATGAATTAAGACATAGAATTGTTCAAGAAGCTGCCCTCATTCCAAGAGAAGTTATTCAAAGTACAGTTCAAGCGTTTTATAATAGGATTGGTTACTGCCAAGAAGTTAATGGGGAACAATTCGAGCATCTACTATAAATTGATTCATTTATTGCGACGCTCTACAAAAGCACCCAGAAGTGAGAGGCAAGGGAAACTCAATCCAAAAACCATCCCAACAGTGAGGAGCAAGGGGAACTCACTTCAAAAAATACCCCAAAGGGTGCAGAATCCTTCTATATCCACGTCGTTGTTCCCGGGTTGCGCCAGAAGATGGATGCTTGCGCTGAAAATCAATACTTTCATTCAAAAATAGTTAGCCTTGAAGATTGTATTCAAGATAAAATTTCTAAAGCTAATCAGATCGAACTGACCAAGGTTAGGTTAGGTGGCGGTCCACTAGGACCAGGCATAGACACAAAAAGTTCCGTAGCCGTACCACAACTTAAAAGTTTTCCTCCAACTCATTGAAACCACTTTGAGCTTGCTGCGAAGCGCTCCTGACGTCCATCCTGCTGAGTTCCATCAGGTCGTTGAAGGGAGGTGCTCCTAGACACTTTAGTCTGTTTCGTGCCAGACGAGGACAGGTGCAAAGAAGATGAAGTACTGTCTCTTCCTCCTCCTCGTCCTCGCAACTACGACAGTAGTCATGTGAGAAGAAACCAAGTCTACTCGCATGTCTGCCTATGAGACAGTGCCCCGTAATCACTCCAACAACCACACTGATCTGACCCCGCTAAAGTGAGATCAGCTGTTTGGATCTCGCCAAGTCAAACTTTGGCCAGACCTGCCGAATTATTACGCATGAGGTACTATTTGACCATCTGTTCGTCAACTTACTAGCTTCCTCTTGAAGCAGCAGTTTGCATACCGCAAGAGGCATTTCAATATCCTTGTTACTGTTTGAGATGTGGTTCGTTGTACCACGTCGAGTCAGTTCATCGACTTTTATATTCCCTTTACTACTGAAATGTCCTGGCACCCATATAATATGAATGTTAACTGATCTGTCATCTCGTTAAGAGATGGGAGACAGTCCTGGACTACTTTCGACGTGAGGAGGTGTGATTGAAGCGCTTTAATGGCAGCCTGACTGTCCGTGTATATGCGAATATCACAAGTCGATATTACATTATACCTCAATCAGTCCACGACTTCCTTTATCGTAGTTACTTCAACTTGGAAGATGCTACAGTAGTCGGGGGACAGAAGAAGAGGTTTAACATAAGTTCCAGTGCAGAACACCCCAGCCCCGACTTTTCCATACCGTTTTGAACCATCAGTGAAGAATTTTAAAACCACTGTTTCCAAAACTGCATCCATCATCCAGTCCTCTCTGGATGGGATAATAGTTCGGAACTTTCTATCAAAAGATAGTAATGGGACAGTATAGTCGGTGGTCTTGGGAAACCCTTTATTACAAAGTATAGATGAGTACCCCGTATTGTTGCAGGTCCACATTAACGTGGATTTCAGTCATATGGCAGTCCAAGCTGCCCATTATTTTCTCAAGATATCTAGAGGAGTCAAAAATAGCAGAGTCTCCAGTGCCTGAGTGGATGTGCTCCTCAGTGCACCACTGATCCACAGAGAGATTATTCTCTAAACTGTTGTCAACAACTTTTGGTTGACAGTTTTGTCCAGAGCAGGCCACCAGACTGTTACCCCATACAGAAGAATGGGTCTGACTACTATAGTGTATAGCCAAAGGATCATGTGGGGCTCCAGCCCCCATTCTTGCCCAATGGCATTTTTGCAAGATTATAGCGCTACCGTAGCTTTCTTTACTCTTTCCATAATATTAGGTTTCCAGTTTAATTTACTGTCCAAAACGAGACCCAGAAACTTTGCTTCATCTGTAAAAACCAAGTTGAAGCCATTTAAAGTGAGAAGATTGATATGAGGAAGTTTATATTTCCTGGAGAAGAGAACCAATTCGGTTTTGTGTGGGTTCACATTCGACCCACAACCATTGGCCCATAATGAAAGAATGCCCAGAACAGTTTGCATGAGCTCACTAAGAGTGCCGGGATATTTGCCACGGACACCAATAGCGACGTTATCCGCATAGGCAACCACCTTGAAGCCACTTTCGTCCAGCTTCAGTAACAGATCATTTATGACTAAGTTTCAAAGCAGGGGGGGGACAGTACGCCACCAAGCGGCGTGCCTCTGCTTACAAATCTACTGGCGGATGATTTCTCCAGACTGGCATTTATGATCCTCCATCTTAGCATTTGATCTATCCAGTCCTTGAGAGATTCATCCACTCCTAGATTCGAAAGTGCCCGAGTTATAGCCCCTGTAAGCACGTTGTTAAAGGCTTCCTCAATGTCCAAAAAGGTTACCATCGCGTAGTCTCCATATTCGAAAGATTTTTCGATAAAATATGTAAGAGAATGAAGAGCAGTCTCTACAGATCTCCCCTTGCAGTAGGCATGTTGAGATTTAGACAGCTTTGCCGGCACATAGAGGCACGATTGTGAGTTTCAATGTAATATGAGCTTCAATTTGTCTTTCCAGTATTTTGAACAGGAAAGAAGACAAGCTAATCGGTCTAAGGTATTTGGAACTGCAGTGTGACCGTTTTCCCGCCTTAGGTATGAAAACAACCTTCACTTCCGTACATTTACTAGAAATGTGACATAGTTCTAGGATGCCTCTGAAAATTACCTCTAACCAGGAAATGGTTAGATCCGTAGTTTTCTGTATATCCGCAGATGTAATACCATCAGGTCCTGGCGACTTTTATGGTTTAAAGCTGCTTATGGCCCACAGAATCTTTCTTCTGCTAATAATTTGGCCTACGAGGCTACTTGCCCTATTACCTGCTGATATAGTAGGTGCAGATTCGGAACAACCAGGAAAGTGAGTCTCCAGTAGTAGTTTCAGCGATTCCGCACTATTTGTGGTACATGCTCCATCCGGCCTTTAAAGAAAGCTTGGGATGGAAGGAGCAGTGGATAGTACTTTACGCAGCCTGGACATCTCTGAAGACTCCTGAATTTTGCCACAGTATAGTCTCCAAGATCTGTTCTTGGCCGTTCTTAATTGATATTTGTAAATTTTGAGGACTTCCTTATAAGAGTCCCAGTCTACAGCGGCTCTTGTTTTCCTAGCTGTTTTAAAGAGTCTTTTGCATCGTTGACGTGCTTGTTGAATCTCCTTGGACCACCAGGGTTGGCGAGATTTACCCCTAGGTCTACTAAGAGGACAAGAGCCCAGCACCGCTTCATTAAAAGCGCTGAACAGCTCGTCCACTAAGCCATCTAGTTCTACCGTAATCTTTGGAGGTTTAGGCACCGGCACTGGGAGTAAATTGCCCAGAATAGTTCTAAAGATATCCCAGTCGGTTTTCCTCCTGTTCCCGTAGAAAGGGCTGTTTGCAGAAACCAAGTCCATTTCAAATTGTAGATAACAATGATCAGAAAAGAAGTGGTCTTCCGACACTTTCCAGTTTAATAGACTTGTCGCATAGTATAAACACATATAGTACTACCACCGTAGCTTCACCGGTGAAGTGTTAGATGGCGATACCGATATCGTTTTTAATTTTTCAACAAATTTTTATTTTCAAATTCGCCTAACTTATAGTCAAAATCGCCTAAATGTCATCTATTATGTCTATCTATTAAACTTTAATCAAAGTAGTTGCGTCGAAATTTTCTTTTTCGTTCAACCAACGCAAAAACCATATTTCTTTCCTTTGTTCGCGGATTATTCTAAAAAAAAAAAAAAGAATAAAATCGTAAAATTTTTATCAATGAACAAAACAAATACATACATAATGAAAGAATGAAAAATAAAAATATTTTCACAGCCATTATTTTGTTGTAAAGAAAACCGGTTTTAATATTATTTTTGGTTAAACATTTTTATTCAAATTCGGTTTCTCTGTTCCGTTTTGTTAACAGAATGAATGCCACTTATTGATTTTGCACGTTAAATTAAAATTGCTTTTAAATGATGGCTGTTAACATGTTAGAAGCTACTTTTGGAAGCAACAAAAAGATTGGTTCATCGAAATACAATATGCACATGGGGCATTTGCATTTAAATCTCACATGTTTTTGTCCCCAAGGATTTTTTTAATGAATTCGATTTTTTTTCTAAATATTACACAGATAATTTTTAAAGAGTATAAGTTTACTTATTGATCATAATACAGAAATTTATGAAAATGTATTTTTTTAAATTATTTTGGACTTTTACCGTCATGAACGTTACTTTACTTTTCATAAACGTTGCTTTACTTATTTTAGATAAATTGTGAAATTCAAAAACATAAATTTAATTTACCGACGATTATTCACATTGGTGATAGAGGTCCACTTCCAAATGGTATACATATTAATCTTTTGTATTTTCAAATTAATAATTTTAAAAATAACGTAATAACGTATTTTGAAGTAACTTTCATGAAATAGCACAAAATATTATGATAATAAAAAAAAATGCAAAACCCAAATCTGCTCACGCCCAGCGCCTTTCCAAAAGAAAAAGAAATATGATTCAAAAATTATAATGTACTTTAATTTTTTTTAATTCGTTTATTATAAGCATGAAACTTGAAAACATTGAAATGTGAGATTTGGCCGTGTGGACGTGATCTAAACCCGACAATATTTTTCTACAAGGAAATTTTTTTTCGTTGCGTTGATCAAATGCATTGTTTTATTATTCTTGTATTTCGCATTATAATGTACACACATAGTTATATAAATACAAATACATATCTTATTTAAATTTTTTGGATTAATTGTTATTAAAATGGAAAGCAAAACATACATACTTCCGAATTAAAATCTAATTAAAGTTTGAAATTTATTACAGGAGGTTTCAAATATAAAACATGTAATATAATAGACTTGTACATTAGTTAAAAAAAAAAAAGGTACAACATTCAAATTATTTTAAAAATCAAAAAGCGGAAACCAAGTAGGACACAATCCAAGTGGGACAATATCCTGTATTTGACATTGTATTTTTTGTATTACAACTGGAATTTTCTCGGTTCCCTGAATTTATTCCTCGTGAATTAATTCCGCCGAAAAAAATTAATTAATTTTGCGACAATTCCACCGAGAAGTTAGGTAAATCATTTGAATTATGAATCAGTCCGGGCGAATTTCGCAAAAAATGGCAAAAACTTTTTCGTAAAATCAGTATAATTCTTAAACCAGCGAATCAAATAAACAGTATTGTAGTTAAATTCGCAGATTAATACGAATTTATTCCTTGAGAACTTAATTCATTTTCAAAACGAATTAAATGCGATAACATTCAATTTTTAAATTCGAATTAAATCTACAAAATATGAATGACTAAATTTCTATTTAGTCAAAAATATTTTAAAATTTTTCGGGATTCCACAAATAGTTGCCATATGCATCAACATTATGAATCACAAATATTTTTGCATCAAGTTCAATTCAGTTTGAAAGATGAGTATTCTTCATAATATCATACTGTTCCTCGTTTCTGACCTATGTATATACCTACGAGAGGAAAAATCATGCAACGAACACACGTCTGAACTAGGCTTCCTCAAACGGGATACTGGTCCCAGAAGTATGACCGGGAAATTCCGGGTTTTCTCGGTTTTCAGTTTATTTAGTGTTAGTTGTCTTTAAATAAAATCCGCATAGGAAATTGAGAAATTTTCAAATGAAATTCTGGGATCTCGATTTCTGTATCAAAAGTATGACCGGGATTTCCTGGTTTTCGATTTTTTTATACATATATACTGGTTTAACTACATAACGGTACAGGAATAATATATTACTAATTAGGGATTGTCCAACTCTGATTTCCGATTGCCCTTACACCTGAATGTGGAAAGTTTAAATATCCCGTATACAAGTTTATCTATCAATAGCATTTTGAAGTCAAATTCAGGCCGATTAGGAATGAACTTGGTTATTACTTAACCAATTATGATGAAATTCAGGATGCAAGATGGAAATGGGATTCTAAAACTGGTTTTATATGATTTCTGGAATATGGCCAATTACGAAGAAACTTAGGCGTTTCTTAACCGGTTATTATCAAATTCAGCCTGCACTATAGAAATGATATTATAAAATAATTTTGCATAGGTAAAGTTCTGGAAAATGGCTTATTAGGAAGGAACATGAACAAAAAGTTCTAAGATGAGTTTTTGTTGAAGTTCTGGAAAATGGCCAATTGGAAGGAACTTGGTGATTTCTTAAACGATTATGATAAAATTCAGGATGCATGATGGAAATTGGATTCTAAGGTGAGTTTTATATGAAAACCTGGAATACAACCGATCAGGATAAGGAGCTTAGCCGTTTCTTTACTGATTAGGTGAAGTTCTGGAATACGGCCAATTTCCTTATAGCCAGTTTCCAGAACTTTGAGTAAAAATCATTTTCGAATACCATTTCCATCGTGTATGCTGAATTTCATCATAATCGGTTAAGAAACGGTCAAGTTCCTTCTTAATAGGCCATATTCCAGAATTTCATCTAGAACTCTATGGTTGGCGATTCAATCAAAAACACTTTCACAGTTTAAAAAATTGTGCCCCTGAGAATGACAGAATGTACCGTCGAAACGTCGGGTTTTTATTAAATAATTAATAAAAAATGAAATATGAAGCAAAAAACCAAATAAAATTATTTTGTTATAACATAAAGCTTAAAAAACTAAACTAAATATAAATAAGGACCAATAAACGAAAAAAATCTTCTACAAGCCTCAATCTTTGTAAAAGGCACGTTACACGGCCCACTGTTAGGTAGAGTTACATTTTTAATTATTTACTTTTTTGTGTAACCGCCTCTTTTGTAAACAATTTTAAAATTTTATAAATGTGTATACAGATTTCGCAGATTCAAAATATGAGATATTCTGAATAATTCGAAACTATGGTGACGCGAATTTTTAAAATTAATACTTCTTACAGCTGATTTTTGAATACTTGCGGTACTCCGCTATCAATTGTTAAATAGTCACTAAATACGTCGTGAACCTGAACACACCGAGTGCGGTTAGATAAACATGACTCAAGCAGGGCATATGGAGTACCTCCAAACCCAGCGTGCTTCAACTTTAACAGTAATGCTTTGTATGATACGGCATCAAAAGTCTTTGTAATATCCAAAAACAACCCAGTAACCTTCTTACCACCATTCAAACCATCTTAAATAGTGTGCAAAAAATCTATAAGAGCATCCTCTGTTCCAATATTATACTGATATCGGTACTGTTACTGTCTGTTGCTAAAAAGAATATTTTTTAAAGAAATGCTATAATTCGTGATTATATTTTTGAAAACTAGAAAGTTAGGAAATTGGTCGATAATTTGAAACACTAAAACGAGAACTTTTTTTGAATAAAGGAATACGAATGCCAGTTTTCATTTTACTTGGAAATACACCAGAAACTAAAATCACCATGTTCCTTCCTAAATGGCCATTGTCCAAAACTGTATGTAAAAAACATTTTAGAATCCCGTTTCCATCGTGCATGCTGAATTTCATCATAATAGGTTAGGAAACGGTCAAGTTCCTTCCAAATTGGCCATATTCCAGAACTTCATCTAAAACTCATCTTAGAATCTCATTTTCGTCGTACATGCCGAATGTCATCATAATCTGTTAAGAAATTTTCATGTTCCTTCCTAATTGCCCATATTCCATCGTGCATGCCCAATTACTTCATTATATACGGCGAGTGTTTGCAGTGTTTGCACACAAATCAAAGCAGATTTTTTTTAATTTTTTTCTGTATACAGAAAAATTGTATTGTTTGATTGTATAAGTAGTGAAAAATGGTGGTTTTCTTTTCTCATCCTACCTAAAAATGTAGAGAGATTTTCTTCTACGATTTTTCAATCATTAATTCTAAATATATTGAGGATGCAATTTACCGAATAATATTATTCAATTCGAGTGAATTTTAGTTCATAAATATTTAAGCCAAAATGTCCAAATTTATATTAGTGGAAATTAAAGAAGTAATATTTATGCCCGTATTACGGGATTTTTCTTCTAGTTTCATCATAATCGGTTAATAAATAACCAAGTTCATACCTAATCGGCCTGAATTTTATTTAAAAATGCTATTAAATGGATATTTAAACTTTCTACATTTGGACCTAAGGGATAATCAAAAATCAGAAACATGCCAATCGCCAATTAGGCTAATAAACCGACTGAACCGCTGAATAAAAAAAAAGCATTGATTTTATATGGCACTTAAACTATATCTTAAAGTTTTCCCATCCAATTAACACATAATGCAGTCAAAAATAATCTTCAAAACCGGTTTTTACAATAATGTAATGACCTAATGACATTGGCAATATATTATTGTTTCATCCATCCTTCATTATGAATGAATTTTTATTTTGCTATGCGTATTGCGGTTTTGTTGATTTTTTTTTCGAAATTGTGAATGACGACTACCTCGCTAATCTAAATTAGTAGTATTGGTGTATTTTGTATACACAGTATTACGCAGTATTTCAATAATATGAAATATGTTAGAGTAGGATAAAACATGTACACGTGTACAAAACCAATCCAAATGTCTATTAAGTATTGTGTGGTTTTGTTTCTATTGTATTAATTAGTTGCTCTTGCATATATTTAGGCGACTACTAGCGTTTTATCCTAAGTGTTTACTAGCGATCGACGCGACGTCTGGAACTTCACCGGTGAAACATTTTTTTCGTATGATGGTAGTACTATATGTATTTATACTATGCTTGTCGTCAGAAAGTTTGAGACAAGTGTAATATCTAATGCCTCCTGTCTATTTCTAGTTATAAAAGTCGGCTTATTGCCTTTGTTGAAGGTTAGTACTTAGAATATAATCAAGGAGCAACTCACCTCGTTCAGTTGTGTTCGTACTTCCCCACATTGTGTGATGAGAATTTGCATCAATCCCCAGGATGACTCCTACCTTGCGCTTTTGAGCCTCCAAAATTACCTTACAATACCATTGGTTTTTCCAGTACAGTCAGTGACTCCCTGTTTAAAATTAGTCAGCCCTTGGCTCCTCGAGCTCAGTAACTTTCCAGTTGTGCGTTGGCAAATCTGAGTTACAAACCTGCAGCAACTGGAGTATCACCTTTGGATCGACAGGCTCCAAAGGGATCCACAAACTGGCTCTCGGCCTACAGGGGATCTCTTCCCTAGCTTTAACAGCAAGGCTGGCTCCGGGCCACACCTCGCCAAGTCCTTCCACTGCCTTCGTGTGGAGCAGAAGAGATCTCTGATCCGCACATACAGTCAGTTTCACCCGGTTCCTGTGCCTGCCCGCATCCCGACAAGTCGGAGCAGGTCCTGGGTTTTCTGACAAGACATTCAGGTAGGTGGAGGTTAAGGCCCTTTCCACCTTTCTCCAATTGGTGGGCGTAATACTGACATCCTCTTGGGACTGGTCAACAACTGCAACAACCAGCTGATCCTTGAGTACCTCGTGTAAAGGCCTCATTTCGGTAGCGTGGAGCTTCGTTCTTTTTGCGATCTTAGGACTTTCCTCCTGAGATCTGTTTCTTTTGACCTTTAAGCCAGCACGAGGACCTTCCGACTTCTGTTAGGTGACTTTTTTCGCCCACGCAAGCGTGGCTTTATCTTTTTCCAGCCTGTCTTCTGGCGAGATGTTGTTTATCTTATCCAGGGCCTTCCAGGCCTTTCTCCTAGTATTATAGGTTGGTTTTGAGGAACCAGCTTCATTGGTGCTTTGGTTCTGCATTGTATTTCTTTGCTCAGACTTGGTGACCCGAGTGGAGTGACCAGCCTCATTTGAGCTTATGTCCCGTTGTTTGTTTGTAGGTTTAGAGGCAGGCCTAAAGACCCGAGGCTCCTTCTCTACATTTTCCGGTTTTGTGAGAGATCCGAACTCTTTTGTTTGCTGTTTTTTTTTATTTGGTTCTCCCAAATTTTTGTCCCACGAGTAGCGGAGAAAAGAGTGTCCATCTGTGCAGAGATCCGGAATACACAGATAAGGCTACTTAATCCGGAGGGCGCCAGGTATCCTGATCCACTGTTAGCGACTGAACTATCATAGTTTTTAAACTAGGTCCTCAGTCTGGCCGGTTATCGGCACGGTACCAATAACACCTTAAGCCAGCCCAGTGATTTGTTTAAGGTTGCCTCCTTTAGCGCCGTGTTTTAGCCTAGAAGCCGAAAAATCAACAATCTAGTTACCAGCGGTCACCACGTAGAGGTAACACGAGCACTTGCGGAAGCTGCAAGTTACGGAGCTGACAGCAAGTGTCAACTTGAATCCCCCGAGCAACTTCACACCTGACCACCAAATTTTTTCTTGATCTAAAAACCAATTGAAAATAGAACATACGTCTTATTCCATTATTCCACGCAGAACTGACCAAACCTGACAACATTTGTGTGAAAATCTTGGGAGATATAAAGATCCACAAAATTATCCGCGCTACTGTCGCTTAGCATAATTTGACCTCTATTTGACCCGTAGAGATTACGTTAACCTGTTGTGTTTACTATATGTGGTAATAGAATTTGTGCACAATTTCCACCACCGTAATAAACCAACATTTATTATTTTCGCACTTAATGTTGACTACTTATGCACGCAGACTGTTTTTCTTTAACACTGTACTTGTTATGCCCAACTATGATGATTTAACTGTGATACTATTGTATGAATCAGTACACTTTAGAAACAATTTTATTCACTCATTAAAGAAACATTTTTATTTTACAATTATAGATTTACAATTAATCTTATTTTCGACTAGTACATTTAAGTTTTATTTTACATTATTAGTACATATACAGGGTGAGGAAAAAGTATGGAAACCCCTAAATATCTCGCGGAGTTCGGTCAAAAAAAATGAGCAAGGTTTATTCTTAGCTAATTTCCAACAAGGAATTTAATAGTTAGCTGTGTTGTGACCTTAACCTTCATCTTCAAGGTCATTTGGAGGTCAAGTTAATTTTTTTAAATTAGAACCCCTATTTTTAATGACCGAATCGAAAAGAGCGATCAATTTTACGTCCGAGTATGTATTTTCCATGACCTTCCAAAATCATCTGAAGGAATTTACATTACGAGGTCAAAGTATGGAAATCCCTAGATATCTCGCGGAATATTGCAAAAGGAAAAATGAGCAAGGTTTAGTCCCAGTTAATTTTCAATAGGAAATTTAATGGTGAGCTTGGTTATGACCTTGACCTTCATCTTAAAGATCATTTTGAGGTGAAGGTCATTTTTAAAGGGAAACCCCAGTTGTTGACATCGGATTCGAAAAGGGCGATCAATTGTACGTCCGAATATGTATTTTCCATGACCTCCCAAGATTACCTGAAGGTATTTAATTGTAAAGCTTATGATTTGCTATGAAAATTAAAAAAAAAATTAAAAACATCAGAAATAACAGAACATAGTAATAATGCTTGTGTTGCTATGAAAATTATAAAAAAAATATAAATTTTAAAAATAAAGAATTAATTTTTATTTTTTTTAATTTTCGTAGCAAATCATGAGCATTACAATTAAATACCTTCCGGTGACCTTGGGAGGTCATGGAAAATACATATTCTGACGTACAATGATGGCTCTTTTCGAATCCAATATCAAAAACAGTGGTTTCCCTATAAAAAATGACCTTCACCTCAATATGGCCTTGAAGATGAAGCTCAAGGCCACGACCAAGCTCACCATTAAATTCGTTGTTGAAAATTACCTACGATTAAACCTTGCTTTTTTTTTGACATAGTCCGTGAGATATCTAGGGTTTTCCAAACTTTGACCTTGCAATGTAAATTCCTTCAGATGATCTTGGGAGGTCATGAAAAATACATACTCGTAAAATTGATCGCTCTTTTCGATTCTGTCATCAAAAATAGGGGTTCTAATTTAAAAAAAATGAACTTAACCTCCAAATGACCTTGAAGATGAAGGTTAAGGTCACAACACAGCTCACCGTTAAATTCCTTGTTGAAAATTAGCTAAGAATAAACCTTGCTCATTTTTTTTTTTGACCGAACTCCGCGAGATTTTTAGGGGTTTCCATACTTTTTCCTCACCCTGTATATTAATTTTAGAATAACTTTGTTTTATGTGCACGACAATAAGCGTGTTTTTCTCGACAACAATAACCGTACCGATTAATTGTATTTAGTTTTTAATTACTACCATTTGTTTTATCACTTGCTCACGAGATTAACGTATTTAAACTGATGATAATTTTTGATTTGCGTACCGCAAATAGTGCAAAATTTCGAAACGTTTTACTACCAAGTCACCACAGATCCAGTTCTCAATACAGAATTGAATTAAAATTGGGGCGCTGTACGTGTTTCCTAATATATTTCTTAATTTCTTAGAGCCCGACCAGCTGCAAATAGCTCCTTACCCTTATGGGTTGCTAGCCTTGATCCCCAATAGGTATTTTTAGCGTTAAAATCGCCTCCGATTATGAAATTAAAACCGAACGATTTGAGTAACGTAACATAGTTTTCTTTATTTAGATTATACCGCGGAGGACAATATATTGAAGATAAATTACCTTTTGGTTATTGTTTAAATAATGTTTGATGTTTTCCTTCACAAATATGGTTGAACCTCCTCTTGCTTTCTGATGGGTGGATGGCGTGGTAGCACTGGTATCCTCGAATTCCAACGAATGAATCTTTTGTCAAATGAGATTCTGAAATTAGGCAAATATCTATCTTCCATTCCATTGCATTCCAATTGGCGATTCTGAATGTGTAATTCATCTTCATAGATTAGTACAGCGTTCTTCAAACTAGGGTTCCGTGGAACCTTAGAGTTCCACGAAATGTACATTATATGGAATACTAAACAATTATTTATGTTTTTTTTTGACTGAATAAATGTAAATTTATATACTGAATACATTTTTAACATAGGAGGGTTCCGCCGCAAATTTGTTTGTGTTTGAATAGAAAAACGGTTTCACGGAATTATAAAGTTTGAAGAACGCTGGATTAGTACATCATAGAAGTGATTTCATTCACTGTTTCTTGCTTATTAACCGCTTATTTAAAGCGTCCAGGCTTCTTTCTTGTTTTAGTAGCCTTAAGTTTAATGCTTCTACATATATTCTCTATTTTTTTTTTTTCAATAATTAACCATCACTTTGATCGAACGTTCATTTTTGCCCTCGTATGTGTCCGTACCAATCTTTGCCTTCATCTGTCAGCTTTGAAGCCAAGATTCAATAACTTTCAATATCTGTTGTATTGATTTGCCAAACATTATTGTTTAGTGCTACAACTCTATATTCTTTTGTAGTCACCGATTTCATTAAAGATTGGATAGTACTATATTCAGATACACCAATAATGTTGATTGGTGGTGGGGGCCTTTTCCTTAATTTTGGTAGGTTGGTTTTCTTGAGCAGGTATATTTAGCTGATTTTGATTTAATACAGCAGTTATTGAAATGCGGCTTGAAGCTACAATCTCTGGAGAAGATGTTGCCTTCCTTTTTTTGCAGGTCTTTTCTTCCTGTTCTTTTTTAAGAACCAGTCAGTTTCTTTTCTTAATTCTTCTTCGTCAGTGTGGTACTCTGTAGCACACTATTCTTGTGGTTTCTTGGGTTGCAAAGCATTTTTCTCACGGAACTCTGAAGCATCCGGTTCCTTAGATTGTAAAGAATTTTTCAGTTTCTATCTTAAGAGATTTTACATCGTTCATTAAAACCGATGTAATTTTTTCAATGTTACACAGTTGAATGCGTAGTTCTGCATTTTCTATCTCAACTCTTCTAGCTAAGAATTTTGGTGATCTTTGCACTATGGAACTTCTTCCAAATGGGTTTTCAGAATTCGTTACCTCTGAAGTATTGCGGTCATTGGATATCGACGATTGGGAGCCCGCTTGTGCACCTCTCAAAGTCGCCGGCACTGGGTATCCGATTCCCTGTGTCGTAAGGTTTTCTCATTTTGAGTCCCCCATATTGGTTGTTATATCTAGGGAACCACTCTTAGCTAGTTTTGGTCCACGACTGGTATTTTATTTCCCATCTACCCGCCGACAAGTCAGTTAGGGTTTCCCCTATCCGCCACCTGGGGACCCGCCCGATGGGAGTCTAGCAACTCCGCACGAGGGTGATGCAAGTGAGTGAAGAATCGACCGAGTTTCCATGTTGGCAATGCTGTGACATGCCAGACCGATGGGCTTTGGAGCCAGCCAAGAGGTGTTGGCAATGGCCGCATTGAGGCCAGTCCCGGTCTAGACAGTGGCCGGTTGAGGGTAGGACAGTCGAAGTGAGTCTCGACTGTGTCCTAGTGACATTGGAAAGTCATACGGCAGCAGTCGAAGTAAGTCTCGACTGTGGCCGTATAAAATGTGGTGTGGGGAGAGCGGTTGAGAATGGATGGGTGGTTGCTTTGCCATGCGACATTTTTGCTAGCCATTTGAAGTAAAACAAAATAAAAAATATTTTTATGGAACCTAAAAAAATGAAATTGAAACCAAACTCGATAAAAAGATTATGGTGGTGAAAAATTTACATTGTAATACAAAAAAAATTATGTGAAGTGATGATCTTGTTGTGCTGGCTGGGTATTGTTGCTGCTGATGCTGTTGATGCGCTGCTGTCGTTGTTAGTTCCGTTGTTGCTTCATCAGTGATGGCGATGATAGTCGCCAGCGATGATGATGACGCTATCGATGTTGGTTTTTTTATACTACTGTCAGCTGGTGTGATGTCGGCGATGGTGGTAATAGTTTTGTTATTTCGTCGTAACGGAGGCGAAGGACATCTGCTCCGTGAAATAATGGCGGCAATGATGGTGGTGGTGGTGATCGGGTGAGCTCAGACGCCAATGTATGTAGTTGATGCATTGTGGCGGAGAACGAATGAGTGAGCCGCTACAAAACCAACGCCGAGTACATTTGATGGAAATCGCCAATACTGAATGTATCATATTAATTTTTCGATTAAGCCTATTCGGGTGCGGTCAAGAATTCAGCCGCTGCGCAGTTTAAGCTGCATAAAAAACTCGAAAAGCAGGCGAAATTCAAAAAATGTTGGCTGCATTTTTATACGAACGGCAGCCTGACTGCAATTTGGTAAAACATTTGTCATTTAACTACTTTTATAATTTGCCGTGATTACGAATAATTGAGAGAAATCATGTTTTTTATTTTATTTCACCAACAATTATGCATAAAATTGGATTTAAAAAAAAAATTGACATTTTCAGATTTTGCCTCCGCTTTAATTTGACTGCGTAAACTGCGCAGCCTAACTATATTTGCTGCATTTTAATCCGACGGAATGCGCAGCTTTGGCTGTAAATCTTAATTTTTGACCGACTTGCTGCATAAACTGCGCAGCGGCTGAATTCTTGACCGCACGGTTTAATCAAAGTTCTATTGTAAAATTATCATAAAAAATATTGTTTTCTTAAAATTACTGTTGATAGGGAACGTCTATATTTACATAGGTTTTGGTAAGACGCTAAATGAAAACAAATTGTTTGGGTGTTTATTAATTTTATTTTTATTTAGAATCCTTGTAACACATTCAATTTGGTTTTACATCCAAACGTTTTTGTAATTGATATATTTTATATTGTATTAGTAAAGTATGTATGTATATATGAAATTTATAATTTATTTACCTACTGATAAAATAATCATACTACATATTAATATAACAGACGCCCAAACGCCTAAACTGAAAATTATAATTCAAAATAGTAAAATAAATAAAATATTAAATAGTAATATATTTACATACTTTAAATTTTATTTATTTTTTTAAATATTTCCAATATTTCCATTTTTTAAATATTTATTTGATTTTTTTTTTTGTTTCAAACAATTTGTGCTTTTAATCTAACTAGCTAATCGTAAATAGTAGCAAATACAATAGAAGTGAATTGAAAGGCGGGTTCGATTGTTTGAAACATAAAAAGCAGTCTTTTGGTGAGGTTTATAAGGTGTTGTTTGAATAGCAATTTTCGATAATTTATTTTTAACAAGAACAGCTACTACAGTTTTGAATTAATCAAAACTCAAAAAACTAATTATTTTATAGGTAGATAATCTATTACTTTAGTGTTTCTAAAAATTGACTTAAATCATATTCTTCCTCATATTGCCGGTCATCCCATAGCTCGGGAAGATTTTCTAGAATATTTTTTACTGACGATGAGCCACCATTTTTATTACTCGCACCATCATTGTTTGAATTCTTGTTTTGCTGCTGCTCGTTCAAATTGAATAAATCGAGTAATTGGTCTGTACCCATTGATTCCATTGACGAATTTTCACTACTCACTACCGTATTCGCTGTGAGCAATTTAAATTTCTGCAATCCCATGATTTTTTCCTCTAGTGATTTTCGCGTAATTAAACGATATACATTGACAACCTTTTTCTGCCCGATACGATGTGCCCGATCCATTGCCTGTAAATCTTTCATTGGATTCCAATCATGTTCAACGAATATTACTGTATCGGCACCAGTGAGATTTAATCCTAGACCACCAACTTGTGTTGTTAGTAGCAAGACATCAATACTTGGATCGTTATTAAATTTAGTGACAATATCATGTCGAGCACTAGCAGGTACACTACCATCTAAACGTAAATAAGACACGGCTGGTAAATGTTTGCGTAACAAATCGTTTTCGATGATGTCCAGCATTGCCTTAAGCTGACAAAAAATAAGGGCGCGATGTTGATTAACCGAAATGTCATCATTACCAATACCACAATCTAAAAGCAATTGTCTGTTGATAAAAAATAAACAAAAGATTAAAAAAAGGTTGCCACGTACGTATTATATCGATTTAACTTACTTTAGAGCTGGTAATTTTCCTGAGTGGTCAATATCATCCAGAGAACTGTTCATGCGAGACAATTCATTTTGAACTTTCGCATAGTCTGGATGATGAGGTTTGAGTACAAGCTTCGGATGGTTGCAAACGTTTTGTAGGTATCTGGAAAATTAAATAAATTAGTCGAATTTAAAATTATAGAATAAAAGCAAGAGCTTAAAGAAAAATGCAAGTGGTTTTTGTTGACAATCAACCTTGCCTTAATCTTAAGATAATAAACTTACCGTAACGCTTGAAAGACATGAGTTTTGTTGATCTTTTGTTGCGAATCTATATTTTCAAGACAATTTCTTATTTCATCGTTCAACTGTGTTTTACTCAAGTCTTCGTATAATTTTTCTTGTAGTGTACTCAATTCACATATTAAATCTTGCGTTATTTTGGGTGGTAAATCAGTCAATACATCTTCTTTGACTCGGCGTAATAGGAACGGCAAAACTTGTCTATGTAACCCCTCCATAGCCAGTGCACCAGCTTCTTGTTCTTTGGGCGAACTTTTTGGATCACGACTAGCTAAAATTGGTCTACTAAATTTGGCCATAAACTCCTTTTCCGTTCCTAGAAATCCGGGCATCAAGAAATCAAAAAGCGACCACAACTCCAGCACATTATTTTGAATCGGTGTTCCCGATAAAATCAACCGATGGTTCGCAACTACCTGCTTTATAGCCTTCGAACATTTAGTCTTGCCATTCTTAATGATATGCCCTTCATCCAATACACAATAGTTCCAGTGGATTGAATTAAAAAACTCAATATCTTTCCGTACAATGTCATACGAAGCCACTACTAAATTAAAACGTTTAATTTTCTCACGTAACTTCATTCGATCCACCGGAAGCCCAACATAGTGAAGCGGTCGCAAAAATTTATTTGGTAAAAATTTTTCTATTTCATACACCCAATGTCCGGTTAGAGTGGGCGGACATATAACTATACTCGGAAGTGGTGTCATTTTTTCTAATTGCCGTTGGTGATGGTCCCCGGCTAGTATACATATCGTTTGCAAAGTTTTTCCCAAACCCATATCATCACACAGAATACCATGCAGCTTGTACTTATTTAAAAACCATAACCAATTTATACCGGCTTGTTGATAACTTCGGAGCTCAGCGTTTATTGGAATCGGTATTTTAAAATCAGGTATACTTTTCGGCGCAAATAGATAATTTAAAAATTTGCGATCAATTTCCTTTTGAGCTCGCAATTTTACTGATAATTTATCGGATAGCTCTGGTGTATTTCCATCGAGTGGCATTAATTGTATTAAAGTCGCAAAACAATGCGTCGACATTAAACGTACCGATAAATCTGGATCACTCATGCGACCGAGTAGCGGCACAATCATCAATACGACATACGGTACAATGTTATACTGTAATTTATTAATAATACATCCTATCGATTCCACAGCCCCCTGACGACTTACAATATTTTCAATGGATCCCAATATCGGTACAATATTCTCGATCACAACGTCCATAACATTCGAAGTTCGTATTGTTGAGAAAATGGCTAAACATCGACTTGCTAAATGGCGAATCACTTTTAATGGGTGACTCAAGAGTAGACATAATTTTGGTAGTAATAGAAATAGATTATCGTACAGAGATGCATCAATATTTAACGATGCGATTTCGATTAGTTGCAACGCCGTGACTAAATCATTAGTATCGGATTCGACGATTGGTTCGGTTTGACCCAGTTTCTCGATGTATTCATTAGTAATGGATTTTGTTATAAAATCTGTCATTATTTCCCACAATATTGAAGCTTTCTGCTTAAGATCTTTATTGAAATGCGTACATATTATATTGATCACAAATGTGGCACCAATTCTTTGGATACGATTTTGTTTACGGGCCTGAAATCAGAGAGAAAAGAATTTAGTCTAAAAATAATAATAATTTGTTTAAAGATGCCAATTATCCCATAAGAATTTTAGGATTTACGATCCGTCATTCAACGGTTTTAGAAATTTGAATAAAGATAACCGCTCTGAATCGCACAATTTGAAATTGTTTAAAATTTGGAATTCATGCTGAAACTAAAACTTGGAAAATTTGAGAAGTAATTAATAACTCGGGCGTAAGAGAAAGAGGTAGTTTACACCACGAAATATTTAGTGAACTGACCTAATTGGCGACATATTTTAGTTCACTTACCGACCGTTTACATCACAACAAATTTAGGTGCGATTTGGTCCATATGTCAATAATTAAAATATTTCAATATGTATTTGTATTTAATATTCTACTATTTCATGCATTTAATGATTTTAATTTTAATATTTTTATTCATTATTTTTTCTGTAAAAATGGTAATTTACAAATGGCATCTATTGAAAAATTCGAAATTTTTTAGGTCGAACCGTTCACATCATATTTCTAGTTGACCTATAGTTGACACATTTTACTCATCCTACCTAATTTGGGTAACTAGCGTTTAAATCATGTGACCTATGTACTTTAGGTCTTAGGTCGAATATAGTGTATAGTCTAGGACTACATATGGAGGTTTAAACTACCCCGCTATTACTTATTCGTAAACCAATTGGAATTTCAAATAAAAATAAAAAAAACAGATGGCATGACAATGCATTTAGATTTTCGTCTAAACTATAACACCTTTATGTATTCGAGATGCAAATACAAAAATCTAACAATGACTCGCGAATTATTTCCCTTTGTATAAAAATTTCTATTATAAGTAATGTTATGGAAAATCCGATGAGGCACAATATCGCACTCTGGTATTTCTTGTTCATTTAAGGTACAGTTTGGCACCTCTACCCATTTCAAATGAAAATTTAAAATAATAAAATTAATTACGAGTTCAACTGTATTTCACTTAATCTAGATTTACTGTAATGATTAAAATGCCACGGATCCATTTTATCTCAATTCAAACATAGTACAATTTCGTGATTACGAAGCTAAGATACATTTGGATAAAAAATACAGGCTTATGGTGAGACACGAAAACGTCCTATAAACTAATTAACAATGTAATAGTTAAAATCAAAAAGAAATACTTACTGGATCATCAACTTCAGCTGCATCCTCTGGATTATTATCCGTGGCCGGCGGTCGTCCAGGTCCACGAATCGTTTGCACCTCAACTATTTCATTTTTATTATTCAACGTTATGATGCCATGATAGGGATTTGCCGCCGTGACATTTTTCGGGTCGTACGTCTTCACCAGATTCAATGGGAATACAATTTTTGGTGTAAAATCGGCATCATTCTTTAGAAGGCGACATAAATTTGTGATGATCTTACTATTTGGACATGGTGTCCGCAGTGATATCTGGTCCAATAGAAGCACTAAATATTTAGCGGACATCTGTTGCAACAACTCACATTCTTCACGTTTTATCGATTCCATTAGTGGTTTTATAATAGGATTTAATTTTTCTGGTAGACATTTTAAGCAGACCACTGCACCGGCTAGAGCCGCTTGTACACTTATATTCAAATTGTTCTGTTCGCGACTAGTCACAGTGAACGAATTTTGCAAACTTTTACGTCGATCCTCCATCATTTCGGCAATTTTATTCTTCAGCTGGTGTTTCGTTCGCAAATTCTCAGTCATAGTTGTGCATAAATATTGGATTTGGTCTAAAGTTAAAATGCTTAGGTTTTCTAATTCGGTGGCCGGAATTTTATGTTGCTTTAGGGTTGCAATAAAATCTCGCGACTCTTGTAAAAGCCGGGTGAACAAAATTGCTACTTCGTCGTAGTAAATATATTCATTTAAACAAGCCAACAGTTTCTCTTGGAGCTGTGGTGGCCCGGGTAAAACAGAGTCATCGCACATTGCCCAATTTGCGATTACTTGGCTACTAATTAATCGTTGCAATGCTGAACGGGAATTAAGATATCCAATGAGAAGTGTGGTATATCGATCTATTGGATTTTCCATTGTAGCCGTATATGAGACACCGGGATCACGCAACACAATAAATTTAGATAATAATCCTAGCATTTGTGAGGCGTTACATCGAGCCTTAATCACATTTCTTTCCCTTACGTCTATCGGAATTGTTTCAGTTCCACCCAAATACATTTTCTGCAAGGGCTTCTCACTTTCATAACCAAGTTTTGGATTGGTACATACTGCGCGCGAAAACACAAGTGTCGAAGGATCAAACGCCAGCTTAGCCGGTTGCATCGCCAAACACAACCAGGATGAAATCCATGGACAAGATGCATGTAATAAAGCAGAAAGTTCTCCATGAACAACTAAATTATTCCAAACTTGTATTGCAATTTTTTGTATATCGTCAATGTGCTCAACCAAAACACGCTGATAAACATGTCGCAAAGAATCCTGAAGCAATTCGGTGGGCCAATCTTTTACACCAAAATTTAATTGCATTGTTTTTTCAGTAGTTGGCGGCTTCTCACTTGTAACAGTCTCAAGTTTCGTCGGCTGCGTTAATGTTAATAGCGTTTGAAGTGTTGATCGACGAACAGAACTAGAGCTATGTGACAGAAATGGCCAAAGACGAGGTATTAATTTTGCCATTGGTTCCATTCTAATTTGAAAAATAATATTAATCAGAAAATTAGGCGTTAATTAATATTAAATGTAACTTACTCTATTGAAATTAATGCGTTCGGTAGACATAATATAGATGATAAAAGACCCATGAAGCTGTTACAGGCAGAAGTTAATTCGTCCTGATCCAGTAGAAGATCCCACAACATTTTAACAATATTCGAAACTTCCTCGGGTGACAACAATTTAGGAAGCCAGCTAACTACTGGGATTAAAGTCGAAGCCGCTACAGCTCCGACATCATCGACAGAATCAAAAAGTCCCGCCAGAATATCTTTAATCAGAATCGGAAGAAATTTCGTCAACAAATCTTCCCGAACCACAAGTAAATATTTTAGGCCAAGTAGCCCGCCATGTCTTACTTCCCAATCTTTGCGCTTGGTTAGCATTATCAAAACTTCAATACACTTTTCTACTTTTTCATTCGACATTTGTTTAAGAACCGTGCCCAAAACTTGTGCACACGTTTCACGAACCGGTGCCACAACTTGATCCGACACAAAATCTCCAAAGCGATCCAATGCCAAAACACACAATAATCGTAACACTGCATCTTCAAGCCACAATTGATGATTAAATTCCATTTCTTCGGGCGTCATGTAACAACTTTTTCCTGCCGAATCTGCATGAGTTTTGATTAATTCACGTAAAGCGGTTGCAACTCCATGTCTTGTTTCCCATCGCGGTGACATTAAATCACAAAATAATTTAGAGGAAAAATTTTCAAATGGCCAATCGGTGGTATCGCCCCATGAACCGGTTGCATCGGGCACCGGAGCATTTAGATTCAAATGATTAATTTCACTGTTGAATTCAACTTTTACCTTTTTGGTTTCGGGTTCCATGTCCGCCGGACATGAATTCGTCCGATTTAATGTACTCGAACTACCGGTATTATTCTGCCGCGCTTTACGCTTAGCACGATTTTTTTCACGGCACGATAATGAACAATTTCCTTCACTGTTCGATGGCTTAATATTTAGCAACTCTTGTACGGTTAGAAGTTTGGTAGTTGTTGCCTGTTTTGGATGGTTTTCCGAAGTCGAAATATTCATATCGTCCAAGGTTACGATATCGTCGATGGTTACGCCCGTGCTAATCGCTGAATTTAAACCAAATTTTTCATTTAAAAGCTGACGTTGGCGTGCTAGTCGTTCATTTATATTATCGTCTTTATCATCTTGAAAATCGAATTCGGTACCTTCTGACCCCATGAGCCGGGCACCATGTTCCAAAATTTTTGTCCAATCGAAATTTTCGAATGTAAATCGATTTAACGAGGTGGACGACGGCGGTGTCGTTTCAAGTTTCTCCTCTTCTTTTTTCACACCATTCGTATTCACTGGTTTTGGGCACCATTTCGGCGTATTATTCAATATAGCTTCGACTGCCTGGGCTGCCGCAATTCGAGTATCCCAATTACCATTTTGTAAATAATTTATAACCCGATTTAGTAAATTGTGCAGCTCATGAGGATGTAAACGCTGTACTTCGCCAATTTGTTTGGCAGCCGCACGTCTTGTTACACTTGATGATCCTGATTCGAGGAGTATAAATAATCGATCCAATCTAGAATTTTTAAATTTAGAATATTATGATTAATTTAGGTTTTAATTTTATTAACAATTAATTTCATTACCTTGACGTCATTTCCTATATTTCATTTACACTCGTCTTCGATTTTATCCTGAAATACACAATAAGAGAAAATAATATAAGTTTTTGGTGAGAAATCCTTTGTCCTTCGAAATGTATTTTGTTCTTGTTATATATATTATATGTATATATATGGATCAATCGCGTAATACCACGTCAATATTTCTACAACTACATGCATTTTTCTTCAAAAACAGGAAATACATACATATATAATAACTTATAATATGTATTTATGATATGAAAGATGAATGTATGCTTGTCATGCAACATTATCCAACATTGGTTGAAGCAAACAATAAAATAGCATAAATTAGATTACCCTAAATATGTTCCCCTAAATAAATACCAAAAACTTGCGAATGTATATTGTACCAATAAGGTAAAAATCTTCCCAGTTAATCGTTGTTTTATACTATACAGACTCCAAAAATACAATGAAATGCTATCCGTAGAATTTCGAACAATAGCTAGTCATAAATTTGTAATTTTATCAAGAAACTAATACATCTGGTTTCCATTTACATTACCATGAAATACCAGCTGATCAAATTTTCAATTCTCACAAATATGCGCGAATGATAGTAGATTGGCGTAGGAGTTACAAATGGTAAAAACAAACTTAATACGATTAGGAAAACTTCAAATAGAAGGTCATTAAAATTTAACCGCATTACTTATGCGGTTTAAGATAAAGTTTTGTGTAAATAGAATTAATTAAAATATTTTGGACAGGTTATTAATTATTAATAGAAGCGGTCAGCTTGCAATTTTATGTTTCAGAGTGTATTACCGTACCGACAATCATTAACGGAAATTACGAGCTGTTTTAAATATTTAAATTACCTACTATTACAATTGATCATAATCTGTTAATCTGTTTCGCCGAATTGCATGCAATCTATTTTTTTGACGTGTCTCTCGTGTGTGTGGATGTGTGATCAAAGTCAATTACATATTTTCGAGTACATAGGTATGCATAGCTATAACAATTTTTAATCTTTTGCCATGTAAAATCAATGAAAATTTACTTTTTTGGAATTTTTTTTTCTCTTATTAAGGACGGATCCGATTTCTGTAATAATTTTGTTTTTTGTAATAATTTTGACGTGAGTGAAATAATTGTCTCTTCCATATTTTGTAATAAGTTCGTTTGCGTCCGAATACTGATATAATTTTGACATAATAAATTTGACAGATAATGGTTGGAGAATAATACAATAACACTAAAATAGCGTCTAGATCGATTTTTTTTTTTAAATATAACCCCAATAAAGAAATTTACAGATCACCGGCATATTTATCATAGAAATGAATGTAATTTTAGGCGCGCTAAATGAAAATTTTGCATTTTGAAACAAATTTGTTAGTTGATTAACAATATTTGCTGTATATTAATAATCTAAAAACCATAATTTAACGATGTAATGGCAATGAATTTCGGAATTATGCACTTATAAGATAAAATTAGGGCTTGCTGATAATATTATTACAAGGGCTTGCTGATACAATATTACTCAATTTTTGGTGCAGTACAAAAACGAATAAATTGCTCACAAAATTATTAAAAAGAACAGAAAAAGACTCGCATGATCACTTTTACGAACGATTATAAATTTATTGGTCGTAAATTTAATTTCATTAATGCAAAAATCTTTTTACTAAAATCAACAAAAATTATTTCGGAAACGTCAAAATTATAACATGTAGTCGCTGTAATAATTTGGTTGCATACAAAATAATGTCAAAATTATTACAGCAAAAATATTTATTACAGAAATCGGATCCGTCCTAAATTGAGTTATAAACAGTGTTTAAATTCATTTTTTCGTTCCCTTCTTTTATCTTTTTTTCTCTCTTTGTGAAAGAAAACAAAAAATATTTTTGTTTGTTTCTTTCCCCGGGAACAAAATCGAAAAAGGTAAAATATCTCTCCTCATCTAAAGCACAAAAGATAGGAGAGGAGAGATATTTTATTTTGTTGGATTTCGTTTCGGAGGAGAAAAACAAAACAAAATATTTTTTCTCTTCTATCGCAAAAATAGAATAAATAAAGGAACGAAATTTGAATTGAAACACTGGTTTATAAATAACATTTCATTTGATATAAATTTCAAAAAAAAATTCGTAACTGTGGTAGGGGAGGATGGGGCAAGATAACGATAGTAAGCCATTTTACTCTTTTTTCTTTTCATGTGTTTGCACTAATACCTTGGTTTGTTAATATTGATATTCGTTGTAGTTTTACTTTCCACACAAATTTTCTAGGTATCATAACTTTAATAGTTTTTTAAACTTTTGTAAGTTTTTTAAACTTTTGTATCTTGATATCAAATTCACCATCTTGTCCTCATAAGCGGGTAAGATGACTTCATTAGGTGGGTAAGATGACGATGAATAAGAAATCAAAGAAAAACAAGATAATCAAAATAAAATAATATATTTCAAAGTAATCTACCAAAAATTCACAAATATCTTAAGCTATAAACAGAAGTCGCAGACGTACGATTTGCGTTTTGCTTCTGCCGGAGTAAGTCCGCTACATGCGGCATGAGCCCACTTCTGGCATATTGAACACTAGAACCAGGTCTCACGTTTACCAGAATCATTGCACACCAGACAAAGGTCGTGTTCTATGATAACATCATTGTCATTATCATCATCTGATTCGACATAATTGACAGATATTGAGGAATCTGAGGATTCCTCATTATTGGAAACATACACACTCTTATGTCTATGCATTTTATGTGCTTCACTCCTTTCCACTTTTTTTTTTATTTTCTGCCTTTTTCTTTTGGTTTTGTATTTTCTTTTGTTCTTTGGCTTCACTGCCCGCTTTTCTAACTTCCAAAGCATTTTTAACTGGGGTACCCGTAATGTGCAAAGATGGCAACTTTTTCCTCTGCCTTCGTTGTTTTGGAACAGCACGCGGTAAGGGAGGTAGGCCAAAAGGTGATTTATAAGATGGCTCAGCTATACCACGATTTACGTCAGCTAAATTACCGTGGGCTAGCTCATGAGACGTCGCAGCCTCGTTGACTTCGGCTGCTGAAGTAATTTGGACTACCTCGATATTATTTGTGAGTAACAGTTGTTCTGCCTCGTTCGGGTGCTTGGCATAAATTTCACGGCATTGTGCGGATTTTCTGTAGTCATTGACGGCTCAAAATCAAAGTCGCTGAAAATTTGGGAGTTAATTGGAACTAAACCGGTAGCTCTGAAACCTTGTGCTGCATTTGTTATTGTGGCAACCTTACTATAGGCTACACTAAATAACCCAGCTATATCCTTTATGTTTATGATTTGTCCCGGATGTTGAGTTAAATAATCGTTGCATGCCCCACTGTAAGCGGTCTTAAATGGACCATAAAACGCGACATCCAGCGGTTGCATTCGGTGGCTCGTATGTGGAGGAAAACCTTTTACATTGATGTGATTTTCTCTACATAAATTGACGGCATTTAATGTCACGTGAGATGAATGATTGTCCATAAATAAAAGTATTGGATTCTCCTGGGTAGGCCGCACATTATTAATGAAATGTTCTAGCCATTTTACGAAAGCGTCGGTATTCATCCACCCTGACTCATTACACACACCTGAAGAATCAGGCGATGCATTGTTTAAAAAATGCGGCTGCATCCGAACTCTAGGAAAAATGAAGAACGGCGGAACGTAATTGCCAACAGCACTGAAACAACACGCTACGCTGACGTTCGTACCTCTCTCGGCAGACGATACTTTAATAACTCGGCGTGTTCCCGTTGGACTTAACACAGTAGGTGTCTTCGTGGGAACAGTGGAGCAGCCTGTTTCATCCACATTGTATATCTGATGAGGCTCATAACTTGTAGTGGCTAAAATACCTTGATACAAATCAAAGAAAGCTTCAATATTTGGCTTATTAAAAGCCGATAATCTGGCCGCAGAGGTAGCTTCAGGCTTTCTAAAGGAAAATTTAAATTTAGCCATAAAGCTCTGAATGAAGTCTTTACCGACTTTCTTTTTTTCTTTATTAAAATGGTGAGGTATATTTAGAGACTCAGCGTAATCAAATGCTATTCTCGAAAATTGTTCGCTTGTTACACCGAAAGCTCTTTTATCCAAATCGTGAATATATTGCTTCAGCTTCATAAGCTGTTCCTCAGTGAACGTTGGTTTGAACCGTCCAGTGCTGGTTGTGGTAAAGCCTGAAAATCAAACCATATTTGTAATTAGTTATTTTTATGGTAAGACTCGGGAGGGAAGAAAACCCCACCGTAGCACACTTACATTCTCCGAGTATTTCTTGACGTAACGCCTTAATGTAGCTTCATGTAAATTGTATTTTTTAGCCATAGCATTTACTGCAGCACCTTCTTTCACTTGTTTCATAGCAGCGGTCATCGATCCACGAGACCACCCCTGCCTATTTGTTTTCCTTTCGTAGATTTTACCCATATTACACTACAAATACAATTTACAAACCCATCAAAATAGTTTATGAACAGGTCGGGTAAGATGACGAGTTCGTCATCTTGTCCGCTTAGTGAATTCGTCGACTTAGCCGATCCGCCGTTTTTTAAAGTTTAATCATAAAAATATATTTAATAAAAATATATTCCAAGTTTAGTTGTTAATTTACACATTAGAATAACACACAATTTAAGAAATAAACTAAATTAAAACAATAGCACTTACCCGATTGAAATGATTTTATATTTTCTTATCCTTTTGTTTCACAACCAACTTGCACGTAAACACATAGAATGATTTATCACAACTAGAAAATGTCTGTTCTCGGGGATTTTTAGTTTATAACGAATGGGACGCATGCGCAATACTATGTAAAACAAGGAAATAGTGCTATCTATGGGAAATTTCATGAAATTAACGATTCGTCATCTTATCCAATTCGTCATCTTACCATTCATCATCTTACCCTTCCTTCCCCTAATGCAAATAAATTCAATTAAACTTGATGCAAAAGCATTTGTGATTCATATTTTTGATGCACAAGTATTTGTGATATGAAGAAAAATTTAAAAATAATTAGTAAATCAATTAAATTTAAAATTATTTTTGACTAATTAAATAGTGCTTTAGTCACTTATAATTTGTGGACCATTGGAACATTTTTATTACGTCTCTATCCCGGCTCGGAAGTGGCCCAAAAATTTGTTCATAAAATCCTATTGAATCTTATCCCACACGGTTTTATTAGCATTCTTTTGTAAATTTTTGGTCCTGCTAGATTGCGAATATCTTCCGCTTTCATTTAAACCCCCGCAAGGATAAATTGGAACTCTGCCTTAGTCTAGGCAACTAATTATGTTCAATATTTTTATTTAATTTCGAAAAAATGATACTTCTTGTGTATGGGAGCGTTATTGTGCTGAAGAGCAAATTGAGGGCCGACTAATTTTTCAACAAATAAGAATGCTACATCATTCAATAAACCGAAATTTAACATTGGTCTTGCAGAGTTGTAGCTTATAGAACAAAGAACACATGGCCAAACCGAATATGATTTACTGTGAGGAAACAAAATGTAAACGTAATTATGTTGGATTGCCAATTGAACTCTGGAGAACCTTGTTATGTCCAAATTAGTGTGTTTTGGTGTTAATTAGAAAATATGGAAAAACAATTTTGATATTACAGAGAATATCAAATACGGTGGTTACTTGTTCAGTTAGCATCTCTTGCGGAAGAAATAAAAGGTTATGTGGCTGTATAAATTACAGCACTTCAAGGTCAATGTTAAATTTCGGTTTATTATAGGAGACAGTATTCTCAGTTGTTGAAAAACAGTCGGGCCTGAAAAATTTGCTATTAAGCGCAATAATGCTGCCATACACAAGAAGAACAATTTGCCACGAAATTATATAAAATTTTTGAACATAATTAGTTGCCTAGGCCAAGGCAAAGTTCCGATTTATCCTTGTGGGGGTTTATATGAAAGCGGAAGATTTTCGCAATCTAGCAAGACCAAAAATGTACAATAGGATGCTAATAAAACCGTGTGGGAAAGATTCGATGCGGTTTTATGAACACAATTTTGGGCGACTTCCGAGGCGTGATGGAGACGTAATAAAAATGTTCCAATGGTTCACAAATTATAAGTGACTTAATCACTATTTAATTAGTCAAAAATAATTTTAAATTTAATTGATTTACTAATTATTTTTAAATTTTTCTTCATGTCACAAATACTTATGCATCAAAAATATGAATCATAAATACGTTTGCATCAAGTTTAATTGAATTTATTTGCATTACAGTTACGAATTTTTTTATGAAATTTATATCAAATGAAACGTTATTTATAACTCAATTTAATAAGAGACAAAAAATCCCAAAACAGTAATTTTCATTTGCTGCGTTTATACCACAGTTAAATTAGACTGCTAGAATTGTCAAAATTATTTAGCTTATGTTTATACCGCAAGTTGCTACAAATGTCAAAAAATAAAAATTGTTTTTTTTTCTCCATTTTAATTTGTTATCGTAAACTTGGCACACACAAGAATTTAACAATAATTATAAACATATTAGTAAAAAATAAAAATGTATCCCGAATTTTAGTGCCCACGACTGCCTATTTCCAATTTCTTATGATCTGTGAACATAAACAAACCACAAAAATAACAATTTGGCATTTCTAGTAATATAGCAATGCTTAGGCCCGTTGCACATTTCAGCTAAGCTAAGCGAGAAATGTAGTTTTCGTTAGCTTAGTTAGCTCGCCTAGCTCAACCCTTTGCTCTTTTCATCTGATAACTAGCCTTATACACACACACATTGTTCAGTTTATATCTTCTCATTAAAATTTTTTATTTTCAACCGGGGGATAAGAATTTAGCTCACATCGCTTAGCTTAGCTTAGCTCAAATGTACAACGGGCCTTATACCGTAGTTATGTAGCTTAGCTATCTACGTAGCAACGCTAAATTAGCGGTGCTATTTTAGCTAGCTGAACTATGCATATGTCGCGTTTATACCATTGCCACAGTTGTCATTTCGGTTTAGCATTGCTAATTTAGCTGTGGTATAAACGCAGCAATTGATTTTACATGGCACCAAACGTAAACGTTACCTTAAATTTTCCTCATCACAATTACTAATGCATCGGATAGTAGTCCGTAATCTACATCTATTACTTTTGGTAAATTGGCATTTAACAACAACAATTGCATTGTATAAATTAAAAAATGAATTAGGTAAATCCGCGAAAAAAATAGATTTACGTAAATTAAATTAAATTTTTATTTACACAAGCCACTATAAATAAATTCACATATTTAAACAATTCAAACAAACAATAAAAATCTTGGCCTGTTGCTTTGGTCAATTTTATATCGTTTTCCAGTTGACACAAATTTGACACATACCAAAAAACAGCCACAGCAGCTGTCATTCGTCGTTCGATCAAATTTTTCGGGGCGCTTACTAACACGATTACATTTATAAAATGTCATTCAAATAAAAGTCAAGAAAAATTTAAGGAAAAATATTTTTATAAAATAATAAAATAAATTAAATATAGAAATTAAAAGCTGAAATTCTATGGAGTGAGACGTATTTACTGTTCTAAAATAAAAAGTTAAGTTTAATTAAATAAAGTGCAATTTAAATGTAATAATTATTAAATATTGTGAAAAATTGTGCTGTACTTTATTTATATTGAACGGTACATAAATAGTACAGGGGCATAAGTCATAAATTAGCATTTTTCAGGAAAACGTTTTTACAATTAAAGGCGGGTTTTGAGTTGCAGTCGTTTATTCGTTTCTTCGTTCTGAAATTTTTTTTAATTCAATTTCGGTGTAAAACCCGGGTAACTTTAACCTCCGGAAGTTTAAATTGAAACCCTGCCCTGGTCGAGACAAATAATTATATTCAAGATTTTTATAGGCTGGCAATAAACCGGCACACAAAAAATTAATATTTGAGATACAAAAAAATAATAAAACGGCACAAATTAATGAGCAACAAACAAAAATTTCTTGGCATCGTAATAATAATTTGGCAACATTTATAATTTTTTGGCACTATTGGAAGGGTACACAAAAATTATTTTTTGGCATCGAAATAAACATTTTGGGCGACAAAAATAATTAACTGGCAACAAATTTATAAATAAATAAATGAAAAATTAAAAAAGTTAGTTTTAAAATATTCTGGAAAATGGAGATCACTAATTTAACTTAGAATTGTAGAGGCTAACGGCTTCGGTAACTCTCACGGGCACGCGGGAGGTCGCTTCGCTTCCCCCCCTTAGCCCTCCGAGGGGCTTTAGATTTAAACTTCGAGGGACATAGGAGCCAGGATAAGCAAACATGTCGCACTGCGTGCCGCACGTAGGAGCGGATTATATAGAATCTATTAATGACACTGCAATATTTTATATCGATCCCCCATCAAATATTAAATAATTTGTATCGATTAAATTTAATTTTTTGTCTCGATTTTTTTTTTTTACTACTAAAAATTATTTTTTTCTGTTCCAAAATATTATATTTGTTGCCAATTTATTAATTTTGATGTCAATGTTTGTCGCCACAGTATTTAATAATGTCCTTCAAAAATATTTGTTTGTTTTTTCATATGTGGTGCCAAAATATTATTTGTGATGCCAATTTATTATTTTTGATGCTAATGTTTGTCGCCAAAAAATTTTTCTTGTATGCCCGTTTAAATTGTCCCATTTTTATATAATTTCGAGAGCATTATTGCGCTGAAGAGCAAATTAGGGACCAACTAATTTATCGTCAACTAGCAATATTACCTAATTCAATAAACCGAAATTGAACAATGGCATTGAACAGTTGTAGTTTATAGGGCTTACACACAAACGGAATATGATCTACCGTCAGGAAACAAAACGTGAACGGCTTGATAAGATAAGCCTATTGCAATATGGAGAACGGTTTTATGCCCAAATTGGTGCGTTTTTGTCTTAATTTGATAATATCGGAAATATTTTTATTATTTCATAAACATCGGTTAGATGCCTCTACAAACTGAACTTTTCAAGCAAAATTATTTTCGGTTTATTTCATAAGGCAACATTCCTGGTTGATGATAAACCAGTCGGCCCTAAATTTACCCTTCAGCATAGTAATGCTCCCATACATAAGAAGAGTCATTGCTATGAAATTATACAAAAATCTTGAATATAATTATTTGTCTTGCCCAGGGCAGGGTTTCGATTTAAACTTGCGGAGGTTTAAGTTAAAGTGGATATTCATGATCTAACAAGATCAAAAATTTGTAGCAGAGTGCCAAGTAAACCGAGTATGATAAGATTCTACGTGATGCTAAAATCAAATTTTTGAACCACATGTGAAATGTTATTTTATTTTATTTTTTTTCCATATTGCACAAATAATAATGGAACAAATTTGTGGGTGGGTACAAATAATTTTGACCAAAACTAAATTATCTGTAATTTCTCTTAGAGCTTAAAATTTAAAAACAATTTTGATTGAAATATAAAGCAGGGTAATTAAGTTTATTGAATTAAAATTAATGTTTTCAAAAAGTTTATTATTTACATAATTTTTAAAATTTTGTGTTACGCTGCATCCTGCATCAAAAATTTAGCAGGTACAAATAATTTTGACTAGGACTGTATAAGGTAAGAGCAAAAATTTCTTCTCGCCGGACAAATTTTATAAGATCGGCATGACTAAATTCAAAAAAGTTTCAGATGAGCAGTTTGACATATTTTTATTTCATGCAACAACGTAGGATCTCAATCACAACCAATCACAATTTAGCGGTTATTTTTGGATTTTTCATTCTGTCGTCCTTTCCCACAAAAATAAATAGGTAGCTATGTATACATATTTACCTAAACTTTTCTGGAAATAACTCAAAAATGATGATTTTTGAGTTGTCACTCTTCTTTTGCTGATCAACGATACATAAAACAAAGTGGGTTGCGTCATGTTGCGTTGTGTTGTGATGCATGCCATGCATGTTTTCTGTACAAATGCTTAACACACGGAAAAATTAACAATTTTATCACAGCTAATTGACACTCATAAAATAATATCCTGAATATGCGTACCACAACCATTCCCAAATAAAGGAAAATATTTTCCTGTTTATAAAATTAACCCTTTTGATAACACTTTGTATAGCAATCGCAATAACCATAACCAGTCCCAACAATCTTCGTTCTATCGAAGAGCGGATATTGTAGACTTGTAGAGTGTGCCCTATGCATGTTTAAATTACAAAATATATAAATCACACATCGAATGCAGCTGCATAATTATCATACGTGGCAATTAGGTAGGGGATATAAAACGGGTGACCAAATTTATAAGGACTTCAAATGACATTCAAATGTGTACACCAAAATTACTAGGCAACTAATTAACAAACCATAATAAAATCATTAAATTTCGATTAAATCTAATTACGATTAGTTTTTTTTCGTTTATTATTTCAGTAAACTAACCAAGACACCGAAATGAAATGGAAAGAGGGTTATTGACATTGCAGGCAGCACACACTATTATATTTTGTTCTTCATAGAAATTCATAGCAACAATAATGCATTATCATAAGCTTCTCGTGTGTACGTCGTACATAATTACTTATTATACACATTATGATATTGGACTCAATTAAGCGTTTATAAATTATATTTAGACATTAACTACATAATAAATAATTACTGAAAGTTGTTTATAAGTAGATTCCATATAATTTTATACGAATTAGCTTACAAAATAAATGTAATATGGATCAATAAAATAGAAAAAAAAATCCTTACATAAATCACACAACAGAATATGAATTTCTACGTATATTTATTTCATTATTTTGTTCGACACAATTCACGTTACACTAGTACAGAGGAAAAATACAAAGTTTAGTTCTGCTTTTATATTTTAATCTAACACTGGGTTTCTTTAATAGAATTATTGAAAAATTAATTTTCAAAATTTTCACTTTTTTAGGGAGAACACACATCGTTCGAGAGTCAAATTTATACTGACAGCCATTTTATCCAAGTAACGCGATTTAAACCACAATGGCAGCGAATGTTTGTACGCTGTCAAAAATGTCAAATTGGGCTACAAAAATTTTACAGTAATTGGGCAAATTTTAGAAAAAGGGATGTTCGAGTTTTCCGTTTCATTTTTAAATAAAATTTCAATTAATTTAGATAATTGGTGTGCCTGATAGGTAAATAAGTGTCTAATGCCAAACTTGGTAAAAAATATCATGGTATTTTTTACCATTTTTACCCGATTGAACATGGGTGCTTTCACAAATTCAGTCGACTGCGCAGTGTGTGCAGTACTTTGTTCAAAAATTAAGTTTTGCAGCAAAAGCAGCGCAGTTGGTCGTTCAAAAATTACATTCACGAACGCAGCCGGTATGCAGTTTTTGCAGAATATAAAATATTTTATATTAGGCGTTTTCGGAAATAGACCATGGGTAAATTCGCAGTAAATTTCGACTATTAAATTACACTATAATGGTCTAATTTAATGTTGAATTCTTTTCACCCAAATTCGTCAAAAAAAATTGACGCACATCCAAAAACTGTGTTCTTTTCACCAAACTTCGTCAATTATTTTGAAATGTGCATCAATTTTACGAGATGCAGATTTTTTCATGAATTTCACATCCGTAGCTACTAACACCAACAAAAATAGAAACGTCAATTTAGTTGTCAAAATATTTCAATATTTAATAGCAGTGATTTTTTGTATCTCTATCATTTTTATCCTCGTTTTGTGTTTAGTTTAATGTGTTTAATATTTGTTGTGTTAATTATTTAATTTAATTAAATAGAATGAGCCGCCAAATTTCAATTTGACGTTTAGAAATGTCAATCAAGTAACCAATACAAGCACAAAACTTCGTCAATTTTGTTTCATGTACTTTTCACCCACAAAATTCGTGTTGACTTGAAAAAACGAAAAGAACACGACATAAAGGTCTAAATTTACTGTGAATTTACTCAACGTCTATTTCCGAACACGCCTATTAACTGCACAGATGCAGTGAGTCTGATACAGGCTTTACACCGTAGATAGTATAATAGCAAAATAGTATAATACTATTTTACTATCTACCGTAGTCGGTTTTACACCGCATAAAATATTCATAAAAAACAGAAAATTCCAACAAAATAATGAAAAATAATAATTTCAAAATACACAAAAACGTTTCTAAACTAATTTATCAATAATCCACTGTCAAAATTTTCCTTCTACAATAAAATAAAATAAAATATAATTAGGTATTAAAATTTGATAGCTATCAAATCAAAATATTATATTTTATTTTTGCTATTATACTATCAAAACATCGGTTTCACCGGATAGCAAAATAGTATAATACTATTTTGCTATTATACTATCTACGGTGTAAAGCTAGTATAGATTGAATGGTAGATAACTTCATTGTGATTTTTTGTGTTAAGGACAAATAAATTATAATACCTATAAAGGTCTTCGCTGTCAAAAAACGGCGATAGATAGATTAAATCTTAAGATGGCACTATGTAGTAGTTTTTTTAAAAAAAATTTTTGTTGTATCGAAACAAAAATATAAACAAAAGCAAAAAACACGAATAATGCCTCAATTCCATTGTGAAAAATTGACTGAGCTGACTTCAGTTGGAAAAAGACAAAAAATAATAATCCAGCAGAGTGACACAGACAAAGAATGTTGTTATTGTTTTTTTATAGCAAAATTTGATTGACACATTTTGACAGCAAACAAAAACATAACCAAAAATTATTAAACAAAATTAGGTATTAGTGTAAATTCGATTATTTTCACGTTTCAAAATAATCTAAAAAATTAATTATCATTATTACCCACATCAAAATTATTTTTTTCGAAGATTATCCGTCATAAAATACAAAATTAATAAAATCTTTCCCATAACAATGCCACACTATTATTTTATATGTTTTGACAGCAAACAACAACATAACCTAGAATTAATTAACAAATTAAGTAGTATGTGTTAATTCAATTATTTCTAGTCTCAAAATTATCTAAAAAATTAATTATCATTATTACTCATATCAGAATTATTTTTTTTCGAATATTTTCGTCTTAAAACACAAAATTAAAAAAAATCTTTCCCATAAAAGTGCCATACTATTAAAATTAATAATGTGTGCGAGAAATATTTTTCATCGGTACACAATATTTATGTCCTTGTATTAGTTGGACTGCCATAAAATATTCTCGATTTGAACTTTTTTTTAATTTTGATATCAGTCCACTAACCTTTTTTGTAAGTATGATAACATTTTAACTGACTCCGTTGGGCATCTAGTTCATACAACCACCGATTTTATATTTTTATCTCAAGTTATTTTGACTGACAAACTTTGTTTCACAATGGAATTGAGGCTTAAAACTTACAACTAGACATGAATTATAAAAAAAATTAATTTTATTTTTGATTTATTTACCAAAAATTAAAAATTGTTAAAGCTGACATCTTTTCCATTGTTCATATCATTGTATGAAGTAGCATAGATACAATTTTATTTGTATATTACAGACATTTATTAAATATTTTTTAATAAAAATTTAATTGAACTGTATTCATTTTATGTCAGTTTAAGCTAAAGCTCAGTATGCAGCTCGCGCTAAGATAAATTTTCCATACAAATTTGACGTAAAATTTAGCTAGCTAAATAAAATAAAGTTTTTTTAGCTGACAATTTTCGCTGAGCGGTATGCACCTTTGCGTGAAAAATATGAAAAATATCAGTTGTTTCATTCAAATCTAGATTGCGCCACTATAAATTCTCCAAACATTTTAGCCGCAATTTATCTCACAAGTACAATAATTTGAAGATAAATTTTGACGGTTTTGAAATTTGATTCATTTTATAATCGAAGTAGCCACAAACTAAAATTAATTTATTTTTATATAAAGAAGACAGAAGTCAAAATGGTCGACCAACATTACGAAGTCGAGTATTTAGAGGATTATTTGGACAGAAACTTCATTCAAAAACAAACGAATAAAAGTCAAACAAAATCAACAAAATTTATCTCTACACAAATTTTTAGCTTGACGATTTATCTGTAATTAAATGGAGACTTGTGGAGACCGCGTTACAATTTATCTTAGCTCGAGCTGCATACTGAGCTTAAGACGGTAATTTTTTAGACGGTAAATCCAGTGAAAAATTAAAACATAAGGAAAAGGTAATTCGTATTCTTTAGGTTTGTTTAATCTTGTGCTGTTTGAGTTTTTTTGTGGTTATTTTTATTAAAATTAAGTTATTTTCAAACATTTTAAGATTATAGTTTTATGTAAACTGCTGTTTGTTTTCCTTAATACTTAAAAAAATCTAACATATTTTAGCTGTCAAATTATCGATCTATTATTATTTCGTTCTATTATTATTTATTCCCGAAATATGTTTCATCTTTATGACAACACTATAACATATATTATAGAGTATATATATACGCCATAACCTACTTTTACTATGGAAAAATTTGGACTAATTTTTGTGACCTTCATTTGAAAATACGGGAGGTTTTATAGTGGTTTGAAACATGACAGTGTACAAAATGGCGAAGCTACTTAGTTAATTGTTGTGTGGCTAACTTCATCATGTCAAAAAATACGGGAGGAAAAAAAAATCGTTTAGTCCACGTAATGGCGTATATATATACTCTATAATATATGACTATAACGTAATTATTATTTATTGGTTTTTCGACTGCAATTGCTGCGCAGCCGACTGAATTCTTGAAAGCACCCCATTAGTGTGGTTTTCCAGCTGCAACAAATTTGACACAAAAGAAAACCGGGCGAAAACGGGGTGACAGCAGCTGTCATTCGTCGCTCGGTAAATTTTTCGGGGCGATTCCTAATACAATTACATTTATAAAATGTCATTCATACCTCGAATAAAAGTCAAGAAAAAAGGAAAAATATATTTATAAAATATGTATTAAAATGACTAATTCATAATCTTTATGTTTTAAGAAAAAATGTTTGCTATGGGAAAAGAGAAATGTCAAAAAACTGTCAATTTTCAATCTGGGGTGAGATTCCAGAAGGAGATCGGTGATTATTCTTTTGGTGATAGTCAAAAGTGATCACCATAGCGGTGATCACCATCTAAATTAGTATTTTATGAAGTGATCACTAAAAAATCGTACTAAAAGTACTAAACTTGTTATATCGGGCAACAAAAACACAGCATAAGGCCCGTTGTACATTTCAGCTAAGCTAAGCTAAGCGATGTGAGCTAAATTCTTATCCCCCGGTTGAAAATAAAAAATTTTAATGGGAAGATATAAAATCAGAAGTGTATGTTTGTATAAGGCTAGTTATCAGCTGGAAAGTGCAAAGGGGTGAGGTAGGCGAACTAACAAAGCAAACGAAAACTACATTTCTCGCTTAGCTTAGCTGAAATGTGCAACGGGCCTAATGCTTCATTTACATGAATGTTTTTTTTCTGTTGTTTTTTAATATCGTGAAACAACAACAAAAACTTAATTTTTGATTTAATTTTTGCAAGCTGAACGTTTTGTATTTCATCGTTTTTTGAAATTTATGATTTGATAAAAATTTTACGTAAAAATATCTCGAATAAATTTAATTAAATCAATTGTATATAAATATTATACGTGAAACAATTTTATTTGAATGCAATAAATAGTTCCAAAATAGTTTCTAATGTCAAAATAAATTTCGATATCGATATAAATCGATAAGTTTTTGAATTCACAATCAAAAAAACAACCAAAAATACTACCGCAGACATATTTTGGTTGTTTTTGCCCTACAGTGGCTTTACAAATTTACGAAATAATACAATGCATTGGTAGAAAACTTGACTAATCTCGATGATAATTTTGTATGGAGTTGGTGTGTTTCTGAAGTCAAAAACCAACAAAAACTACAGAAAATTAGAAAACAACACAATTTATAAACGAAAAAAACAATCATGTAAATCCTAGGTAAAAATAAAATGTCAATTAATGTAACCGAAATTTAAATTTTTAACGAACCATTTTTTTTTTTTTAATAAAATAATAATTTGGTAGAAATATTTATTTATGTCGTTTACGATTGACCACAAAAAACTAAACTCGGTGCAAAAAAATACTAAACTCGACATAATAAAAAAATAGTAATCGAAAATGACATTAGTCTTGGTGGCTCGGCTATAATTTTATTAAACATTAAAATTACATATTCAAAATTTAAAATACCCTATGCCACTCAACTGATTTTATTTAAGGACCGTTTGCGTTAAAACTTGTTTTTTATTAACATTTTTGTGATTTGTTTTGCTTTACATATTAAGAAAATAATGAAATATTCATAAATAACCCATTTTCTATAAATAAATCATAAAATATTTTTTTGTAGGTTGTTCTCTCGTTGGTGATAACGAAAGTGATAGCTAAAACACAATCACCAAAAAGTGATCACCAAAAGGTGATAATTGTGGTGATAATCACCATACGGAATGTCAATTTTGATAAAGTGATAGGTGATTATCACTTATCACCGTATGGAATTTCACCCCTGGTTTCGCCCCGGTTTTTATTTTTTTGTGTAACTGGAAAACCACATTAGTGAAAACCACATTTACGAAAAACTAATAAAATATCATAAAAAAGCTACAAAACTGATTGATTTTTAATTGACATGACACATTTGTATTCTAATTTCTCATGTTATCTATAAACGTACATCAAATGTTTTTATGAGTTTTTTGTAGATATTTGTATGAGGAAGAAGTAAAAATTAAAAATTACTTAATATTTTTATGGTTTATGAGTAAAATGCTATGAAAAACGCAAAATTTTAGTGATATTGAAATAAAATTCAAAGTTTAAACATTAATATTTAAACAACGGAATGAGCTACGTACTTACATAATACTTTAAAACAAAGGTAATTCTGACCCCTAAAAATAATATTACAAATGCTCGGCCTAGTCTTCCTATCTTTGGAGTAATTAAGAAAAATATGCGTGAAGGTACCACACCAAACTGATTGATTCTTTAACGCACTGTATCTCAGTAAATATTGAAAAAGGGCCCCCCTCCAGGAACGATTTTTTGCTTGAAATTAATCAAGGAATCATCTCTGAAAATATTTACACTCAAGAACAAAACACCCTGTATATCCCTGAGTTTACCCGATTGTAGGTTTATGGAAACAACAACAAACACAATAAAAATGGCGATGTTCAAACTTTGATGGCGCTTTGTCGAACGCGCGTTGTATGTACTTTATTTTTCAAAATTTTGATTCAAATAAAATTTTTTTTAAAAATAAAAATTATTCGCTAAAAAAATTTGAACATCGCCATTTTTATTGTATTTGTTGTTGTTTATTGCTATAAAATAAACTCGGGTTGAGTTTATTTTATAGTCAAAATTAATGGAAACGCATTTTTTTTTTTCGTTTTATTCTATGCAATCTTTTCTGGGGCTCGAGGCACTCCCAACTCTTTCGCAGTTAACTTTTACCGTCCTACTTTACGCAGTAGCAGCCAAATCGAGGACGTACGGCTATAGACCCGTTTTGTATAAACCACCTGCACATTTGCATTGCTTCATGCCAGCCTATAGTGCTGACATGAAAGATGGGTCGGCCCATGGATCCTGCACTCTCAACAGGGAGTCATAGTTGTGTTCATCGTCATCACCGATCGTAATCATGTGATGAAAAATCCCTTTTGCATCCAGCCCCTATCGGGATTCGAGAACCCGGTATCTCCCGATCCAAACGCTGCAGCTTTACCACTGAGCCGTGATACGCAAAGTTTAAAACAGAAAAAAACTCCAACAAAATTTGGTTTCTTCTTGTCTTTCAAATGAAATCCACGATATACTTTTGATATTTTTAAAACTTTTCTTGTGATGTTACCGGTGTTTATATTAGCTATAAATTTAAACATAAAAAAAAAAGTTTTAAGAAATGTCAAAAATTAGCAAAACACAAAAAGTAAAATTAGTAAAAAAAAAAAAAAATTGGTAACGCTGTAGTGAGATCTCACATTTTTAATTTCATTTTCATGAGACGGGCTTTAATGAACATCCTTAACACTTTCGAGGACATGACGGCAAATGCCGTCAAAAAAAAATCTTTCGTTTAGGACATGACGGTATATACCGTCATCGAAAATAAGTTGCTTTGGGGCATGACAGTTAGCACAGTCAAAAAAATAACACTTTTATGTCCTAGCAAAATGTATTGCAATTTTAATTTGGACCCTTTTGTAGAACTTTTTTCGTAATTTTGTTTTGATCAATATTTTTTTTCGTTTCGACGATCACAAAACGGTATGACGGTATATACCGTCATGTCCTAAACGAAAGTTTATTTTTTTGACGGCATTTGCCGTCATGTCCGCGAAAGTGTTAAGCATCAAACAGATAAGCGGCGCTCTACGCTTAGCTTCACTTCTATTCCCTTCAAACATAGCGTAACATAAACGTAACATTTACGAAGGCTATTCCTAAGGCTGGCGACACACCAAATTAGTCAAAACGTTTTTGCTTTGGATAGGCAAAACGATTTACCTAAACATAGCCCACATACAATCAAACAAATTGTTTTTAGTCAAATTGACTCGTGCTGCTTTATAGTTTGGTGTGATAAAATGAATACAAAATGTTGCCAGCAAAATAAGAAAAAATGTTTCCCCATCAACAAAATACGACCAAAAAAATATTAAATAAATTAAACATTTTTAATTAAAAATATTAGTTTTGCTAAAAATATTAAATTTCTATTTATTTTGATAGTTATTTATTTCTTGCTTTATAAAACATCGACCACGAAACGACCTCAAACACTATTTTTTCTTGATTCAAGCAGTTTTGTCTTGTTTTGCTTTGTTTTGTTTCAGTGTGAATTAACATATTTGTTTATACGCTATGGTCGCCTTCAATCATGTTTCGTTAGTCAAATTTGACTTAAGACAATTTGGTTTATTATGTGTGCATGGACCCATAAGCCACAATAGAATGTTTGTCGTTCTATGTTTTATGAAACAAAATGTTTGACGTAAAATTGTTTTGCCTGATTCAATGTGCATAGCGCTATACAATCGTATATATTTTGACCGCAAGGCGCTTTAAGACAAGAAAAAACATTTTGACTAATTCGGTGTGTTTCCAGCCTTACTAAACTCTTCGTAAACGTAACGTATTTGTGTAATACATAGAAGTGATACGTAAACGAACCATTTGTCACAAGAGAAATGAAACAAATAAAGGTCGATGCACGAGTATGGATATAAATCTGTACTATCTGAATCCGGTCATTCATCCAATGAAATTACCTAAATATTGTCACGTGACCGAAAAAAATATTCCCCTATTTCTCCTCTCGAGTTAAAATTATTTCAACATTAAGCAAAATATCCACAGAAAACCAACATAACCAGACCAAAAAATATGTATTACGAGCTATTTTTTCCCCAATTTTTTGTTTGTTTGCTTATTTATGACTTTTCGATTTTTAAAAAAATTTGTTATTTTGTTATTATTGAAATTGTCATATGTATATTTATTATTATTGAAACTAAAAGCAAAGAGAAGTTGATAAGTAAAATAGACGAATTTACGGGAATTTATTTAGCAAAAGGTCAAATAAGTTACTAACTTCGTTCGGATGCAGATTGTACGGATTTATATCCATACTCGTGCAGCGACCTTAAATGTTACATTTTTATTCGCTTAGGTGTAACATAAATGAACAGTTTCTGTGTAACTTTTACGAATAGCAATTATGTAATTGATACTCATTTGCGATTCGTAAAAGTTACAGCAAAACAGTTTAATTCTGTTACACCCAAGCGTTGATATAAATGAACAGTAGCCTACACATTCAAAAATTATTATTTTTTAACTAAAAGGCAAACATGATTTGGTTATAACTTATATTTTATTTATATATTTAAAAGATAATAATCTAAAATAAACAAAATTTTAATTTTATAATATACTAAAATATACTTTTGCAACACTATTACCCATTTATTTAATACGCTAACTAAATATAATAAAGCACAATAGTAAAACTATTTAATTATTAATACAATACTTAATCAATTATTAATATTAAAAAATCTATTATCAAAACTACAAAAATTGACTATAAACACCCACTTAAAATATTAAAAATTTGTAAGAATATCAGCGGCATTAAAATATGACGGTGTTCCATAATTAAATTTATTACGTACCACAGCGAGAAAAACAAAAATGGTTGTCATTTGTTTACGTATGATATTTAAATATGGCTGCCTTTTTTTTACCACTCACGAGAGGGAGTGCTGTAGCATTAAAAAAATCAAATAAATTATAATAGTATTATAATTTATTTGAAAAAATGTACGTAAACGTAACTTTTATGTTACGTATTTGACGTATACATTTTTTAGTTGGGAGGGTTCGTCTTTATGATTGCTTGCAACCACATAGACGCCGCTAATTTGACATTTACTTTATATGAAAATTGTTATTTGGGTTTTGTCAACAAAATATTTTCATAAACAAATATTTGTTTAATGATTTAGTACGATCAAATTTATGTTCAAATTTAGGTTTGTTTTACAATTGTCTTTTTCTTATGCCCAATTTGGATATACATTTCAGCTAAAATTACGAGTTTCCAAGTATTTACTATAAAAGAAACAACAATAAATCTAAATGTCATTGAACGCCTCAAAAAATATAAACTTTGCGAGTTTAGCGCCGCTCTATTTGTTCGCTCTTATGGAAAAATTAGCGCCGCTTATCTGTTTGATGCATCAAAAAGTCTTTTTTGCTCAATATATTTATTTTATTTTAGTCAAACTTCGACAAACTTCATTCTACTCTTACACTCAGTACAATCCACAAACAGACATTTTGACAGTCCACATTTCAATACTTCATTTCGTTGCGATTATAAAAGGTGTAAAACTGTAAACAAAACTTGAATAGCGTCGTCTTGATTCATATTCGTAGTAAAGTATTTAAAACAAAAAATGGTATCGCTACCAGGACCAAAAAAGGATGGTTCACCAAATGTAGATTTTTTCCAATCTGTCGAATGTTTACAAGGCTTTGAAACAATTCGGCTATGGCTCCAGAAAAATTGCAAAAAGGTAGATTTTTTTTGTCTTCTGTTGTGTAGCCATTTTGAATTGTGGTTTTGTGTTTTGGGTGACGATGAAAATGCCGCATAATTGCCGAAAATAGTAGATTTTCTGTGAAAGTTTAGTAATTTTTTGTTTTATTTTAGTACATACAACCAGATCCACCTACTAAAGAATCGTTGGCTCAGTTAATAGTGCAGTTGATACAGTATCAAGAGACAAAATTTGGTAAAAATGCTGTAGATCCACCAACAACAAGAATTCCGGTAATTTCCTGATGTATTTTTTATTAACAAATTTGAATTACTACTGCTAATTTCCATGAAATTTCTTATTCCAGATGAAATGTTTTCTAGATTTCAAGCCGGGAGGGGCCCTTTGTCATATATTTTCGAATATGTTTCGGTACAAAGCGGAGCAACGTTGGAGAAAATTTGATTTTCAAGTCTCCCAAGTATTAGATCTAAGCTTTATTAAATTATTGAAAATTTTATTTATTGTTTGATTTATGTAACACAGAATCCAGGGCGGAAAGACCCCAATATCCATATGCTATTGGAAATCGATACAGCTCTGCTGGAAGCGGAATGCTTGCGTATGCCGATTTGTTACATTCGGCCCGAGATGGATAAGTCTTTAGCACATAAAATCAAAGAAATTATTTCAAATCATCAGGGGGAAATAACCGAGGATGAAGAGGAAGCCACACATATTTTATATCCGGTGGTTGACCCATTGACTGAGGAATATGCACGGCCCAGTTTCAAACGCGACAAAAATATTATGATGCATTGGTATTATTTCCCAGAGTCGTACGATTCATGGATTCCAAATTCTTTTGATTTGCCGGAAAATATCCCGGATAATCCTCCATCGCCAGGCGATCGTTGGCGTGTAACCGCTTCTTGGGCTCTCGACTTAGAACAGTATAATGAATGGATGTCTGAAGAAGATTATGAAGTTGATGAGAGTGGCCGCAAAAAAACACACAAATATCGTTTAGCGGTTGAGGATTTGATGACGCCGGGATCCGATGATAAAAAAGTTAAACAAGCAACAGCAAAGGCTAAGCGGAGGAGGTCTCCCTCACCACCAAAAGGTGGCAAACGAAAAAGGTAAGAGTCACACTTTAAAATATTTGGATAGAATTTGAATTTTAATTTATAGTGGTAGATCCCCAGCTGTTATGCAGAAAAAACCACGTACTGGAGAAGGAGACGATGATGAAGATTTGACTCGTGACATGGAAGATCCCCAACCAGAACCAAATATCACCGAGGTTAACAAAAATTTGGTTACTAATTCAACTTCAAGCCCAGCCACGCCATCGAATAAACAGCGAGACCATGAACTGTTACCGATTAAAGGTGGTACGGTAACTGATTTGGACGAGGAACTTGAACGGGGTGAAGATTCTCAAACAGGAAAAACGAGTGATAACAGTAATACACAAGAATTCCCGCCAAAAGATGATCTTGAAGATAATGTTACGGAACAAACTCATCACATAATTGTACCGTCGTATTCTGCTTGGTTTGATTACAATTCGATTCATGTGGTCGAGAAAAGAGCACTTCCAGAATTTTTCAACGCAAAAAATAAATCAAAAACGCCTGAAATTTATATGGCCTACCGAAATTTTATGATCGACACTTACCGATTAAATCCAACTGAATATTTAACAAGCACGGCGTGTCGTCGTAATTTAGCGGGCGATGTTTGTGCAATCATGAGGGTACACGCGTTTTTGGAACAATGGGGATTAATCAACTATCAAATTGATACAGAATCGCGGCCCACACCAATGGGTCCACCACCTACATCACATTTCCATGTATTGAGTGACACACCATCTGGACTACAACCTGTAAATGCCCAGAAAACGCCTCAACCATCAGCATCAAAAATTTTGCTCGATTTGGATAAAAAACAAAAGGATAAAGATGAAATATCACCATCTCCAGCAGCCGCGGCTGGTCTCCCGCCCGGAGTGACCATTAAAACGGAAAATGTTTTAGATCCAAACACCCAATTTGGCTTAAAATTGGATCAATATTCAAAGAAACCGTCAGCCATGAAACATAAAACTGCTGCGAGCATGGCTCGGGAATGGACAGAACAGGAAACTCTGCTACTTTTGGAAGGTTTGGAAATGTTTCGTGATGATTGGAATAAAGTTTGTGAACACGTTGGTTCGCGTACTCAGGATGAATGTATTTTACACTTTCTACGGCTTCCAATTGAAGATCCATACTTGGAAGACGATAGTGGCTGTTTGGGACCACTCTCTTATCAACCGATACCATTTAGTAAGGCAGGTAATCCTATTATGTCGACAGTTGCATTTTTGGCATCAGTTGTTGATCCAAGAGTTGCCGCCGCTGCAGCTATGGCCGCTATGGAAGAATTTGGCAACATTAAGGTAAATGCCGAATTGTAAAGGTTACGTGTATCCCTTCTAATTATTTCTCTACAACAGGACGAAGTCCCTTCATCAATTATGGATGCGCACATTAAGAATGTAGAAAAATCATCCCAATTCGGTGGTAAATTTGATCCATATGCGGGTTTGGCGACAAGTGGCATTGCTGGAACGGCCCCCGAAAAGGAAGAGGAAGAAGGGAAACCAGCCAACACAGATGAGGAAATGAAAGACGTTTCCAAAAAAGAGGGTAATTGTAGTAGAAAATTTCCGTTTTTTCGATTTTTCATTTACATTTGGATTGAGTGTGACTACTTAAAACGGACTCTCAAGTATAAACTGGTTCATTTTGTCATTGTTTTGTTATTATTTATTTTAGTTGTTACGTTATGTTTATGTTTTTTTAAGTTTGTTTTTCCTTTTTTTATTTATTTATTTTTTGGTTTGTGTTTGAAAATATTTTGGTAAACATGTAGATAAAACAGAAAATGTCGATGAAAACACTTCTAGTACTACAACTACTAGTACTAGTAAAATAAATGATTCTACTACTGTAACAGTTGATCCAAATTCCGTTAAAGATGGAAAAACTGATTTACCCGATAATGCTAATGAATCCACACCGCCAGGTAATCAACAAGTCCAGCAGCAACAGCAACACGGTCTTATACAAACCAATGGCAAAGAGCATCGTAACGATAAAGTAATTATGAAAGAGGCTGGTTTACAAACAGCTGCTGCCGCCGCATTAGCTTCAGCGGCCGTTAAAGCAAAACATTTGGCCGCGGTTGAGGAGCGAAAGATTAAAAGTTTGGTTGCTCTTTTGGTTGAAACCCAAATGAAAAAGCTCGAGATTAAATTAAGACATTTCGAAGAATTGGAGACGACAATGGAACGAGAACGTGAAGGTTTGGAATACCAACGACAACAGCTTATAACGGAGCGACAGCAATTTCACCTCGAACAGTTGAAAGCAGCTGAATTTCGGGCACGTCAACAGGCTCACCAACGGTTACAACAGGAACAAGGGCAATGGCAAAATAATCCTAATGCACCGCCAGGTTCAAATTCTGCATCTGCACCAACACCAAACGGTATTGTATTTATTCGATATCGTCCCTCTAGTAATGAAACAGCGTATAAGAAAAATAGTAGTTTTAAATTAATTCGAATTTAAATGTTTTTTGAAAAAACTTTTTAAAATAAAATCGTTTATTTTATAGAAAATTAAATTTTCTTTAAAATAAAAGATTTTATTTCAAAAAGTTTTTTCAAAAAACATTTAAATGCGAATTATTTTAAAACTACTATTTTTCTTATACGCTGTTTCATTACTAGAGGAACGATATAATGTTTTAATTAAGCTAAACATTTTATTTTCAATTTTGTAGTTCCACCAACCGTACCAACGCAGCCGCCGGCAATTGCAGCAGCGGCCCAGCCAACAGCGCAACCACCACAAGTCGAAAGTACTACAGTATCGCCAAGCAGTTCGATTCCGGCACCAAATGGTGGTCCGGGTGGTCCACCACCGCAGCAACAAGTCGTATTACCACCAACTGCAACATAGACAGCTAGTGAAATTTAATAATTGGACTCGTCTCATAATGAAGATAAAACTTAAATTTTATTTTAAGATTCTTTATAAGATTTTTTTTTTTGTTAATTTCAAAGGATATAAATTTAGTATTTATAAATAATATCGCCGTCATAAAAAAGTAATACATTATAAATAAAACAAACTTGAAGATTATTCCATTCTATGTATAAAAAATGATTTTATTAATAAATCCTTTTAACTGACACTGAATTGAACAAATAATAAACAGGAACTCGTTTAATACCATACCTATATTATGTTTCTCATTAATTACTCCTTTATTTTGGGCGGGATCCACTCTTATGTTGTACTTTTATCTGAAGAATTTTATTAAAAACAAAACATCATATCACGCACCCCAATTTCCATAGCCGTATCATTTCAGGCGACATGACGCAAGTCACGTCACGTCGCATGATTGGTATTCAAGCCGGTTCAAGTGACACGACTGTAACTAAAAAGATGTCGACCAAATTACAAATAACATCGGTTTAGATCAAACAAGATTTAAATTTTAAACAATAACTTATTTAAATAAGTGAACACAACTACACAATTAAAAACATTAAAAAAAATATTAGGACTAAAATTTCGCCCTTCCATTTTGTTGTAGGCGCCTTCCAGTACGAAATTCAAGTGAGATCTGTTGTATAAAGTGATTTTATACGTAACAAACGACTACTTAGGCAGGAGAATAGGAAAATTGATGTGTCGTGATCGTGACTACCTAAAGCCTAGAGTCATGAAAAATGGCTGATACGACTATGGGAATTGGGTACAAAAGCTTATATAACTTCGCTTTGTACAAATTTTGAATACAAATGATTACTTAAATATATGTATTGTGGGCTGTGTCGTCGACAGGGCCAGCAGTGTTCAAGGCGTGACAACGGCCTTGTCCAGTACGATCAAAGGAAACTCGAGTTTTCAATTCATAGTTTATGTAATACATGCGGGCTCAAACTTACGTCTAAAGAAGTAGGTACTCGATTCAGTAAAGCACGATGATATAGAGCTCACCTCGATGTTTGCGCGGTTACGTGTCTAGCGAACGTAAAGGCGATGCCCCATGAAGAAACAGCAAATCAGCATTTCAAACCGTCAAATCCACATTTTGACAATTATTGCTTCTATCAAAATGATTCAAATCTATGTATGTGTCTTCTAGTTTAGGATCTGCTCGAATACTGTGGTAATTAATTTCTCGTTGCAGTTTTTGATATTAATATATATGACCTATAATTGATTCATAAACGAATCAATTTACGATTCATATTAAACTTCATATATGTATGAGGCATAATTAATTCTAGAAAGATTCATTTTTTACTTAATATTTGAAGCACAAATGATTCATTTTTTAAGAACCATTTTTACGTGCTCTTTTTTAAACTTCAGAAATAATTCCTAATTGATTCGGTTTTTATGATGAAATACTTCGCCTGGATTCTATGGATTCTAATTATCATACAACGAGGGAATCAAAATGATTTCACGTTTGACTCATTCAAGTGAATCGAAAGTGAACTCCGCCATATAACGCTGAATTCATTTTTGATTCAATTTTGGCTCGTCTTGCATAGAGGGTTGGAAGACATTCTCACACAATACTCTGAAGAGGACAATGTCACAGATACTAGAACTACTACAAATAATACTTTAATACAATACAAAAATAAATGCAAGAACAAAAAACTAACAAAAGTTGAAAATTTTATTAAAACACAAAGAATCGTTAGATAATTTCCTAAAAGCTAATCCAAATCTAATTATTACAAAATCAGACAAAGAAAACAAAACTGTGGTTTTAGAAAAACAAATGTACATCGAAAAAATGGAAAATTTAATTGCAGATGAGCCAACCTAAAAAAAAATTGATGCAGACCCGACTGATATAATTAATAAAAGGTTATACAATTAATTGACCAACTTTTCAAAGATAAAATAATTACTCAAAAACAAAAGGTAGAGTTAAAAATGGTATCACCAGTAGCTCCGCGGATATACGGGCTCCCTAAAGTTCACAAACCAGGAATACCTTTAAGACCAATCGTATCCACTTTCAACTTCCCCAGTGTATTTTTATCTAAATTACTAATTAACTTCCTCGACTAAAGTCGAAAATAGTCCATTTAATATAAAAAATTCTTTCTGCCTAAGGGGCTGTTCACAAATTACGTAACGGCCTTAGGGGTGGGGGGTATTGAAAATTTTGTTACGATTTGTTACGATGGGGAGCGGGGGTGTTTTCAAAATGTTACGTAACCAAACAATTTAATTTTTTTTTCCAAAAAATTACATAATTTTTCTGGATATTAAATTTTTATTAATTTGATAAATTAACCTAAAGATGATGCATCATATTCAAGCATATTATTCAATGAAGCTCATATTAATTAACTATAACTGAATTTTCTTTCCACAGTACACACTATGTAGGTCTAGTGATTAAATAAACTTTACTGTTCTCGAGATAACTTCTACTTTAAGTACGCAAAAAATAAACATTTCAATTATTTTTTTACTAAATAAGTTGTCAAAAGCATCTTGAGGACTTAAATCTTGGCCAATGTTTAGTCTGATCCCTACATTTTCGCTTTCAACTGGAAAATCGGGTAGTTATTTATTATTTTCCTTTTTTTTTTTTTTTTTTGAATAAAAAATTTATTTAAAAAATATTTAAAAATTGCTTTAAATTTGTTACGTTATTCTTCTGGGGGAGGGGGGTTCCTCGCAATTTGTTACGATCTGTTACGAGAGGGAGGGAGGGGGTTAAAAAATCGGAAAAATTGCGTTACGTAATTTGTGAACAGCCCCTAAAACAAATTTTGGATTCACTAACGTTAAATGACAACGAAGTATTATTATCGTTTGATGTAGTATGTATCTCTATTTACTAACATACCAGTAGACATACACATAGCCAAAGATGCTATATTGGAACGATGGTCCGAGATAGACGAAAACATACCTTGTTCGAAAGAAATATTCATAAAAATGTTCGACACTTACATCAATGACAATAACTACATATTTCTTATTAAGGGAAAAATTACCGTTACTAACAATACAGCCCTCTACCATAAAAAAATATGTAAATGACTTCTTACTTGTCATACATAAGGAATTTATTGTTGAAACGCTTGAAATGTTTAACACTTTTCATGAAAAAGTAAAATTTACAGTAGAGCAAGAAACAAATAATAGTTTAGCATTCTTAGACATGATACTAACAAGGTCAAATAACAAAGTCCAAACCAACTGGTATTGTAAAACAATGGCATCTAATAGAATGCTAAACTACTATTCATCACACCCCTATAACATGAAAATCAATGTGGCAAGGTCATTCATTAAGGGAGTCTTTCAATTAAGTGATAACTCTAATAGAAATAACAACAGATTATTAATTCAAAGAATTTTAGGTAAAAACAACTATCCTATTCACCTTATTAATAAGCTGATCACCAAATATTTGTACACGTATAAAGCCAAAACTCCACAAACCATTACGGACAACCCACAAAACAATAAAAATAAAATAATATGTGGGGCTATAACATACACACCGAACTTAACTGAAAAAATTAAAAAATTCATTCACAAACCCCAATATAATAACAAAATTGGCACGAAAATTAATAACACTCTGCCGAAATCAGTTAAAACTTTAAAATACAGAATCTCTAAAGAAAAAAGAACCGGTGTTATTTACAAAATCGATTGTGGATGCGGAAAGTGTTATATTGGAGAAACATCAAAAACAATAACAATGCGTGCTAATCAGCACAAGAATGATGTAAAATTTACAACCAAAAATAAAAACAATATAACACACCACCGCTCAGCTTTATGCAAACATTCATTGGAATGCAATAAACATTTTAATTTTGAAGAAGCGTCAATATTAGCCTTTGAAACAAAAATACGAAAACGGACGTTTAAAGCGATGTGCCACACATCACAAAAAATCTTAACGCGATCAACTATAAAACAGACTGTAAAGGACTTCAAGATAACTACCTAAGTTTGATACGTCAAGTAACAATAACATAAAAGTTTTGGCTCCGGGAATTCTAGTCAAAAACATTTCAGTCAAAAAACAAAAGGCATTTCAGTCATAAAATTTCTCATACAAATATTATGATTAAAACTCCTTTTAGAAAGGAACTTCAGTCCAAAAAAAATGTATTTCGGTCAGAAAATAGACTGATTGAAATGCCCTTTGTATTTTTGGACTGAACAACCTTCTTGAAAGGTATTTTAGTCACAAATTTTTGGACTATTTGGTTAGTTTTTTTGACTGAAATGCCTTCGTAGACCTATATGTTGACTCCGGCGCTCCAGTCAAAATAATTTCAGTCAAAGGCCCGGATTCTTGAAATTCACCCGAAAAAGTCGCCGATAATTTTTTAGTGAAATGCGTCATTTCGGTCGAAAATTTAAATTGTTTTATACCAAAGTCACCGGTGACTTTTTTCGGTGAATTTCAAGAATACGGGCCAAAAACGAAAAGGAGTTTCAGTCAAAAATTAAAAGGCAACTCAGTCAAAATAGTTTAAGACATTTATGCCTTTTCATAAGGAAGTTCAATCAAAAAACAAAAAAGTCATTCAAGTCAAATCATTTTTTACTGGGATTTTTTTTGGTTTTGTGACTGATCGTTCGATGTTGAAAGTCCGAATGTCGGAAGGCCGAATGTCGAAAGGCCGAACGCCGAATGGGTCGGAATGCCGAATTTCGAATGGCCGAATGTGTCGAATAGTCGAATGTCGAAAGGTCGAATAGGTAAAAAGGCTGAAAGTCGAAAAGCCGAATGTCGAAAGGCCGAATTTTCATGAAATTTTCCTGCACTTGCTAATAAATTTTACGTGCTAATAAATCCTGTATATATAGCATATAATTGTGATCAAATTTTGTCGAAAAAGCAAATTTATTTTGTTTTTTTTTTATTATAATTAATTAATGGGATCACTATATTTGCCTGGAAAAAAAATCCAGAAATTTTAAAATCCAGAATAGTTGAAAAGAAAAAGAAAAATCAGAAAAAATATTTTGTTTAAAATAAATGAAAAAAAATAAATTTTATTGCCATTTTTAGGGGATCGGGGTTGGCCTGCAAGACAAAATCTTGTTTTACCGTTCAATCTAGTTTTTTGAATTCTTACCGTATAAATTCCGAAATAATTATTTTGATTATTTTATAGTGAAATAATGAATATTTAGTGAAATGGTTTTTCTGGGATTGATATAAAATATTGTATTTTAAAATCTTGCATAACAAAATAGTGCAATTATTTTTCTTTCTAGCAGGTGTCATTAATAGATTCTATATAATCCGCTCCTAAGTGCGGTACGCGGTGCGACATATTTGCTGATCCCGGCTCCGAAGTTCAAATCTAAAGCCCCTCGGAGGCCTAAGTGGGGGGAAGCGCAGCGACCTCCGTTAGCCTCTACAATTCGAAGTTAAATTAATCGATGTCATTTTATTTTAACGTAAAATCTATAAAAGATTAATAAAAACATTATTATGTATTTTGAAAACAAGATTTTCTCCAAAAAGCTTTTTGGTGACAAGATTTTATAAAACAAGATTTTGGAGAAAAAATTTTAAAAACAGTCTTTTGAAAACAGTCTTTTGAAACAGTCTTTTGAAAAACAGTGATACGTGGCCAACCCAATTTTTAGACTATTAGTAGAAGCGATATGAGCGATACGATTACTTTGATATGTGTCTGAAAGGTTGACGAAGCAATTCCTATTATCATAAATATTAACAACTTTACGGAAAACTAAAATTTGATAGATATTTTATAAATGTTAATTATAATTTGGTCCGCACTTTGATAATTATGTTTCTGGATTTTAGTATTCTCGATTTTTTTTTCGGGATTTTCAGTTTCTGCATTTTATTTTTTCTAGATAAGGTAGCCAACCCTTAATTAATTTTTAATTATATGACCAAAAAAAACGTAAGAAAATTTTAATATTTAAGGTGATTTACCATTAAACATTTTTATATACAAATTTTGATAAAAATATAAATTTTGGTTTTCATAAAAATATAAATTTTGAAAATTTTCATTCATAAAAAGATGAAATATTAAAATCAATTTCGATACAAACCACCTTTCAACATTCAGCCTTTCGACACATTCGGCCTTTCGACACTTTCGGCCTTTCGACCCTATTCCGACAAATTTAACTTAGAATTGTAGAGGCTAACGGCTTCGGTAACTCTCACAGGCACGCGGGATGTCGCTGCGCTCCCCCCACCCGCTTAGCCCTCCGAGGGGCTTTAGATTTGAACTTTGGGGACCGTATAAGCCGGGATCAGCAAACATGTCGCACTGCGTGCCGCACGTAGGAGCGGATTATATAGAATCTATTAATGACATTTGCTAAAAAGAAAAATAATTGCACTATTTTGTTATGCAAGATTTTGCAATTGCAAATACATAAATACGTGGAATTGACCATGGATCGAAGATCAATTGTCCATACAATTAACTGTCCACACGATCAATAGTTCAAACGATCAATTGTATCCACGATCAATTGTTTCTACGATCAACTGTTCACGTTCAATTGTAACATTATCACTTGTTTACGATGCGACTAACAGAGCATTCACAATGCAAGATCTTTTTACCTTTTACTTACAGGTTTGTATGAATTTTCAACTTGACGAACAAAAATGTTTGCTCGTTATGTTGGAAATTCATACAAACCTGTAAGTCAAAAGTAAAAAGTTGTTTCATTGTGAATGCTCTGTAATAAAACAAACCACCCTTCACTAAACTAAACACCCTTCAAAAAGGTTGTTCAGTCCAAATACACAAAGGGCATTTCAGTCAAACTGTTTTCTGACCGAAATACCTTTTTTCGATTGAAGTTCCTTTATAAAAGAAGTTTTAGACATAATATTTGTATGCGACATTTTATGACTGAAACTCTTTCATACTCTTACAGATTTTCGTTTTTTGACTGCATTGTTTTTGACTTATATTCCCCAAGAACAATTTTGTCTGGAATTCCTTTTTAATTGGTTGACTGAATTACCTTTTCAAAAGGTATTTCAGTCACAAATGCAAGAGGAATTTCAGTCAAAAAAGTTTGACTTGAATGCCTTTTTAATTTTTTGATTGAACTTCCTTCTGAAAAGGCATTCCAGTCTAAAATTATTTTGACTGAGTTGCCTTTTAATTTTTGACAGAAATTCCTTTCTGTTTTTGACTGAAATGTTTTTGACTGAAATTCCCGGAACCAAAAGTTTTCACTATTTGTTACAAACGATTATTTGTCCAACATACAACAAAGGTTTTTACTATTAATTCTTTACTTGGGTTAAAGATTATTTAGTTTTTCACTGCATAGTGGTTAGTATATTGACTCTTGACTCGAGCAAGAATCAAATATTACGTTAAACAATTTAATTATCCCACAGCCTTAGAAACACTGAGGTAATTAATAACATGGTATAGTGAACTATTAATTATTGTTGATTCACTTCCAACATTATTTAGTTTTTTCGTTACATTTTGCAAACAAACAACAGTGTTGGTTACCTACGTATATTAATTCTTGACTCGATTAAGAGTTAAATAGTATGACACACATCACAACATGACAAAGCGGACTATCTGATTTTTGAATTTCGCGTCAAGAGGTTTTTTAGTTCCTAACATTTAAATTTTACACAATAGTGGCTGGTTTATTGTTTTTGACTAGGTTATTAAGAATTAATATTACTACGCGCACTATTAACTGGCATATACTGTAAACAATATTAATTACTAATTTTTTAATTTTTTTGTTAAAATTATTGAGTTTTTTTCACACTCCATATTGTAATATTGATTCTTAACTCGAGTAAAAATCAAATATTAGGACACATTAAATACAAATAAAAATAAAAACACAAAAATCTTAATAAATAAACAAAAATGTTTTTATTTCCCATAAAATGACGTTGATGGCTGAAAAGTTTGTTGACCTATTATGAAATAATTTAGATAGCCTTATGATCTCGTTCTTACTCTTCTTCCATCACAGAGTTTTCTCATTCTTATTTGCAATTTCAATACTTTTTCCGCCCCGGTGGCACAGTGGTTAGCATTCTTGCTTTACGCTCCGGAGGTCCCGGGTTCGATTCCCGGCGGGTGATGAAAAAATCACGGCTGGTTAAGGGTAGGATCAATGAATTAATCACTCATTATCCGTAACAAAATGATTACGAAACTTCAAAATGAAGCGGCCAAATCCCTCTATGGGATGTAGCGCCAGCGAAAAAAAAAAAAATACTTTTTCCACATTCAGACAGTTGTTTCCTTTTTTCTTTTCGTTTCTCTATCTCTTTTTTGTTTTAATCATTTTTAATTACATACAGGTATTTTTGCTATTTGTTTTCTCTCCTCTATCCTCTTTCATGTTTTTTATGGGGTCTGGTGTCTTCAGGAAGGGAAAGCTGTGTATCAGCTCCGTAACCTTCCTTTAGTGTGAGCTCCAGTAGGCTGTTCTAGTCATGTTTTAGGCAGTTCTGTCTGTGGGCCCACGATCTACGAGAGGTAACCTGTAGGTAGATTCCGGTTGTGTGGAATTATTTTGTGGAACGGGATTTTGTTCTAAACGAGAATTTCGCATTCCGGTTCAGTGGAATGGAAAAATAAATCCCACTTTTGTGGAATGAAACGTCAAAATTTCTCGTCGTGGAATTTGACGGTGAGATACAATTAATAGTGCCACGGAATCCAAAAAATTGACCGTGAACCTATTCAATTAATATTTTTTTTTTCTAATAAAATGGGAGCTAGTGTAAAAAATGTTGGCAAAAAGTTTCGTTAACTCAGAAGAGCCCCCTTCAAGATATTTAGAGCCAAATACGGGTCGGCGAATGTAAATAAAGATTTTTTAATTTTTTATTCATTATTTGTATACTTAGCAGATTTCAGAACACAGGCGGGTGCTTATATTAGACTTAGAAAAAAGAGCAGCAATATTACAATAAAAGTAATAATCGATATAAAAATAATAATATGTAACACCATAATTCATTAAAATAAAATTTTTATTTTCAATTAACATTAATTATGTACAACCAGTTTTATTTAGCACTATCAATATTCAATTTTTCGCACCATTCGCATTCTCCGGCTTCATTAATTTAAATTATAAGATTATTGTTGGCTATGTTATGCTGCTTATATACGAGTAACATTTATTGCTTTACGCTGACCATCTATTTGTATATATACAAATATTCACCCAAATTAAATAATAACTGCGTGCATTTTAACAAATCACGACAAAAACATAAATAAAATGACAGAAAAATATTCCACTTTTGACATATTTCCCCGTATTAGACCTAGTACTAAAATCTATATCTCGCAAGGAGAACTAGAATACAAATTTGTGGAACGGAATTTTTCAGCGAGAAAACGAAATGTGGGAAAAATAAAAATTCCATTCCAATCCAATTCATTTCACAAAACCGGAATCTACATACTGAGCGTGATTCGCAATTGTACGTACTACCTCCTCGTGGTAACCTCCGGAAACTGTTGGCTCGTTTACCGAACAATAGGCTAAAGTACGACGCTAAAAGGATGGCATAAACCGTGGAAAAAAACAAATCTAAGGTGAGACACGTGCGCCGAAGGATGAATGATCATGGGTTAGTTGGCCGCTAGCACGGAACTCCGGATACCAGGCGACCTCCGGTTTCAATCAGCCTTACCACGGTAAGAGGCGCTGCCGTGGTGGACCTTTCATTCCTCAAACAAATCAAAACTTTGTGGATTCATTAAATAACAAAAAAATAAGGGCGGTGCTCCTTCAAACGCACTAATCTCAGAAGATGCCAAAGACCATTCAGGCCTTGCTTCTGAGATCAAAAACCTAACTGAAAACTAAGTAGTGGAGGGCTCTCCTATACATGGCATTCTATTGCCTGAAATGGATACCTTAACCACGTCGACAACGGCCGAAATTAACAATGATCTTGAGGAATTGGAGCTCGAGGAGACAGCAAAGAGGAGAGAACACGCCTCAGTGGGCCGCGAGGAGACGTCTGTCCCATCTAATTCGGTCAGGGGTCCCTCGCGACGCTGCCTTGCAGCAATGCAAGGAGAAGATCAGGGACAGAATTGTCCCAGCAAATAAAAGAAGCAGATCGGATGACGACTCTACCCCACAAGGGATTGCAGCAAAGAAAGGGATAGTTTCCAGTTCCTCACTAAAGGCACTGGAAGCCGCCCCAAAAGATGTCACAGAGGGCGACAATAAGGAGAGTTGCCCCGAGAACAGGGCCGACACGGCCACTACTTACAGTAATGCGGTGAAGGCCATCAGGCTGGAGATTACCGACCAAGGAGATTACCGACCATTATTAACAGTACGCGACGAAAGTTTTGGAATTTTTTTAAAATTTTTAAATTTTAATATTAAATTTATGATTTTTCCAACAGTAGTACAAATTCAAGAGCTAAAGAAGGATGAATTATCCTAAACTGGTATTCTTAACTAGAAATTTATATATCACGAAATGAAAACTTTTTAATCGTTTATTTACTTATTATAATGTAAAAAAATTTTAAAGTGTTTTTAAATATAAATTGCGTTTAAAAAAAAAAAAATTAAAATGTTTGTTATTATTTTAAAAAATTTTATTTTTTTATTTTTTGCATTATTAATTGCTTACTATGTATATTATATTCTTACATTTGAAAAAATGTATGCAACAGCTAAAGGAAGCTAACGCATACAAAAAGGCACACTAAGTTGTGATCGCGAAAATAAATCTAAATTTAAAATACAATTAAACAGTGGTTAAGGCTATTTAAGGTTATTTAAATGTGATATAAGCCACGGCAATAGTAGGTGCATAATGGTTTTATTCCATTATCTTAGTGTATATATATTTTATTTTAGTTAGTTTTCAGATATATTAATATGAATACCTTTGTTTGTTAACTAAGCTCAAGATGACTTATGAATTAAGCTTTAATAATATACATATACCTAATTATCAATTTATATTTGTTTCAGTGATTTGAATTTGAATAATCCTTGAGTTCAGTTAAATAGTATTTAGTAATGATGGGCTAATCTCAATGCAGTTGTTCAGTAGTACCTATATTGAACCTAACGGGTCTTGTAGACAACACAACTTGTCTTGAGCTGACTATGTTATCATATACTTATACGTTCAATATATTACTAACATAAAGCATTAACTATTGATCAGTAAGCAGGGTAGCCAACTTTTAGTTTGGCCATAACCGGAGAATTTTGAATTTCAAAAATTATCTACATACATATATAATATAAAATAAAATAAGTAATAATAGTATAATTTTAACTGTGAATATAAATAATTAGCAAAAGATAAACAAAAAAAAAAACAAAATTGGGAAAGACAAAATACGAAAGCTTTGAGCAGATCGAATCCTAGACCTTTGCCACGCTGCTCCAACTACATTAACACTACGCACAAGCGACATAACATCTCACATTTAGTTTGAATTGTTAAATTGTTCTATTATTTCAAAGCGTTCTTCAGCTAAATTAATAATAATAATAATGATAGTGCAATTTAAATCTTTAATAATTTTGGCCATATTATCATAGTTTAGTTGATTTTTTTTATAAGAAGCTAGTCAACACCATTTAAGGTATGATAATGTTCGAGTATAAATAGTTTTAGCGTCATTTAAAAATTTCTTCCTTTCATACAATTTTAGCACCAAAAAAATTGTCGGATATTCTTTGATCGAACTGAATTTTCAGATTAATCATTACCTTGTGAACTTCTGTAGTCGTTAGGTCGTTTTTCTAAAGAATTAAAACCGCTTGCTTCATTTTTGTTAAAAGTGTTCTAAATATTGCCTTGTCTTGACGGTATAATTAATTGGAGCGTAATTTGGTTTACCAGTGTAACATTACACAGCAAATGAAAAATACGAACATAATTGAACCATTTTTAGTACAGTTTAGTACTCTAATTAATTATCCTAAATAACCGTAATTAATTGGAACATACTTCTACTTAATGTTTTCTATTTTCTATTGAGTATGTGCGCATTTATTTTATTTTGCAGGTTCAAACATACTGATTAGAAATAAATAAAACTCTTTGGTTTCATCTTTTCTTGAATTTTTGGTTTGTTAATCCTTTTCAAATAAAAACTAAAAAGCTTTATAAATTCGCTTCAGTGCTATAAAAGTAAATAATTGTAAAATTCATTGACGCCTAATTCAAAATCTGGCGTCTAATAACAATAACAAACTAATTAGTTCGCGCATTTGACGAAAGGAGGGAGGGTAGTAGTTTACTTTTACCGTCATGACGAAAACTCCAAATTATGATCATAAAATTAATTTTTAGGACTATAATTAATTTCACCGTCAAAACAAGGCTTATAAGTATAATTCGGGAATAGTGGGATTCGTCGAATCATCTCCGATTGCATCTTCCTACTTTTTTTTTTAAATTTCCAGACTAGATTATCGCAGTTGTCTTCCCCTTTATTTAAAAAAAAACAACGGGCGAGTTCACGCTCAACTCGCAAAAGAATTATGTGAAAACCTGCAACTATTGAATCATTTCAAGTCTCTTCGATGGGCCTGAGAACTATTCGCTCAGTATTTAAATTACGATACAATTTTGGGATAAAAAGTCAATAAGTTATTCTATTTTGGATTTGGAGGACGAACCTTACCGATACTAATTGTTTAATTGAAAATTGAAATTTATAACCGACTATATTTCAGTATAGCGATGTCTTGGTGAGCTTGAGCAAAGTACAGTTCTGTTAAGTTAATCATCTATAAACCTACCCTGAACTCTTTAAAATTCACTATTACTCATTGAAGACAATTATTGAAGATTCCATATTTAAACTTTTGTGAATGGTCACGGCAAATCAGGGGCCCCGTCATGATTTCCGCTGCGAATTTTTTTTTTTACGATATCGTGAATTTGGGATCACAAAACACGACACTTTTTGGCCATCTATTCAATAATATTTTGGATTTGGAGGACGAACCTTACCGATACTAATTGTTTAATTGAAAATTGAAATTTATAACCGACTATATTTCAGTATAGCGATGTCTTGGTGAGCTTGAGCAAAGTACAGTTCTGTTAAGTTAATCATCTATAAACCTACCCTGAACTCTTTAAAATTCACTATTACTCATTGAAGACAATTATTGAAGATTCCATATTTAAACTTTTGTGAATGGTCACGGCAAATCAGGGGCCCCGTCATGATTTCCGCTGCGAAATTTTTTTTTTACGATATCGTGAATTTGGGATCACAAAACACGACACTTTTTGGCCATCTATTCAATAGCGAGAAAAATTCCGCCAACAAAAATAAGGCGGACAATTTTCCGATTGATTTATTTTTGAGGATCGTGACAAGTGTTTGCATCTAATCTAAACTAAAATCAAAACTAGTCTCAAAATAGTGCCGCGTACACTGACAAACGTCATTAATGAATGCGTTTGCAGCCTTTTCGATAGCGGAATTCATAATAAGAAAGTTGAAGCGGGTCGGATAGAACATGATACAGGCGCTGGTGAACAAAGCAAAGTGGCATCGCTGATTTGATTCATTTGAACTAAATGAAATATGGCGGATTGCGCTACAAAGCACTATTTTGAATAAATCGCAATTTTGACTGTAAAATCATAGCAGCTTAGAAAACGGTAGCATGTCTCCCTGCACATACTTCCTTGCGTGTATCGTTAGAAAATGGCGTTCGAATCTGGTAACCACTCTTATACTTTTGGTTTCATATATGCCCCGCATAACCAAACTCAGCAAGAGCATGAGCAATACTAAACATAGTATACCGATTAAACAATTTCAAAATTATTAATTTATTATGTATCAACGTATGATTGTATAAGTGTCATTTTTACAGCTCGCTAAGATGTATGATATTTAATATTTAAAGTATGTGTGCATTTGTCTTTGTTTAACGTACTTCCATTTCAGATTTTTTGAATCACTTGCACTACACATGCATACTTTTTGTGACTTTTATTTTAATCTGACGGAAATTGTAATTCGAATTACATCGTATGCAAGTTCGGTGCATTTTATGCTCGTTTTTCTCATATTCAATTTGCAATTTCGGTCGTACCGGATTTTCCGTTCCTTTTTTTACATGAAATTTTTGACTTACCCCCGCTAAAGATGTTTTCACATCAAAAAAAATTGATTGCAGGATAACACAAAATAATTTTGTCAATTGCGTTCGAGAGGCTGAGTTAGGACATTTTTTACTATTTGTGAATATTCTTAAGAAGTTAAAAACATCAAAGTAAGATTTGAGCTCCCTAACTCTTGTTGTGTTAGATACAAATTCTGAATAAATTTTGTTGACGAAGGTTTCTATATCATATGATAGCTTTTTGCAGGCATACTTTGCCATGAGAAATACAATTGATTTTCAAAATATTTTCATTTACTGATATCCATTTCTGTAAAACAGAGCAATGCTCTCCATAATTTACATTTGCATTATCAGCAGTGTTTGAAATCACATTGTTAATGGACAATCCATTTTTATTCAGAGATTCTGTGATAGATTCTGAACTTTCATAATCATCGGCGTAAAAATGTAATATTTTTTTTTCTTTTGTAAAATAGGTTACTATAAATGGAAATAGCTTGATATTACCTATATTTTATGCATCACTTGATAATGGAAATTTCATGGCAAGTCACAGTTCAAACCGTCTTTTATAAGTAGAGTGCGTTTAATCTAAAGATAGGCGCGTTTAATGCACGGAAATAAAAAGAAAAAAAGATATAAATTCAACAAAATGTAAAAAACCAGGGAAATTTTTGTAATATCCGAAGACCGGAGATGTACCATTAAAACCGGAGTCTCCGGGTAAACATCTCGGGGATCCATTCATTTCATCCCACACAATTCTTCCCGAACAATTCTTCCCAACATAATTGTTCCCAACAAAGTTCTTCCCGAGCGCAATTCTTTCCGAACACAATTCATCCCAACACAATTCTTCTCAAACAATTTTCCCAAATCCCAAAACTCCTCAATAATTTACAAAAAATTAAAGAATAATATTAAAAACCAATAAATTTAAAAAAACAAATATAACAAATAAAAATAATATGTTAATAATTTAACATTATAATAAACGTATTCAATAATTGAATCGTTTATTCTAGAAAGGGCTCATTCATGTCCACTTTTTGTCAAAATTAGTATTATGACGGTTTTGTATCACAGACACGTACATACGTTTTATGACAAGACGACATTACCGCATGGTTAACGGCACCTACCTTGCAAAAAAAAATCATTTATTCTAGAAAGGGCTCATGTCCAGGACATGTGCTCATTAAATACTAAACTAATATTTAAAAAGCAAAATATTGTTGTATTTATACTCTTTCGTATATTTTATAACATGCTTATACTGTGTCCAAAAAGTAAAGCCAGTTTTCAATTTAAATCACGCGGATAAACCGCATATCATAAATATCTTTTCTAAGTTGGCAGCATTGTGATATACATCTGTGACAAATTTTATTTCAAATCATTCGTCAGGTTTTGTTTTACGCTTGGTTTTGTACTGTGTGACGCTAAAAGCGCATTCGTCGATTTTTACAATTTCTAATTATATTGAGAAAAGAAAAGTTGCATTAAATTTTGTTTGCGGAATGAAATTTCGGGTGCAGAAACGTTAAGGATGTTGCAGAAAGCCTTCGGGGACCATGCTTTGTCGAAAAGGAATGTTTACAAGTGGAATAAACAGTTCAAAGAAGGTCGTGAAAGTGTAGAAGGCTATGTTGAAAGTTTTCATCGATCATCGGTGTTGTTCATCCAGAATTCCTTCCACCTGCCTACCCAGCCAAACCATCAACAAATAGTATTATTTGAGTGTTCGCAAGAAGAGGCCAGAATTGTGGGCAGACAAATCTTGGTATTTGCACCACGATATTGCACCTTCTCACACTGCACTCGTTCTTGGACTTTTTCGCCAAAAACTCGATCGATATCGTTCCACAACCTCCGTATTCGTCTCAATTAGCACCGTGTGACTTCTGGCTATGGCCGAAACTCCACCAACGACCACTGCGGGGAAATCATTTTGAGACGATAGAAGAGATAAATCGTGAATCGCTACGCGCTCTGAAGGCTATCGCGGAAGGCGACTTTAATTCTTGTTTCGAAAATTCGAAAATACGTTGGCATAAGTGTATTGTGTCGGGAGGGGATTACTTTGAAGTCGACGAAATATATTTGGAAGAATAAATAAATATTTTATGAAATAAATAAAAACTGGCTTTACTTTTTGGACACATTAATTTGGACACATATATGTATAGCGACAAATTACTAAACTAATCTTCAGCAATATATCCTATGTGTAGAGACAGCACGGCTTGTATAGGCATTTGTGTTGGTTTTGAGTAAACTCAGCTTCGCTAATTATTCTATTTAGTGCCATAATGCATATCGGTTTTTTCAAGAGTAATGCCCTGCTCAAAATCGTAATAACACGGTATTTCGATTTGTAATGGCTTTTTGTATTGAAAAAAAAACCTGACCAAAATCTATCAGTATTTCCCCGTTCGAGGCCATAGTTTTCTACCTTTTGATCGTGTGCTTGGAGTAATCAAGAGGAATTTAAAGAAAATTGACAGAATTTATTTGCCAGAGGAATATGGCGCCCTGATCAACCGATCAAATATTAAACTTTAAGGATTGGTGGCCTACTTTTTCAAACAAGCAGGTAATTACTATTCAATCAAAAGACAGAAAAGCAAAAAAAATCAAATGTAAAGTTTCGGAATTTTCAAATTTTGAAATGACCAGCGACGGAAATTTGGAAGCCCGGGAATTTATTGATAGTTTAGAAAGTTTTACGTTTAAACTGCTACGGTTTAATACTACCGAGGTAACATTACCTTCTCAAAGAGTGTTTATACTGTAAACGTAATAAATATTAAAAAAATAAGTGACCTGCCAAAAGTTCTAAAGTGCATACCTGCTCAGGGTCTGTATTTTTACGGCGAAATTATGCAATGGCCACATTTTCATCAACAAACTCAAGTTCTCCCCTAAACTTATTTTTGCTGACAATATAAAGTTTTTTTTATTTCCTGAATAATTTGATAAAGTGGACATGAGCTCTTTCAAGAATAAACGATTCAATTCAATTAAAATTAAAAGTTAAAATTGTAAACTATTCATTTTAAGTAAGACTGATTATCAATTTGTTTCTACTTCATTGTTACAATTTTAAGTTGATGGACCATATCACTATACTTTTTCTTTTGTGGAATAATTTCACCAGAAATAAATTTCTCAATCATTAAATCATTTCGGCTTTGATCTTTTTGAAGAGCTCCTATAAAATTCCAAATGTTTGGATGATTACAATTAATTAATTGAGTAAAACTTCGATGCCATCTTTCGATCTTATTGTTAGTTTTAGGTAAATTATCAATAACCCGTATACAGCAGTTCCACATTTCAATAAAAAATAAAGGTGGCCTTCTTCCATTTCGCTGGTCGAGTCGACCAATCCACGGTATCCTCAAAATAGTCAACAACTTCATTGACTTCTTCGGGAATAATTTTTGGTCAATTAATTCTTCAAATACCATAATAACTTCCTGCACTGGGGTGAAGGCTAATGCACATAATAAACGAAGTTTTAAAGTGAATGCGGAATCGTTGTCATATCTTTGTTTCAAGCCAAACTGTTGTACTTTCCGATAAACTGATTGGTTAGAATGAAAAAAAACATCTTTTAATACACGTATGTGGAAATGCATTAATAGCTCCTTTTTCGAAATCAATCATAATGGTTTTGGGGTTAAGTCCAGAATTTAATATTTATAACTCCTGTATGCATTTCGCGTATGTAGATTGTTTCTTGTTCGTCAATATCATTATATACGGCTGGCACAATGTTGGAATTAAAAATACCGTGAATGGTGTATAATTGTGTAAATATGGTAGGAACAGTTTTAAATGTGCCATCAACAAACCAGTGTTCAGAATTTTTTAACATACTTAAACCTGCCTTGGTTTCAAATATTATAATCCTTTCTTCTGATCCTTCTCCATTGTCATACAAAACAAAATTTTCATTTTTGGTGGTTAACTTTTATGATTCAGACTCTGTCCGCCGAATGGTTGTGTTGATTTATTTTTTGTTACAATGCCAGCATCATTCGTATGAAGTCTAGCACTGCATTCTTTTTTTCAAAATTGATGCACTTCCAGATAGTTTTACAACTATAACTTTTGTCTTTATAAAACATATATACTTCGTTTAATAAACGTTTACTCCCTTTATCGCTGATCGCGTATTCCATTTTTTACAATTCAAACAACTGGTTTTATTAAATTATTAATTTGGTTTGAAATATTTTTTTGGTGTTTGGGGAAAATTGTTTTGAGAAGAATTGTGTTCCGGAAAAATTGTGTTAGGATGAATTATGTTGGGAAGAATTTATAAATAACTATTTATTAATAAATATGAATTATTGTTGTATGTAATCCAGATGTCGAGCGCGTTGTGTGTATTTCCACTTGTCACTTCACAGAAATCAAAATACTTTTTTTTTTGTTGTAGAAATTAATTGTTTAATTGTATGATTTTTTATTTTAAACATGTACGAGAAATATCTCGATTCACTTAAATTAATTTACAAGTTAATTTATAATATTAATCACCACAATGCATATGCAATCGAGACGCGTAAAAATCCGCGCATCACTTTTATCCAAAATGGAGTCGAACTATCGTCGTAGAATTATTATTCTAAAATATTTTATTTTCACCCGTAATACAGTTTGTATATCTTCTCGCTTGAAAGGCACGAATTGAATTACCAAAAACCAATATTAAAATGAATCGCCGTCGCGAATTGTTTTTGTTTTTGGTTATTTTAGTGTTGGCATACGAGACGAATCGCATGCCAAGGTTCGTTGTTCTAGTGAAAACGAGATGGAGCAAAACAGCAGAAAATCAATTCGAAACCGAATTGAGCAAAGACACTGAAAGCGATATGGAGTAAAACAGAAATATAATTTAGAGTTCGATTACATTTTCTGTGATCCAAAATATTTTCGCTAGGTATCAGTACACAGCACAAAAGATATTTTGTGTAATAACCCTATATTGTAGTGGTGAGCTAATGTGAATTATACAATTCAAATAAGTGAGCCGCTACAGGACTCCGCCGCAAGTGAGTTCCCCTCCCTAAGGAAAAGTTTATTCGGCAGCGAAACGAACATGTTTATGTGAGCGATGAACTGATTTTGCATCAGTGGCACACAGTATGCCGTAAGCCGGTTTGAGCCGATCAATGGAAATGGTTTGATTATTTCCATTAATTGAGACGGTAAATTGTTTCCGAAGGCGTCTGATAACTTTGAACGGGCCTTCATAGGGAGTGGATAAGCCTGTGCGAACCTTATCTGTCCTTACGAACACAAAATCGCAGTCGGCAAGTGCTTTAGGAACAAAAATGTCATCTTGTTTGGCTTGGCGAGTTGATTTTGAGAGATTTTCGGCGAAGAACTCACCTGGAGCACTTCAGATCTTCTTTTACTGTTGCTCGGATTCTCAGTAATACAATGGGTATTTCCGAATTCCAGTTGATCGTATTTCCTCTGGCCATTAACGCGGCTTTGAGTTGCCGGTGGAAGCGTTCGACCATGCCGTTGTACGAATACGATGTGAGCCAAGGAGTTTTGTTAACTCTGTGAAAAGCTTGGACTCAAACTGCGTTCCTTGATCAGTAGTGATATTAAGGGGCACGCCGAATCGTGAAACGTAATTGTTGACAAAAGTCAAGGCAATGGTTGCAGCTGACATATTGGTCATGCAGTATACTTCGGGCCAGCGAGTGAATCGATCGACACAGGTTAGTAAATAAGTATATCCATTAGATGGAGGAAGTGGTCCTACTATGTCTATATGGATATGTTCAAAACGACCTGATGGTATTTGGAATTGTCCATGGGTAGATTTAGTATGCCGTTGAACTTTGGCACGTTAGCAGGATAAACAAGACTGATCCCATTGGCTTACGTCTTTGTTCATACTAGGCCAAAAATATCGAGCAGTAATCAATTTACGAGTAGCACGAACACCAGGATGCGAAATGTTATGTAAAGTGTCGAAGATAGTTCGACGCAGTGATTCTACGATAAATGGGCGGTTGTACCCAGTTGATTTTTCGCAGATGATTTCGAGGCCAGGCAATTGAAAAAGCGCCAGTTTCATTGATGAACCAGAGTGACATTCGGAACCAGAAAATAAATTCTGAAGTTCTCGGTCAGCTTTTTGTAAAATTGCAATTTTATTTAAGTCGAATTGTGTTTCGACTGCGGCCGTTTCATTGTCTGTTGTGCGAGAGAGCGTATCTGCAACAACATTGTCATGTCCGTGAACATGCTGAATGTCCATGGTAAATTGACTAATATAATCCAAGTGGCGAGCTAGCCTCGGATTACGTTCAGTGTTAGACTGAATTGCTCTAGTCAGAGGTTTGTGATCGGTAAAAATCGTAAATTCCCGACCTTCGACAAAATATCTGAAGTGTTTCACTGCCAGATAAATCGCGAGTAATTTCCGATCGAATGCGGAATATTTCTTTTCAGCATCCGATAATTTCCTTGAGAAAAATCCCAATGGCTCCCAACACTCATTGTTATACTGTTGCAGTACTGCCCCAACGGCAGTATTAGATGCGTCAGTAGTTAAACTAAGCTTTGAATCGCTCAGTGGGTGTGCAAGCAGTGTTGTTTTCGCAAGTTCAGCCTTAAGTGACGTAAATGCCTGTTGACATTCGTCAGTCCAAGAGAAATTCTTAGGCGTTTTTGGTTTACGTAGAAGTACGACCAGATGGCTGTGAACAGGTGTGAGTATTTCAGCAAGCTTTGGTATAAATCGGTGGTAGTTGGTAGTAATTTACCATACCGATGAATCGCTGGATATGCTTGATTGAGCTTGGAGCTGGAAATTCCCTAATGGCATTAATTCGTTCTTCAGACGGCAGAATACCATTAGGGGTAATTTTGTGGCTAAGGAAATCAAGAGTTGCTACGCCAAAAACGCATTTGGAACTGTTGATATGAACATCAAACTCAGATAACCTTTAGAAAAGTTATTCCAGGTGGAGTTTGTGCTGTTCCTCAGATTGTGATGCCACAAGAATATCGTCAATGTAGACGAAAACAAAGTCTAAGTTACGAACGACTTCGTTCATAAAACGCTGAAATGTTTGAGCGGCATTACGTAATCCAAACGGCATTCGAGTAAATTCGAACAGGCCAAAAGGAGTTGTAATTGCCGTTTTAAAAACATCATCAGGTGAAACGGGAATCAAATGATAAGCTATAACCAAATCGATCTTGGAGAAAATTTTGCATCCATTCAAGTGCATGGAGAAATTTTGAATGTGAGGTATCGGGTAGCGATCCGGTGTTGTTACCGAGTTTAAACGCCGTTAATCCCCACATGGTCTCCAATCATGATCTATTTTCTTAACCAAGTGCAATCGACAAGAGACAGGAGATGCAGATGGCCTGCAAATCCCTAATTCCACCATATGCTGAAATTCCATAAAAGCGGCTTTATGGCGGACTTGATCTAGTCTTCTTGGTCGTGATACAGGGAGATGTCCTTCTGTGACAATGTGATGGACCACATTGTGTCGGACTGGCAATTTATAGTTTGGTTCTGCTGTAAGTTGAGGAAACTTTTAAGCAGAGTACCATAGCCGTTGGTGATGGAATAATGGATTCGTGTCGGTGTGTCGACGTGAACCATTGTGGCATTGATTGACAGCTTTGTCGCTGAATCAACCAGCCGTTTATTCCGAAGATCAATAAAAAGTCCAAATTTAACCAAGAAATCGGCACCAATGATAGGACGATTCACAGCAGCTAGAATGAAAGCATGCGTAAATGTTCGTTTTAGTCCTAAATCCAACTGAAGCAACTTTGTGCCGTAAGTATGGATGTTAGTGCCATTGGCGGCCGACAAGACTAGATTTGAATTACGTTTTAATATATTGTATTCATTTTTGAAATTGAAAACTGGAATAACCGAAAGGTCAGCGCCAGTGTCGACTAGGTAGGTAATTCGATTTATTCGGTCGAATGCGACTTTGATGAGACACTGAAAGCGATATGGAGTAAAACAGAAATATAATTTAGAGTTCGATTACATTTTATGTGATCCAAAATATTTTCGCTAGGTGTCAGTACACAGCACAAAAGATATTCACCCCTATTCCCACAGTCGCATCACTTCATGTGATGTGATAACTATCACATCACTTCAATTTTGGTATTCTCTTAGTCGATTGAAGTGACGTTTATCGTTTGGTGTGATAACTATCACTTGAAGCCATATTCTCTTAGTCGTATAAAAAGTTAAACATCACTTGAAATGATACATTCATCACCTGAAAATTGTAAGTGACAGATCAAAATGGAAAGAATCGTAAATTTTTAATTTTCCGTTACATTAATATTAAAAATAGGTGGTTTCTGTCATTTGTCGTATCACATCACATGAATCGACTAACAGAATACCAATTTATTCTTGAAGTGATGTGATAGTTGTCACATCACATGAAGTGATGCGACTATGGGAATAGGGCTGATTTTGTGTAATAATCCTATATTGTAGTGGTGAGCTAATGTGAATTGTATAATTCAAATAAGTGAGCCGCTACAAATTGTTCGGGAAGAATTGTTTGGGAAGAATTGAATGTAAATCGTAAAAGGAATGTACCATGAGACCCGACCTTTTAATACGGGATCAATTGCCAATTTCAATATGCAATGTACTCATCTCGTCACTCGTTTTTGCAAAACATCGCTCGTTAAGTTTTTTTTTTTTTTTTTATAAAAGCTGCCAATGGCTTTATTCTTGAATCTTTCTACAAAAGAAACTAACAAGAAGTATTCAAATCTTACCCTAAAATTATTAAAATTTTAAATATTAACCAATGTTAAATACCTATTACATATTTGTGTTCACAATTTAATTAATTTAGATTATACATATGTGCAACCTAAACATTAATAAATTTACAGGTTCATCAGTCCGAGTGGATTTGTTCTTCTTAGGACGGATCCGATTTCTGTAATAAATATTTCTGCTGTAATAATTTTGACATTATTTTGTATGCAACCAAATTATTACAGCGAATACATGTTATAATTTTGACGTTTCCGAAATAATTTTTGTTGATTTTAGTAAAAAGATTTTTGCATTAATGAAATTAAATTTACGACCAATAAATTTATAATCGTTCATAAAAGTGATTATGCGAGTCTTCATTCTGTTCTTTTTAATCATTTTGTGAGCAATCTATTCGTTTTTGTGATTCACCAAAAATTGTGTAATATTGTATCAGCTAGCCCTTGTAATAACATTATCAGCTAGCCCTAATTTTATCTTATAAGTGCATAATTCCGCAATTCATTGCCATTACATCGATAAATTATGGTTTTTAGATTATTAATATACAGCAAATATTGTTGATCAGCTAGCAATTTTGTTTGTTTAAAAATGCTAATTTTTCGTTTAGCGCGCCTAAAATTTCATTCATTTATATGATAAATATGCCGGTGATCTGTAGATTTCTTTATTGGGGTTATATTTAAAAAAAAAAATGATCTAGACGCTATTTTAGTATGATTGTATTATTCTCCAAGCATTATCTGTCAAATTTATTATGAAAATTTATCAGTATTCGAACGCAAACGAACTTATTACAAAATATGGAAAAGAAAATTATTTCACTCACGTCAAAATTATTATAAAAAACAAAATTATTACAGAAATCGGATCCGTCCTTAGTAGCCTAAATCGCGGTTGTTTTAGTATATCCCTGGCCAATTCGTTGGGATGTGCTACTACATAGTTTTGAGTAATATTTCGAACTAAATTCTTTAATTGTTTCTTTAATGGTACTAATTCCAAGGTCGACGTGGATATTACTATTTCGAATGTACCATGGAGCATTGGTAATACTGCGAAATATTTTCGCTTGGGTTCGTTGAAGGAGTTCTCTGTTTGACGCGCTGGTGGATCCCTATAACTGAATACCATATGTCCATATAGGTCTGATTATCATTTTATATAGTAAAACTTTGTTGTCTAATGACAGCTGAGATTTTCTTCCCATCAGCCAATACATTTTGGAAAACGTCATTTTTATTTGGTTGCGCTTTGCTTCAATATGTTGTTTCCATGTCAGCCGTCTATCCAAGTGCAAACCTAAGTATTTGACATTGGTTTGTTGAGGAATATTAATATCGTTTAGTACCACTGGTGGGCAGGTGCGTTTGTTTAGCGTGCATGTGACGTGTGTTGATTTTTTTTCATTCACTTTTATTCGCCATATCTTCAGCCAGTCCTCGATTTTTTTCAAATGATTCTGTAATTCCTTTGAGGCAGTTTCGGGAGTTTTGTTTAACGCATGGTCCTAGGACGCTGCCTTGTGGGACCCCTGCGTTTATATCGTAAAAACAAGTAATTGCACTATTTTGTTTAACCATGTATTGCCTTTCAAGAAGGTAGTTTTCCAGAATTGAGTGAAATTTCTTAGGTAAAAGTTCTTTAATTTTGTAAATTAGCCCATCATGCCAAACTTTATCAAATGCTTGAGCGATATCCAAGAAGACAGCAGAAGCAGAACAATATTTCTTTTCCTCGAAGGTTCTTTTGATTACATTTACAATTCTGTGTACTTGCTCTATGGTACTATGTTGATTTCGAAACCCAAATTGATGGTGTGAAATAATATGGTGCACTGTTAACACTGGTTTCAATTTCGTTAATAACATTTTTTCGAATAGCTTGGAAATTGTGGGCAGCATGCTTATTGGACGATATGATGGAATTTGTGTTAAATTTTTCCCTGGCTTAAGGATCATTGTGATCACCGATACTTTCCATTTTTGAGGAATAGGTTATAACCGGTTTGCATGATCGCGTTGAATATGAATGTTATTAGTTTTATGCAATTGTCTGGCAATTCCCTTATCATTTTTCCAGTAATAAGATCATGCCCTGGTGCCTTTTTCGGGTTTCTACAATTTTTAATTGTATTCTTAACTTTCTTCCAATTATACTTTATAGGTTTAAAAGACAATCCATCATCCATTTGCTCGGGTAGCACGAAAGAATTTGTTTCCTGGTGTGGTGCGAATACTGTCGTTAGATGAGCAGCAAAAGCATTGGCTTTTTCTTCATCGCTTCTCGCCCAATCCCCAGTTGGAAGTCTGAACGGTGGTTTCGAGTTTGTTGGTCTTTTTAAATTTTTTGTTGCCTTCCACAAAGAGTAGCCTGTCCCTTCGGTTGCCGAAAGTTCACTTAAATAATTCTGGACGCTCTGGTTTTTTTCTTCCCGCAAAACAAATCTGAGAGTCTTAATAGATCGATTTAATTCCTTTTTTAATGACGGTGATTTTGTCTGTTGACATTGCCGGCGAATTTTTCGCTTTTCCTGGATAAGTTCCTGAATATTATGTGGCAGTTTATTAACTTTTTCAAAACTACTTATGACGGGTGTAGCCTTTTCAGCTGACAACGCCAGGGTATCTTTTAAATTTTCTGCTGCCGTATCAATATCTGGTGGTGTGGTAAGAGGGATATTCAGTAGACAATTTTTTTCGACTAGTCTCCTGTATTGGTCCCAATTAGTTCGCTTGTTTGTAATACGATTCGGAATTTCTGTCCTTAGGACGTCGGTACTCACTGTTACTATTACCGGCGAGTGATCGGAAGGCAGATTATAGTAATTGGTTGCATTCACGTACGTACGTGGAATGCCTTTAGTTACACAGAAGTCAATTAGATCAGGAACTTTCTTTTGATCCGTGGGCCAGTAAGTGGGGTGACCAGCAGATAAATAATCCAGGGACTGCTCCTCTATAGCTTCGTAAAGTTGTTTGCCTTTTGGTGTCGACAATCTTGATCCCCATTGAACATATTTAGCATTGTAATCGCCACCCGCAAGGAATTTATTGCTCAGCCGGTTAAAATAATCGATAAATTGCTGCTTTTTAATTGCATGTTTTGGAGGGCAGTAAACGGCCGATATTACACATTTTCCAGATCATTCTTCTAGGCAAATATTAGTTGCTTGGATGTGCTCTTTTTCATACTTGCTGTGTACACAATGCTTTATTCTTTTTTTTATCAAGACAGCAGTGCCACCGTGTGCTTTTCCGTCCGGGTGTTGGTGTCGCATACTGAATATCCGTTAATTTAAAAAAAAGTTTTATTCAATGGTGAAAGACCATTCGCATTCCAAATAGCTATTTATAAGACAGTCCTTTTTGATTTTTGACGATAATTTGCATTAGTGTGTTCATATTTTGCATCATCATGCTCATTTGTTTCTCCATCATCATCATGAAACTTTGGATCATTTCAGTTAGTTTGTTTACGGTTGCATGAATTGAGACTTCTTCTTCAATAAAATTAACTTTTGCTTTCGAAGCGGCACTTTTCAGAATGTTTGCATAGGAGATCCCAGGTTGCGCAAAACTGTTGACATTTGTCCCCAAATTCTCGGTTTGTTGAACAACTGAAGTTCTTGGCGTCAAAGTTCTTTGGTTGTAATTTGCCTTGAAACTCTTTGCTCATATCGCAATTTTGGTTTGATTTTGCGCTTTAAATCCAAGTATACTGGGCACCCTCTATAGTTTGCGGTGTGATTTTCGCCACAGTTACTGCAGCGTTTTACTGAAGGATCGTTTTTCACCTTGTTGCACTCTTTTGAATCGTGAAGTTCACCACAAATAACACAAACATCGTGTAAGGTACAGTAAGCTTTGGTGTGGCCATATTCTTGGCACTTGATGCACTGAACTGGTCCGGTCCTCCTCTTGAGTTCCTCAACCGTGATTTTACGATAGAGTAAATATCTTAGGTTATATATATCGCGCCCTTTCTCTTTTCCTGCATCTGGATCTAGTTCTAGGCGAAACATAGGTTGAGGTATCTTTTCACGGTTTAGGATATTTGTAATAGATTTGGCATGGAAACGTTTTTCCCTAAGCGCAGAGTGTATTTCGCTTATATCTACGGAACTCTCAATACCTCTTAAGATAACAGTTAGCCCCTTTTGACTTTTTAGCTGGTATGTGTAATACCGTTTATGGGCTTGGTCGAAATAATTTACTAAGGCTCTGAACCCATTAGTTTCGAATGGCTGTATTTTCACTTCATTTATCTTACCCCTCTTGAGTGAGGTAATATAAAATTTTGAATCGGTTAATGATTTGATTTTTTCCACAAGTTCATTATTTGATGCCTCTCTTAAGTAAATTGGTGGCGGCTTCTCGTTCTTAGCATTATCTGCTGCAGCTTCGGGAGCTTCTACCTCTAAACTGGGATACCTGTTGCTCAGAGGTATTTGGTCTGCAGATTGTTCCATCCTTGTCGCTTCGCTTCTGCTAGCGAGTTGCGCGGATTTTGGACTTCGTTTTCGCTTGGCTTGAACAGTAAAATACCTATCCAATCCCGTTTGCACTAACTGTGTTTCATTACACTGGCCTATGTCACTATCATCATTTTTATTATCGGTCGACGATGAGTTCGTCGCACTGAGTTAATTATTTTTATTTTCATTTAAATTACAATTTATTAAATTTGTTGTTAAAGCAATTTTTTTTTTGCGGTGATTGTGTTGCATTAAACGGCGGTATAGTTAAATTTGTCAATTGTGCATTATTTTCCTCGTGCATTATTGATTGTTTCTTTGGGCTATGTTGCACTTTGCTCATTTTAGTTTCACTGTATAGCCATGAGCTTTCTAAATTAGTCCCGTTAGAATTTTGGCTCATCACTTACACATTATTCACTTAATGTTTTTTATGTTTGTTTTTCTTTATTGAAAAAATAAATAATTAAAAAGAACTAACACGGCACTTTTTGATTATTTTAATTTAATTTTATTATGCGCACATCGATTTTACGTCTATTCATCACGACGGTGAAACCGATTATACCGCTCGTTAAGTGAGTAATTTTTTACAATTTGTTTTGCTTATTATGCGTGGTGCTCGGTTATCGAGGTATCACTGTATATTTAAATCGGGTCTATATTCTGTAACTCGATTCTGCTGGGAACATATCAGCGCGGGTTACGTAACACGACTCCACTATTATTCTCGATTCTGCAGAAATCAACATTACTTGCAACAAAATTATTGCTGATTATACAAAACATAATATAAAAATATTAAGTGATCGGTCGTCAATTCATCGCAATATTTATTAGCATAGTTTTCTTATTTAAACGTACTTACATGTATTATATGGGACGTTTCACGTCAACCGAACCACTAATATTTCCGTTGAAACGTCTACTTTCAAATGCCGAGTGCCGTTTTTGAAAAAAAAACAAGATGGCGGCCCAATATGGTGGCTAAAATCTATAGAATCGTTGGTTCGTCTTTAGTGATCGTGTACCTTCTAAACGACTTAACCGATTGAGGTCATATTCACACCTTATATTTGTTTTGTCGAAGCGGTGGTTCCTAGCTATGCTATTATCCGATAGGTGGCGATGCAGTCAAGTTATTAACAAATTCTATTATTATGAACCGAAATGACTCATATTCACAATATATGTTGGTTTAGTGACAATAAAGAAAATCACAAACTTCGACCCGATATTATAACAAATATTATAATTATGAACCAAACTGACTCATATTCACTCACTATATATGTATGTTGACTTGGTGCCAAAAAGGAAAATCACAAAATATGGACCCGATAGGTGGCGCTGTGGTTGAGTTATTAAACAATTTTATGTTTATAAACCGAAATGATCCATATTTACACAATATGTTTGCGTGGTCAACAAAAGTGTTTTAGTATGCTGCCGTCAAATATATGGCACTATTTGTTGGTAAAACTCAATGACATAATATGTCATAATATATTATGACATATCATAATATATTATGAACATCATTTGTTTTGGATTTCGACATACAAGCATCATTTGTCTGTGTTATTGCGTTCATCAACTGAATATTTTGATTATTTATTGCTAAAAAAAGGAACTTAATATCAATTATTAAAAAACAAGTGATATTGGGACTTTTCACGTCTACCGGGCCACCGCCGAGCCCTAAATTTAGAGCATCCAACAAATATATTGAAGGCACCAATATTTCAGTTTAAACCTCTACTTTCGAATGCTTAGTGCCGATTTTGAAAAAAAAACAAGATGCCTGCTCAATATTGCGTCAAGAATAATAAACTCAGGATAGATAATAAGGAAATTTAATTATTTTGTCTAGTTAAGTTAAAAAAAGATCAAAATTGAGTAAAAATATAATATTGAGTAAATGGTTAGAGTACCAAAGGGTATTTTCACCATCATTGTCATAGGAATTTTTATTAAAAATGCAAAAACAAGTTTGCAGTAACAAGTAGAGGCCGCAGTTTTGAAAAAATTAAATTGTCCGCAAAAAAATTAAGTTACCCCTTAACGGATAATTTTTTGAAAAAAACATCAAGAAAAAATAATTGTTTTTTGTATTTATAATGTTCATTTGTGCATATTTTAATTTAAATTGAAAAACCAATACTAACAAAACATACAATTTTAAAAGGCAGAATCGGGTGAAATTAGCTCTAAATTACAAGACCTATAGTAAAATGTATAACAATGTTTTACTTATAAAAAGCAAGCTTAATAAAATAGATTTAAACATAGTTGCTCGAGTGCACATTTCTGCAAGTATCACATGCTCGAATTAAAAAAAAAATAAAATTGGGCAAAATGGACCGATTGTTAAGCTTTTAAGTTAGCAATAAATTATTCTAGTTGTTTTTTTTAAATAATTGATATTAAATTCCTTGTTTTAGCAATAAATAAACAAAATATTGAGTTGATAAACGCAATAACACAGTCAAATGATGCTTGTATGTCGAGATCCAAAGAGAAATGATGTTCATATGTCAAAATTGAGTTCTACCAAAAAATAGTGCCATCTATCTGACGGCAGCATATACTAACCCAATTTTGTTGACCACGTGAACATATTGTGTAAATATAGATCATTTCGGATTATAAAAATAAAATTCTTTAATATCAGCGCCACCTATCGGATCCAAATTTTGTGATATTCCTTTTCGGCACTAAACCAACGTATATTGTGAATATGAGTCATTTCGGTCCATAATAATAGAATTTGTTAATAACTAACTTGACTACAGCGCCACCTATCGGATAATAGCATAGCTAGAAACCATTGCTCGACAAAACAAATATATGGTGTGCATATGACCTCAATCGGTTAAGTCGTTCAGAAGTTCCACAATCACTAAGAGGCGAACCAACGATTATATAGATTTTAGCCACCATATTGAGCCGCCATCTTGTTTTTTTCAAAAACGGCACTCGGTATTTGAAAGTAGACGTTTCAACGAAAATATTAGTGCCCTTAAACAATTTTTTGGATGCTTTAAACTAAATTGATACTAACTTAATACTTATTTATTATTTATTATTTATTGATGCTAATTTAATACTAAATTGATCTCAAATAATTTTGTAAACAAATATCATGCGGTCGGTTTTCAACCAATCTTATAATTAAGAATATTAATTAAGATAAGCACCATTAGAAAATGATAATATAAAATACACTCGGTAGTGAAAATCAGAATAGTGGTAACGTTGAAACTGTAATAACAACACGGTTGTATAAATAAATGTTGTTTTGAGTTAAAAATTTTTTTTTTTTTTATTATATCTTATTATATAATTTTTAATTATTTTGTGGAAAAATGTCCGACGCAATAATAAGTTGATCAATACTTTCGATATTCTTAGCGAAGATCAAATAGCAAAATAAAATAAATTAAATTTGATAAACGGAAAAAAATGTATGCATTCCTTAATATTAATCGAGATTACGTTTCAGTATACCAAATGAAAAAAGAACGCTGAAAATACGCTGAATACTCCACAGCAAACATATTTTATCAAGTTTCATATATATTTCCGATAGGTGCGCTAGGTAAATGGTGCAAATAATAGCTAAAGAAATGATAAAAGAGATTATAATTTGTAATTCGATTTAATTACTCTCTCAAAGAGAGGTAAATAGAGAGTTAAACGAGTTTTTGTCATTGCTTGTCAAAATATAAAATAAATTACTAAAAAAAATTTATTAAAACTAAACGGAACTAATTATTTAGGGATTTTTCTTAAATTAATTGAAATTTTTTGAATAAATTTGCTTATAAATTAGTTTTAAAGTTACTAGTATTATAGTTTGGTTGCACATTTAACATTAAAATTGCAAATTTAGGTCTTATAAAACTGAATTTCCATATTCATTTTTATTCCCACGATCAAAATACTCGGTGAGAAAGTTTTTTTCATATGAGAAGATTTTGACGTCATTTTTTTCCTTCTCATGAAACATGAATCGGAAATCAATATTTCTCACTGAAAATACTTTTCATTGTACTTTTCACAGAACGAGAATTGACGGAAAACATTTTGAGAAAATTGAAAATTTCACTACTATTGACCATTAACTTTGCAGAGCATACAAGATTAGCCTCGTTTCTTTATTCAGACACTGGACAAATTCGTGCATTAATACTTAAAAGAAATGGCGTTTATAAAAATGGTCTCAGTCGGACACTGAGACCCTGATTTATTAACATAAACCTTCCGCAAGGGTCATCTTTAAAAATAACAAAGCAAACAATTCTGTATAAATCAAATTAAGAATTCTACAAAAAACGAAAGAAATTTCAAACAAATTAAAATCATAATTTTGATATAATTTTGCGAAATGAAATGTTATGATGTCGTATTTCTCATTTTTAATATTTTATTTATGGCAACCATAATTAAACAACATAGAAATGTATTAAAACATTAAATTCATCAAGATTTATCCATATTTTCGGTCTTGAGAAAAAAATCAAGAAATATTTTAACAAACATTATATAAATATACCCTACTTTAACTTAAAATTTATGCTAATTACCACGACATAACATTCTTTGAATTATGGTTTAATTTATATTTCAAATGTTATGGCGAATTAAATCATAACATAAAATATAAAAGAAAAATTCAAGCAAAACATTAAAAATTAAATTACATGCAATTAAGGTTTTTCATGTTGTCAAGATTATAATTTATAATTCGTCAAATATTTTGTGTATAACAATATAGTTACAATGAAAAGAAAATAAATATTCAAATTCAAACACAAAATGTATAATAAAAATGAATTTAATTCGAGAAAATCCAAGCATACATACTCGTATTTATGTACTTGATTTCCGCAAAAAAAAAAAATTCTAGATCGCGATTGAAAATTGTTTTCAAAGTATCAGAAAACGAATAAATTCAAATCGTTTCCCAAAGTTTTATGACTGTCTGCTGAAGCGCATTTAGGTAGATGTATCGGTACTTGTACATACATATCTGTATCACTGTTCGTCTGAGATTTTTTCCAATTTAGAGATTCAACATCTTGTTTAAATGCGGATGGAGAACAAAAAAAAAAAAAAGAAAATTATCATTATTTTCATTACGGTTTAAAAATGATAGTAATAATCATAATAATAAATAAACAATAAAGTACACATCATTATAATTTTCTTTACTCTCGAGATTTTCCATTTTACTTTTTATTTTTTTTTTAAACATTTTATTTTGAATGAAAATACATAAATTATATTATTTTTATGGAGCTTTTATTTTCCTTAGAATAATTTCGTTTGTTTTATTTTTACATTAAACACAAAAAATAAACGCAAAACAAAAAAAGTTTTTTTTTATTAATTTTATTTAGAATTTTTGAAAAGAAAAGTTAATTTTACGCTCTTATGTATAAAAAATAAAAATCCGCAACAAAAAATTACACCAGAAGAGCATGCAATGTTCATATACATAGGTATGTATGGATATTGATTATTGTTTGTTATCATCGTTTTATAATAAAAATAATAATGATGATAATATTCCTGTTAATTATGCTGTAAGTAATTTACGTATACATGCACGTACATATAAAATATATAATTATTAATTGTGTTCAATAGTGTAACGGATTCGTGCCAGCGACGAGACCGTAGTCTGGGCCGTAGCACTCACCGTTAATCAGTTTATGGGTCAGGGGTCTGAGGAGGTTATAGTAACCGTCTCGGCTTCAGCGATGATCGTGGGTGAAGGTAGTCAGACGTGGCCAAGAATAAACTGCAAAATGGGAACTTGGCGAACCTACGTACTGAACAGGAACTTGGCTTGGGGAGAAAAAAGGAAACGGGGTGAAGAATATGGATGACCGCCCACGTCACTGGAGGACACTCTTTTGGGAGATAAGGCTCACCCCTCCTTCCGATACCTTATGGAAGATGGTAAATCATCTCCTGTCGATCCGCTTGTAATGAACACCGTTCCTTTTAATTATTGATATTAATACACATACATAATTTGTATATAGTTTATAAACCTGTTCTTACTTCCAAGCCGTGATAATAAATCAATAAATTACCAAAAAATAATTTTTATAAAATGTAAAGCTCGCTCTCTTTTGCTCGAGACTTCAAGCGAACAGGTTCGTAAAATAATATTAAAAGATCATAAATTTAAACACAGTTGTGAAAAATTAATGAAATAATAAATTATAAAATAAAAATAAATAAAATATAAATATTGGATAACACTAATTCCGATAACAATATTGTCCATAGTTAATTCTAAACTATAATCATTACAAATTTAGTGATAGCGGGTTTCAGTGTATCGAAAATATTAAAATGTTTTGTACAAGTGATTTTAATAATTCTGGACATTTTATCATAATATACAATATACATATTAGTTGTTATAAAAGAAAAAAAATATAAGGTAAAGCGGGGGAATACGCCAGTGTGGGTGGGTAAGACGCCACTTTGATATATTTTCGTTGTTTATAAACTGATGGCAATAAGTGTACGATTAGAATTTGTACTATGATCAGCTGATTATATTGACACCGAATTATCGCTTTTTCACTTTTATTTTCAGTTAATTTTCGAGTGTTGTTGAAAACAGTAGAGCCTGATCTAAATTTTTCCATAACTTTAACTTTCTCTACTTTACGTATTGTTTGATTTTATTTAAAAGTATTCATTATAAAAAACAAGTGATATAAACAAGTTAGTGGTTCAATTTGTCTAATTATAACATTTTTTTAAAAATGTAAACCCTAGGGGTATGATGTCAGTAAAAAAATGGAGGTGAGAAGCTCACATTTTGTTTGTAAGTGCTACTCATACAAAGTCAAACGCAAATCAAAAACAAATTAATGGAAGTGAGAAGTTAACAACAGAGAGTATGATTTGAAGAGAGTAAGAAAATAAAGTTATTATGATTCCGATTACGTTATAAGTGGATGCATGAAGTGCGTTGTGAAAATGAAGTTTGTCCTGTGTGTAAAAGTTAAAAATTATTTATTTTGTTTAAAAAATGTTATTGAAATCTTAAATATTTATTTGTATTTGAAATCATAGATTATTTTTGCATTTGGTCAAAGTCTAATTGATATTGAACATTAGTGGCATCTTACCCAAGCATGTGGGTAAGATGCCACTTTTGCGTATCCTTGTTTAAACGTTATTAGCTATTAACTGAATTAAAATAAATAATATTTTTGTTATATATTTTATAGATGTTTGTCTACTGTATACCATCAAACAATAAAAATTTAGTTTGGGTATTTTTTATTTCAATTTTTTCCTAAAGTGTGGCATTATCCCCCGCTTTACTATATATTTTCTAGAGCTTCATCGGTTATGAACCTGTTCGTTCTTCAAATATAAACACTGTAATCAACAATTCAACGCCAAATCGAGAAGCGTTCAGCATTTTTCTAAAATTGTCGAATTACCAATTTTTTAAGTGCATACGAGTGAGTGTATCACATTTTCATCAATGAACAGCAAAGATTTAATGTTTTTACCACATTTGTTTTGCGAGATGCATTTAAACTTGTGCTGAAAATCAACATTGGAAGGTTAATTCAAACGAGCCAAACACAGTATAAAAGGTGAATTACCATAGCTACATCTTCATCATAACGGCAAAACAATAAAATTATTAAAATCATAAATTGAGTACAGTATTTTCTTTCTATACTTTGTAAAATTTAATCATCGAGATTATTCCAAAAAAATTTCACCGTATATCATAAACAAGCCAATTGTTTTACTGGAGCTGTATTATAATTACAATACAACAATAAAATTATCATAATCGTAATGGGCCTGCATTAATATTTTGCGTACGGAATTTTCAAATGTTATATGTGCTGTAAAATCCACACATCGAGATCATTCACATAAATTCATCATCTACATATCATCAATATAAAAAGGAAATACGGAAGAAATCGTCATCTTATCAAAGGATTATTATGCCGCATAGTTAAATAAAATTCAACAACACAACACAAATTGAATATGCAATTTCGAAAAGGGCACATGTCTGAAAAATTAAATTTTTCAGGAATTGAAGAAAACTAATTATTTATTAAAGTAGTAAATAAATGTATACAATTTATTTTAAGGTTACATGTAGGGTCAAAAAGTAATCGAAAATAATATAAATATTTAATGTTAATATATATTCTATATATTTTTTTATATATTTTACACATAAGAGATGTGCCCTTTTCGAAATTCCTGAAACATAAACGTACAATGATTTTCAAAATAATACCACAGTTAATTTCAAAATTCATTTCTACTCTTATTTGTGCATGATTAGATCGAATATGCGTTTTTATTGAATAACATTGGTAGTGTGCTCCTGGCATTTGTGAACGGTCATTTATTCCAAATTCGACAAATTTCAATTCCAAAGTTTCTGTTTATTTTTGTGTTTCTCATTGTTAATAGACTTTTACTCGATTCTAAAAATGTTCGATCGGATTCAGATCAGGTGACAGACTTGGCCATTGCGCGACCCCCATTTAATAATCGTTAAACTAATATTTTGCTACCTCGAGGTATTCTTTAGGTTGCTATCTTGCTGAAAACACCAGCGAGGTGGTTTATCTTCTTCGCTATCCTATAACCAAGAATTAGATGAGTTAATAATATGAATGTAAACAACCGCAATCGTTCCATTTTCCGGACAATAAATTGTCATGTTCCATGCCAGAAAAAGATCACTACCACGTATATTAGGGCGAAAGTTTGTATTGGGCTGAGATCATTTATAATGTCGACCTGCAGAACCAAACAGATTAGCTTTTATTTTGTCAATTCATAGTACTTATGTATTTCCTCCTCTTCGGCATCAAAACTATGTTTGGATAAACAAGGAACGGCTCGGGTCTTTCAAACTATTTCGAGCAACTGCTTGTGAATGATGCCTTCTAAATAATCAAGATTTATAAACCTTCATTCGTTAGAGGTGATAGAAGAATGTTTCATTGCAGTTCGGATAATTAAAGTCCCCAGTAGGCTTGTATTTTCTGCAAAACAACGACCAATCATACCTCAATCAGATCAAACGACAGAATTAATTAAGCAAATTACAACGGCGTGATCACTCACCTGATCTGAATTCGATCGAACATTTTTGAAATCGAGTAACAGCAATGATTGAATGATTGAATTAACAATGAGAAACACAAAAACAAAAAGAAATTTTTGATTTAAATTTGTCGAATTCGGAATAAATCACCGTTCACAAATGCCAGGAGCTGGTGAAGTGATTCGGAAAGAAGATCACACGACCAATACTATTCAATAAAAATGCATATTAGGTTTAATCATATACAAATAAAAATAGAAATGAATTTTGAAATTAACTGTGATTAAATATGAATTTTTATATTTAATTGTAAGTAAAAAAAAATTGAAAATTGATAAGCAGTTTTTTAGTTAATTAAGAATTTGCAATAATATTATACCTAGTGTGCTGTATAAACTTAACAAAACTTTTATGTATCAAAATCACGTCAGCAAGAGACGGAGATATATCGCCTTCTTTTTTTTTTTTTTTTCGCTGGCGCTACATCCCATGGAGGGATTTGGCCGCTTCATTTTTTTTGAAGTTTCGTGATCATTTTTACAACAGATAATGAGTGATTAGTTCATTGATCCTTACATTAAACCAGCCGTGATTTTTTCATCACCCGCCGGGAATCGAACCCGGGACCTCCGGAGCTTAAAGCAAGCATGCTAACAACTGTGCCACCGAGGCGGCCTTCGCCGATTAGTAAAATACATTAAATTCGAAAAGGGCACATCTCCAAGAGTTGTGACCTTTTCGAAATTATTGTCATACACATCAACACTGGTAGCAGTATTAATACAAGAGATGTACCTATTTCAAACAAAATAAAACCTGTAAAACCTGTAAATTCAAACTTGCAAAACCAAGTATTACACACTAATACACTACGGATCTCAAATAGTTTTAAGCGATAGTAGCAAAAATTTACATTTTCATAATTATACAACCAACTTCCCTACTATACTACATAAAATTTAAATTTTATAATCAAAATGTGCATTAGTTTAAATTAATTTTATAGGTTCTTCTTAAAAAGTGTCGGCTGATATTGCGTGAACCACGACAGGTAGAAATCATTCAGACTTCAAAGTAAATGTGGACACTCAGTCATATTGTTTGTCCCAACAAACATATTTGTGAAAAGAGGTGTATTTGCTCGATTTTGAAAGTCAAATAGAGCGGTATCGAATTTACAAAAAAAAAATCATTTCTAAAAAAAGTGTAGGTGGAAGTTCGATGGCCAATGACAGGCAATCGCAGAGATGGCTAATTATATCTGAGTATACGACCATATTGTATGTCACAAAGTTAATATTTTCTACATATATTGGGTATATTAGCGCGAGCCTCGGAGAGCGAGTTATCGAATTTACAAAAAAAAAAAATATTTTTAAAAAAAGTGTAGGTGGAAGTTCGATGGCCTAGTTCGATATCCTATATAGAAAATATTCACGTTGAGACATACAACATGGTGGTATACTCAGATATACTTAGCCATCTCTGCGATTGCCTATCATTGGCCATCGAACTCCCACCTACACTTTTGTTAGAAATGTTTTTTTGTTAAATTCGTAACTACACTAAAAAATATTTAAAAAAATACGGTTATAGGCTTTTGTAGTTTAGACGGTGAGCTTTCAAAAAAATATAGTGTCTTGGCGTCGACTCCAAAACGTTGAATTAGTTACCTAAGCACCTGAAAGTGGGGAATAGTTTACGGATTCAGGCATGTCATAATAAACGGAACAAGAATACATTGTTTTTTGTTTTCCTTCCAACTGCAAACAGAATTAGTTTTTGGTAATTTATATATAATGTATATTTATATGTAATGTACTAATGTATAATTTATTATTTTGAACAATTTACTATTTTATTATTTAACACCATCAAAACTCGAAACTAAAAATATGGCCGAAAGGCAACACTATGGACCAATGTGTTGTTGTTTATAAATTTGAGACGAGACTGAATAAATTTTATTTTGTTTTAACTTTTGTTGTTTGTGTGTTTTTGCTGTTTTCGTGTTTTTGATTGGTCCCGGCAGAAAACGTACAATAAAAATGTGTACCGGAGGACACTGGAGGCAACCAATGCGCGGCGAGCTCATGTTGGTGCCGGAGGAACATTATGAATGAATATTGTAGTGGTTCATGGGGTGAACCGCCACAAGTCCGTAAAAATTAACCAAAACAGCATCAAACTACATAAAACATTTATTTTAGCCGTGAAAAAACTGAAAAACTACGAGAAACGCAAAAAAACTGCTTTCATTTACCTTCGAAAATACCGACGTCGTGTGTACACTGACCCTTTTAGGGAACGGACATGACTTGCATTGGCTGGCGTTTGCAAGTAAACTGCCAGACCTCGGCGTCATTTCGGCCTTTAGTGCCCACTACTACCCAGATTTTTTAGAAGAGGTAACCGAAGCCCGCTCTCTATTCATGAGAGGGAAATTTGAGTTTCAAATTTCGACTGTTCCTTCAAAGACCCAGTGTACACACGGAGGGTTAAATATGTGAGTGAAAATAATATACTGTAACATTAATGAATAATCGAGATGTACCAAATAAGAAATGTTCAACTAAAGAACGTGAATCGCGGAAAAAATTATCATACATTTAAATTTAATTGCCAACACGGATTTAATTAAAGTGAAATCCGTTTCAAATATAAAATTGGAATTTGATCCTTCCTGAGTCTAAACATTGACAATTTGGAAATTCGTCGTTCTGGTTCATTCTCTGCAGTTGATTCATACGAAACTGTACATAAAACAAAACCAAATTTTATAAATTACACAAAAGAATTAAAACCATTTTCTGCAAAATTTGAAAATTTAATTCTATCCAAAATGAGTGATCTCGATACAAACCTTGCATTAAAAATTATTCCTGATTTTAATGGTGAGGTGACGTCTTAACACTCCACAATTTTTTATCTTGTTGTTAATTAGTGCACGAACCATTAAAACCAGCCGAAAAACAAAAATTTCTGAAATTCTTAAGAGTTAACCTTTCGGGTAAAGCTTATAAAATTGTACAATACCAAGATTGCGATATTTGGGAATATTTAAAACCCGAGATTCAAACAAAATGCTCTGAAACTAGATCTGTATTACAACTAGTAAATATAAAGCAAATACATAAAGAGGATGTACAAGGTTTTGCTTCTAGAGTAGAAAAATTACTCATGAAGGATGTATCCAAAGTGAAGGAGCAGCAGCAGCAAAATATATCAAAAGTATAAACTCTAAGACCGCCCTTAAAGCTTTCCAAGAAGGTCTTTTAGACCCTTTCAAGTTAATCATTAAAGCTTGCAGATATACTAAGTTGAATGACGCTATATCGAAAGCACTTGAAGAAGAAGTCGCCGTTAAACAAAGCAACTTTTTATCATCTTCTTTAAAATCCCGTAGTTGACGACAGAATAAACATCATTTTCGAAAATTGTTTTGCTCGCTGAAGGTAGTTACGATGCGGTGCATCGTCCAAAAACTTCACTAATTAAAATTACCCAGACATTTGCTGTTTTAAGGCTGGTACGCTGCTGAAGTGAAATGAAATTTTCATATAAATTTGACACAAGCGAAAACGAAAATGAATATTTCACCGCTAAATTTCACTTTGCGGTACGCAGTTTAGCTAGCGAAATGGGAGTTTTCGTATTAGAATACAGATGTCTCTCTATTTTATCTCTACACATTTTTCACTTGAGTTTTATCTTCCCTGACGATAAAAATGTGAAGGTAAATTTTGACAATTTCATTTGAGTTTTTTGATTTTGAATAAGAAACTAATCAACTATCGAAGTGAATTTTATTGTATTTCAGGTAAAATATTTAATTTAATTAAAAAAACTGGGTAATTAAACAATATGTAATTAAATTACCTATAATTAAAATATAATTTTATTTATTGTTTGTTCCAATAGTAATGGAATTTGTTTTTATTTTTTATTTTTTTTATAAATGCTGCCAATGGCTTTATTCTTGAATCTTTCTACAAAAGAAACTAACAAGAAGTATTCAAATCTTAACCTAAAATTATTAAAATTTTAAATATTAACCAATGTTAATACCTATTACATATTTGTGTTCACAATTCAATTAATTTAGATTATACATATGTGCAACCTAAACATTAATAAATTTACAGGTTCATCAGTCCGAGTGGATCTGTTCTTCTTAGTCGCCTAAATCGCGGTTGTTTTAGTATATCCCTGGCCAATTCGTTGGGATGTGCTACTAGTTTTGAGTAATATTTCGAACTAAATTCTTTAATTGTTTCTTTAATGGTTTTAATTCCAAGGTCGACGTGTATATTACTATTTCGAATGTACCATGGAGCATTGGTAATACTGCGAAGTATTTTCGCTTGGGTTCGTTGAAGGAGTTCTCTGTTTGACGCGCTGGTGGATCCCCATAACTGAATACCATATGTCCATATAGGTCTGAATATCATTTTATATAGTAAAACTTTGTTGTCTAATGACAGCTGAGATTTTTTTCCCATCAGCCAATACATTTTGGAAAACGTCATTTTTATTTGGTTGCGCTTTGCTTCAATATGTTGTTTCCATGTCAGCCGTCTATCCAGGTGCAAACCTAAGTATTTGACCTTGGTTTGTTGAGGAATGTTAATATCGTTTAGTGCCACTGGTGGGCAGGTGCGTTTGTTCAGCGTGAATGTGACGTGTGTTGATTTTTTTCATTCACTTTTATTCGCCATTTCTTCAGCCGGTCCTCGATTTTTTTCAAATGACTCTGTAATTCCTTTGATGCGGTTTCGGGAGTTTTGTTTGACGCCAGGATGGCCGTATCATCGGCAAATGGTGATATCATTACTTTGTTGGTTACAGGCAAATCGGCTGTGTACATGAAGTATAATATTGGTCCTAGAACGCTGCCTTGTGGGACACATGCGTTTATATCGTAAAAACATGTAGTTGCACTATTTTGTTTAACCATGTATTGTCTTTCAAGAAGGTAGTTTTCCAGAATTGAGTGAAATTTTTTAGGTAAAAGTTCTTTAATTTTGTAAATTAGCCCATCATGCCAAACTTTATCAAATGCTTGAGCGATATCCAAGAAGACAGCAGAACAATATTTCTTTTCCTCGAAGGTTCTTTTGATTACATTTATAATTCTGTGTACTTGCTCTATTGAACTATGTTGATTTCGAAACCCAAATTGATGGTCTGGAATAATATGGCGCACTGTTAACACTGGTTTCAATTGCGTTAATAACATTTTTTCGAATAGCTTGGAAATTGTCGGCAGCATGCTTATTGGACGATATGATGGAATTTGTGTTTCATTTTTTCCTCGCTTAAGAATCATTGTGATCACCGATACTTTCCATTTTTGAGGAATATAACCGGTTCGCATGATCGCGTTGAATATGAATGTTATTATGGAATTTGTTGAATTAGAATATTTGTTGGAGGATAAATACAAGGAGGTGATTTTATAACATCCTGTGTGGAAAAGCGTCCATCTATATGGAATTTAGAAGATAAACACCACCAAAATGCAAATGCCGTGGCAGCGTCTTGGAAGGCGATGGGTAATGACATGCAACAAACAGATAAGACTCTTGCGAACACAAAATAAATATTTAATTTATAAATTTTGTACTTATTTGCAGTTGATGAATGTAAAACAGCATGGAAGAGCATGATGGACAGTCACAGGTACCACACCAAAACTAAGAAACGGATGAAATCCGGAAGTGAACGATTATGGGACGATGACAATGCAAACGACCCTTCGTTGGTGGAACAGAAAGTTGATTGGTAATAAATGTATGTACAAAATATATCTGTATGTATTATACAAAATATATTTCTTATTATAAAAAAAACGTTCTATTAAAACGCAAATTAATTCACAAATTGAAAACAATTTTCAAATCCCACAACAAATCTAACTCGGGGTCTACAGTACACTATGCAAAATTGCTGAGATTTTCTCTCATGAAATTTTATGTATGGTGTGTTTTTTTCAATGTATTGATAAATATTTTTAAAAAAATTATCATAACTGGGCATTTTACTCTCATGATAATTTCATGATAATTTTTTGTTTTTATCAGTTCAACATCTATGTTTAATTCTTTTGCAATTTTTTGGAACGAATCATTTTTTAAATCAGTTCTTTTAAATTGTTTACTGGTTATTTTCCATAAACATTCGTTAATTCTCAACATATGAATTCATTTTATAGTATTTTCAGTATTAATAAATGCCAATGCGAAATATTTTTTTTTATGCAGCTATAAACATACGTCTCAACAATCGAAAAAAAATGATTACATAACCTTAAAAGTGCATTTTAATTTGACATTTCGTACAAATTTCATGATAATTTTTTCGTGAAATAGCCTCCTGATAATTTGCTGAGAATGTCAAAATTTGTATAATATACCTACTTACACATACATTGATAAATTTAATATCATGAGATAAAATCTCAGCAATTTTGCATAGTGTAGACTGTAGACCTCGTGTTAAACACAACAATTCAGCCGTTTGTCAGAAAAATCACAACAAAATAAAATATGTTGTCATAGATACAACATGAAATTATCCACACTAAAATATTTACGAAACTCGTCAAACTAAATTTTCACGTCAGATTTACCTTCCTATTTTTGGAGACCAGTGAAAATAACATTTCACTCGAACAGCATACTAGGCTTTAATTTCAAATTTAGCTTATTTTTCATCTTTAATTAGGTTTCTTTCACTTCTTCACTTTACTGTACATTGTTTTTTATTCCACTCAGCGGCGGAACTACATACCCGCAAAACCCCGAAGCCGCGGGGGGGGCAAAGCGATACGGGCCGCTCAAGATTTTTTTCTTTAATAAAATCGTTTTTTAAATGTGAATTAAAATTATAAATATGTATGTATAAAAACATTAATATTTATATGTATAATTACATGCAAAATAAGTGCCGTTTATTGCTTTGATAAATTTTCGTCAATAATCTGCGGGGGGGGGGGGGGGGGGCCCCAAAATATGAAGTTCCGCCACTGATTCCACTGGTACCGATTAAACTATTTTTTTTATTAATTACTGGGGTTTCATGTCCAGTTCCATGAGTCTAACCTGAAAACTAGAACATCAAAATGTTACACAAAGAATCTGGTCCCGTAATAAGATATACTTATCTGACTTGGCTGAAAAACAAAAGAAATAATAAAAAAAAAAAATTAAAATTAAATATGTGAACGTAAGTGATATACAAGCACAATTTCTTTTGTTTTTTCCTACCTGTCACAACACATGTAAAACAACAACATCAACCAAAACTTGAAAAAATACAAACTAACGACCCCTAGCTAGTGTCACAACACATGTACAACAACAACATCAACCAAAACTTGAAAAAATACAAACTAACGACCCCTAGCTAGTGCTGGTGTTTTTTTGTTTGTTTGCAGTTGGTAATAACATAATTTTTTTTTGGTTGCGTACACGATTTGTGGTACGGGGTGGTGACGGATAGAGGCATTGTAAGCGATAGGAGGGGAATGAAAACAGGGGTGGGATTCCATAAGGTGATAAGTGATAGTCACCTATCACTTTTTCAAAATTGACATTCCGTATGGTGATTATCACCACAATTATCACCTTTTGGTGATCACTTTTTGGTGATTGTGGTTTAGCTATCACTTTCATTATCACCAACGAGAGAACAACCTACAAAAAAGTATTTTATGATTTATTTATATAAAATGGGTTATTTATGAATATTTCATTATTTTCTTAATATAATATATTTAAATTTACAGCAAAACAAATCACAAAAATGATAATAAAAAACAAATTTTAACGCAAACGGTCCTTAAGGCATTGCCCCATGCAAAACGGAAAACCGGCATTTAAAACCGTCAAACTCAATTTTTGGCTAAGTTGCTTCACTTTGCAATATGAAAATTATTAACAAATAGTTCGAATCTATAAGTTCCACCCTATTCTAAGAAAATTTTATTAAAATTGATTTAATTTTGATTGATTTAATTTTAATTGATTTTAAAATCCGTCCGGCAAAATATATAATTGGAGTTTTTTGAATGAAATTAAATCAATTTTAATAAAATTTTCTTAGAATAAGGTGGATTTTATAGATTAGAACTATTTTTTAATAATTTTTATATTGATAAACAAAAAATTTTGCCAATAATTGGATTTGACGGTTTGAAATATCGGTTTGCCGTTCGTGCATGGGGCAATGCCTTTAAATAAAATCAGTTGAGTGGCATATTTTAAATTTTGAATATGTAATTTTAATGTTAAATAAAATTATAGCCGAGCCACCAAGACTAATGTCATTTTCGATTACAATTTTTTTATTATGTCGAGTTTAGTTTTTTTTGCACCGAGTTTAGTTTTTTGTGGTCAATCGAAAACGACATAAATAAATATTTCTACCAAATTTTTTTATTTAAAAAAAAAAATTGTCCGTTTAAGATATTGTTAAGTCTGTTTTTCAATTGTTCCATCCTGCGCGAATATGCCGAATGAGGTGCATTAATAAATCATTATGTTAATTTTTATTTCGACCCAGTCAAAATTAACATTTCTACTAAACGTTGTTAAAAGCCTTAATAAATTTAAATTTCGGTTACATATAAAAAGTTGACATTTTATTGACTTTTCAAGTTTTTTGTTGCCCGATATAACACGTTTAGTACTTTTAGTAAAATTTTTAGTGATCACTTTATAAGATACCAATTTAGGTGGTGATCACCCCTGTGGTGATCATTTTTTACTATCACCAAAAGAATAATCACCGATCACCTTCTGGAATCTCACCCCAGTAATGAAACAATGTCATTCGACAGAATTTTTGTGTCTTGCTGAAGAAAGAAAATAAATTGTTTTTATTTACTGTAAACAATCAATTAGAAAAACACCTAAATAAATATCAAACACATAAAGGAAACGAAAAAAAAAAATTATGTAAAATACATTTTTTTCCCTTGCGTTAATCACCATGACATGACGCCATTTTTATTATTGTATTTGGTGCGGTGTATGCCGGTGCTATCATCGGATTATTTAAAGCGTGTATGGTGCTAAGAAAACAAAATACACTAATACGATAAAATAAATATTGAAGAAAACAAGCCACAAAGCAAAGTGAATAAGTTAATAAGAGCATAAAAGGAGCAAATTGTACCAGAGTATCCCCGAGTATCAACTTTATCACTAGCCACCGGAAGTCAGAACGACCATAGCCGAGGGCCGATGGGATTTCCTGCGACTGATTGCTGACTGGGGCCAAAGTGATTTGCCGAACAGCGCAGCGTAAGAGGTGTAAGTAAACGAAACCGAGTTGGATTAGTAAGTATCGGCTAAGTTTACAGAGGCACGTTTTGATTTTTGTTTTGTTTTGATCTTCTCTTTGTAGTGATCTTCGGTGAACAGAGCCCTTTCCTCGCGGATCCTCAAGTATTCAGCATCGTGTACCACATGGGGCATCTGTAGATTGATTGATGTCATCCGATTTCTGATAAGCAAAGTTTCTTCGCCTGCAAAGAGCTGTTCATAAACAAATCCAATCCATTGTAAATTATAATCAATAAATACTTTCCTTAGAACGTGATGCAAAACCAATATGTGTAATTAATATCTTTATTTCAGGGAGTGATTAGATGGCATCGTGGTAATGTCTGTGTATGTGTTTGTAAACAAATAAACGGCATCACACATCACCACCCTCTCAACGACTGTGTTAGCAGGTTACAAAGCCGCAGTGATGCCGGCCGAAATATTCTGTTGTCGGGAGGCGCAGCTCTGTATCAGGTTCGTCTATCACCACTTCCAGGTTGCCATCCACGGTAACGTGTGGCACTAAGAGGGGTGATTAGATAGGGGTATCACGATGATCTGGTGCGGACTCGTTCCGAACTTTCAGCTCCTTCGAGGAGTAGCTTGGGAAACTTGGCTGCTGAGAGAGATGAAAGTTTAGTTCGGGTCCTATATCCATGGTCCCCCAAACCGGTTACAGAGCTGTGTAATATTCACCAGAATTGTCCCTCAAGTAACAAGGTCTCAAAATCATTCCATCCATTCTTTAACTAAACCCATTGCAAATTCAAACACAATATCAAACGTGCCTTTTCTAAATTCTACCTCAACCTCGAATCAGTTAACCGCATTTCAACATAGAAACAATAACATAACACTGACATGTGCCTATTGTAAATGTCGAGGGCATCATATTCACGAGTGCCGTAAAAAGAAAGCCGCTTATGAATGGTTAGCTCAAAATCAAAGTGAAAATTCAAACACTTCGGGAAACTCCAATGGACTCAATCCAAATTTGAACACAAGGTCTTTTCTTACCAAACAATAGTAATACCTTTTCCCTCAAATCCAATATTTTTACCTCTTTGTTCAAGGCTCTCTAAAACAACTGTTCCACTTAGATCAGAAGGAATGGTTCAAATCACAGTTAATGCTTCAAATAATTCATAACTGCTCTATTCTTCTAAAGAAATTTTATCCGGGGTATTCATAGCAAATTTTGTAATTAATATAAATAACAAAGTCATAGTTACACCCAGAAAAATAATCCTTTAAATTTAAGAATTTACCAATTAAAACTAAGATATTTTCCTATATTTTTTGCGCAAAGGAATTTAGGTTTTATTTTTAAGGATTTAAAATCTTTGGTTTTAAGTTGTGAAAATTATTCAATTTCAAAGAAAATAAATTTAAACTTAAGAAACTAAAACTTTAAATTTAAAGTAAACAAATATTCGCATTAGTTTCCTCTTTACTACCTACCACCTCCTCCCCCTCCCTCTCCAGTTGTAACTACAAGATCTGAAAAGCCTTAATTTAATTAATTATTTGTGTCTCCACTATTTCTCCATTACCGGAGGCCGAGACTTCGTTACATCATCAATATCATGGTTCCCAAGCGGTCACCTAAATTTTTACTAACCGTAGCAATCGTTGCTTGATATCGTTGTTGAAGTTGTTGCGTCTCTTCTCTCTTGACTACTAGCTCTCCATCAAATACAATAAAATATCAAATAAAGAGAAATGGACAATTTTAGTTTGTATACTGTTATTAAGTCATTAAAAATAAAGATTTTTAAACCTTTATTTTAAAGTTTCATTGTATTTTAAATTTAAGAATAAATCAATGAATTTAATGGATTTTACATTCATTTTTAAGAAAAACACAGTTCTTTATTTTAAAAGTACCCAATCTTTAACTTTGAAGTATTATAATTTTCTCAGTGAGTATTGCAAACACTAATAAAGAACCTGTAGAAGTAGATGAAAAAATTAGACTGAATATAGATCCTCTTTCAAATTATGAACTATTTTATCTCAGGGATTCTTGGCCCAACCAAATTAACGAAAGGCTCAAGAGACTTGAATCCCATATCTCAACTGGACATCCAACTTCTGAAGAACAAGAACTATACTAAAAATACTAAACTATACTATACCGAAAAAGTCTGACGATAATACAAAATAATGAAGATTTGCAGGGTAAATGATATTACTATATAAGTGACGTATAGCCGCTTCCTAAAATAGCGGAGATTTTTGACCAATTGGGTCATTCTCTATATTACAGTACACTTGATTTAAAAAATGGTTATCACCAAGTTCCTTTAAACCTCATTGACAAAGAAAAAACCGCTTTCAGCACTGACAGAGGCCACTATCATTTCACATGCATGCCTTTCGGATTAAAAGAAGGACTGTTGCTGGGCGAGTCCTTTTTTTTGGTTGAACAATTTCATCAGTAATAAATTGTTTGCCAGTACGCTGAAATGACGCACGTGACCGAATCCTATCCGGAATACGCGAAGCGTAGAGAGTGACAGCATTATCAAGACTCCGGCCGGCTTCTCCATAAACCAGAATCATTTCAATTTTCTCTTGTACAGTTAAATACACCATTCTAAAGTAGTATTGATAGCTTTACACAGGTATTGTTGTTTTCGAAATAATCTTCGGACTGAATCGGTATTTTTAAAACAAAATACAAACAATTTCATTATTTTGAAAGCCGATTTAATCGCATGTTCCTGGGTTACGATAGTTAAAAAGTAAGTAACTTTTTCAGTAATTAAAAATTTAAGAAATACAAATTGTTTAAGACTAACTTTGAGTATTTACAACGAAACCATGGTATTTTTATTGCAGACGTATTGCAGAATCGTTTGCGTAGGTTCTCAGTAGGAGAAATCGAAAAAATTGAATATCGTCAATTACAGCGCCATCTATCATGAATCGAAAAAAATATTTCATTCAAATCCTACGTATTTTTAGCCGTAGAACCCGAATCTGCAATAAAAAATAGGGGTTCTTATTTTAGTTTCAAAGTTATTCCACGCCCCACCTACAAGGAGGGGGGTACCTAATTTTAACACTAATCTATTTCCCCCGTGGTGGCGAAAGAAAATGTCCAAATAATTATTTTCTTCAACACAATAAATAAAAGCACTCAAATAATCTTAATTTATAATGTTATTAGCACAACTTATTTTATTTTTAATATTTTTTCTTATTTTCGGCGGCAATATCATTTCAAAACGGCGGAAATATCATTTCAAAATAGTATATTCTACACTAGCTCTATTTATTAGAAATTAAATAATTAGATGTTCAATGATAAATGGCAGTGATCGATCATTATAATAATTTCTTAAAAAACATAGAACTAATTTATAACAATTGAACAAACGTCAAACAGCTGTTTGTAAACAAATTATTTACATGAGAATCAGCTGAAATGATAATTCCGGGTAAGTTTTCGCCTTAAGTATAAATACATTATAATATAAATAATAAATTAACAGCAATAATCTAAATTGAATTTCAGAATTATATAAAACAAATGAATAATAAAATATAATTGCTGTGCCACACCAACAAGATAAGTTATTTACATAAATTAAATATCAATATTATTACAAATTTGTCTTTTTAGGTAAAGATCCTGAACATTCCGCGCCCGATGGCTCAACCGATCCAGAAGGTAATATGCACATTTTTGATATGGGCCGCTTCATTTCTCCAAACTTTGTTTTGATGTTTGCAACACGGACCAATCCATCTTGTCTTGGAATTGTTGCAGTAAATCGGCCCATGAGCCATTTGGTAGGTGGAACATCCTTGTCTATTACGACGACAAGATCACCATTTCTTGGATTCTCATTAGAAGTTTTCCATTTGCTTCGTTGCTGAAAGCTAACAAGATAATCGGTATGCCATCGTTGCCAGAAGTGTTATACCATCCGCTGAATGTGTTGCCATCGCGATAACCGAATATCTGTTAAATTCGGCTCAGGCAATAAAGTAATTGAATGACCAATTAGGAAATGTCCCAGCGTTAACGGATCCATGTCTTCCGAAGAAATTTCGCAGAGCGGTCGGGAGTTGAGAATAGATTCTACTTGGGTAAGTAACGTTGTCATCTCTTCGAACGTATTACGTGAGCAATGTCTCTCCTATAACTCGTTTCAGAAAATATTTGGATGATTTAATGCCTGCTTCCCATAAACCACCAAAATTAGGAGCACCAGGTAGAATGAAATGCCAATTGATGTTATTGGTTGTTATGTAGCTTATTAGGATTCCATATTTTTCCACTATGATCAGACATCGTTGTAGATCCTTTTGTGCATCCACAAAATTGGAGCCATTGTCGCTGTAAATATGACCACATATTCCCCGCCGTGCATGGAACTGTCGTAGAGCCGCCAAAAATGCCTAGGTCGTCATATCACTCATCAACTCCAAATATATCCCCCTTGTGGCCATACAAACGAACAGCGCCAGGTATGCTTTTATAGTTTTAGCACCTCGTAATCTTGATGCTTTTATGTATATCGGCCCGGCATAATCCACACCCGTGTTTAGAAAAGGTCGATGGTAAGCAACTCTGCTGGATTGTAGCAGCTGACCCATTAGTTGTTGTTATTGCTTTGCCTTCAAACGGACGCACTTAACACAACGCCCAATTACTCTTCGAACAGCATCTTTGCATCTTAAAATATGGCAATTTCGTTTTCAGATTGACGTCAATAGTGTGGGACCCGCATGTAGCTGTTAGGGATGTTCATCTATAATAATCATGTTGGTTACCCGATGCTTTGCTGGGATTATTTATTTCGTATCCAGCCTTCCACCAACTCATAACAAGCCAACTTGATCTATAAATGGAAAGAGAGATAATATTCTAGAACTCTGATTTATTGGCTTATTATTCGCGAGTGCATTCATTTCAAATGCAAAATTGTTCAGCTGCACTCTTCGGATGCCCATATTGAAAGCATCACGTTTAGCCTTATTGAATTGCTGTGAAAATTCTTATTTCTCGGTTGATCTACTTGCTGATTTTTCTTGAAACAATATAAAAATTCGAGCAATTACTAATATAATTTTAGAAAATTTTGAACAGCGTTCAATGAGTTCAGAGAGCCAATCGTTTGTATCTTCAATGTTCATTAACATAACGGAATTTTTCTTCTCTTCTTTCAAAACTGCATCTGCTAATTCCGAATTAATTCGAGATTGACTTGGTCAATTTACGTCTGGTTTGGTTAGCCAATGTGGACCATTCCACCATAAGCTATAGTTGATTAATTTATCCAGATGCAAACCACGCGAAGCGCAGTCAGCTGGATTGTCAGAGGATGAGATATGACTCCATTGACTGCGGCTGGTATATTGCAAAACGTAGGAGACCCTATTTGCAACGTAAGTTTGCCATCTCCTTAGACATGAGGATATTCAGTTCAGCACAATTGTTGAGTCCGTCCATAACCGATATTTGACCTTGCTCTTGAATATTTCTAAAACAAATAACATCAGCATTGTTAGCAACACTGCAGCACAAAGTTCCAACCGTGGAATGCTGAAGTCGGATCAACGTCCAGATGAAGATTTATATCGAAGCATATGTCGTGTTCTTCAAATCTAGTGAGTGATTCAGTCCCTTAATTGCGGGTTGATAAGATGTTGTAGCGTCTCACTCATGCAAAATATACGCAATCATTCAAAACATACTCACTCACGCAAATTATACTTACATTCATGTTCCACTACAAATCCACACATACCAGCGCATTCAAACAGCTTACACATTACCGCAACGCAACCGCAACCGCTCAACCAACGAGCATATTGATTCATCGCTCCGGTTTTTAACTAAACACCTAAAACCAATAAACAAAAACGAACAATTCATTTTCGATTTATTCATCTCTTCAATTTTATTTCGTTTTTCTTCGTCGCGTATTTTTCTCTATAGAAAAATTACATTCGCTCGTTTTTGCTTACACAAGCATGTAAACGTTTTGGATACATATTTATCGCAACAATTTTATTTTCTAAAATGGCGGTGGACAATATAATTAAAACTTAATTTGTATAATAATTCTTATAATATTAATAATAAATTTAATTTCAATAAATTATTGTGAATAAAAAGTAACTTAACCTAAAGTGAAGTGTTTCCATTTAGTACAATAAATTTATATATAATTTTGGGGCACGTCAACAATTTCACCCCCTCAGCAACGGCCCCGCGTTAATGTTATCCTTGGAACTATTAGAACCTTGGCAGTTGTTTGATAGGAATCCTCGTTGAATCTGGATTTAAATCGTATAGTAGCTAAACCTTTAGACACTCCTGAGGTAACATCATTAAGACCGTGTATCAATATTCGTCCATTTATTTTCTTAAGTCCGAGTCGCTCGAAACACCCTTCCGTAACAAAAGATGTTTGCGATCCGGTGTCAAGCAGGGTTCTACAATACTGCCAGTCACCACTTTGACGTTCAACAGCTATCTGGGCTGTTGGCAAAATAGCATTAGCTACCGAATTAGCATGAGCACAATTAGTTACTTCAGGCGTTGTTGCAGGCACTTCCAAATGAAGTATCACATTATGCTTTCTGTGAAACAAATCGCATTTACGCTTTGATTTGCACTGGTAGACGATGTGTGTATCACTCAAGCAGTTAAATAATCTAGCATGTTTCTTTACGTATTCTCTGCGCTGTTGAATTTCTAAACCTAGAAAATCGGCACATTCTACTAGGTTGTGGCCTTTCCCACAGAATGCACAAGTTACTGCGGGTACAGTGTGCAAAAACTTTGACTGCTGAATATTCTGCTTAGATGGTTGGCATTTTACCATCTCCGGTTTACAACCTTGCACCGCATCCATTCGCTTATTTAAAACTGCTACTAGTTTCTCGAAATCAGGGCCCATGGACAATTTAGTATTGAAACCATCTAAAGCCGTTTTAATTTGTTCCCCAGTAAAAGAAGAAATACCGTGAATATGATTATTGACAATGTTATTTTCAGAGACAGATGTCAAAACATTATCAACTGAATAAACGGATTGGAAAAACGTTGCAAATATTTCGCAAACAGAATTTAGATCATAAGTTTCCTTATCCTTATAACTCATGGGTATTGGATAACCAACAGATTTCCTTTTGGAGTTTATATAGAAGAAAATTATTATAAATTATTCTTAACTGTTCTAAAAAAAAAACAAAATGAGTTGGAGGATAAACATTAAATCGTGGTATGGCTACAGTTTCTGTATCTTTGCCTGGTCCTGGTGGACCAATGATCTTCAGCAATGATTAAGCTACATATATCCAAAATGGCGGGCAATTTGGATGCATTCAAGTACGTTTTTAATACTTGCACACCTAATACAAAATAGAGCTGGTACTACCTTTCTTTCTAGAGTTGGTCCATGTTGCCAAATTAAAACATAAGGATTCTTTTTTCCAGCCCACAAAGTTCTTTGGAGTTAGACATAAAGTATTTAAAATATTGTTAATTTTATTTGGAACCATTTGGACGCTGGCCGATTGTACAAATTACAACATACGGCTGGTACTGAGGTCACTATCAGAGTTGGTCCATACTACTGCCGACTCAAAACATAAGAAATTATTTTCACCCCCCAAAGTTCTTGGAAGATAGACACTAAACATTTAAAATATTTTTAATTCATATACCGGCTTCATATACCGTTTGGACGCTCAGGTGGTCGTTACAAATTGTATAAATTACAACATACGACTAGTACTGGCTTCATTAATAGAGTTGGTCCGTACTATTGCCAACTCAAAACATAAATAATTATTTCTGGCCCACACAGTTCTTAGGAGATAGACACTAACTGGAAACGTTTGGAAGCTGGCCGACGCGACGGTACAAATTACAACATACGGCTGGTAATGGCTTTTTTACCAGAGTTGATTCTTACTTTTAATTCAGAAGATTTATAAAAAAATGACTTGCTTCGATACTGTTGATCTTAACGCTCAATTCTGGGAGATAGCCAGACATGCTTTTTGAGTTACCTCCGTCTCAATATTAGCCCGTCAAATAATGTCTTCTCAATTGTCATTTAGTGTGTTTTTTACGTTTGTCTACCAGCCTTTACTGCAAAACGTTTCTTCCCTTCTTCTATTCTTTTAGTTTTCTGTGTGTAATAAAATAAGTATAATTTGAGAAAATCGAATCGTTATTGTATTTTTAATAAACTGATATATGATTATAAATAAATGTTACCTTGAATAATTTATCTTAAACTGTTCAATTTTCTAACATAATGTCATGTGTCTATCATAATAAAATATTAGAAATCCAAATTAATTCATATATGTATTGTACATACATATATAGTTTCTACCGTAGCCCATTATCTAATATAAATATAATATACAGACATACCTTCAACTATGAGCATAATAAGCTTCATATATGTAGATTTTTAAATTTTAATCTCTTTCCAAAAATATCTAATTTTAATACCAAGCTGATTAAAGATTATACATACATTAAAAGTGTATAAATTTAGTTAAACTATGCAGGTGCATGACCTAATTAGGTCACCTGGATTTAACGCCATTTTTTATTAAATTTTAGATTATCGTTTTTTTATTTATTAGGTAACTGAGATTATTTGTATGTAAAGCAAGCAATCGTGAGGATTATCATTTATTCGTTATCCGCAAAAAACTCCTGAAATTGTGATACAATTATCACAAACGTAAGCACTATTCCAGGTATCTGCCAAATAAACAAATATTTTGTAACGTTCATCTGGTTAATATAAGTTTTGTGTCCTCTTACCGTTATAAATATGTCCCGATCAAACCGTACATACATCACCGTAAATTTTTTTATATCTTGAAGTATTTGCAAGCTATATAATTCGATATCATCGTCAAATAGATTTCTTCGATCATAAAAAATTCGATCTTGCCTTGACTTGTGATACAGTTCAACTTGATCACAAAGTTTGAAAAAAGATTCAGCTGCGAAATAAATGCGTGCAAAACATTTGATCACCAAAAATATTCCAAACCGTTGTCCATTTAATGACATAGTATAATATACCACCCCATATGCCTTGACAAATAGCTCGACCACATCATACGATATAATCAACAACAAAATTATAACAAATTTTCGATTAATAATTTTAATTAATTTCCTTAGGATTAATATTTTGATTAAGTTATGATCGTGAGTGTGCACTAATATTTCAACACAATTTTGTAATAAAATATTTACATAAATAATAATCGAAATTAAATGAATTTCTTTGAGTACGATGATTAATCCAAATAAATTACCGTAATAGCTTAATGCACCGAAATTTTCATGAAAGCATAACAATTCTGTGCCACATACAAATAGAAATAATAAAATGTGTGTTGCACAAAATGCTTGTGATGTAATTTCGACTGGAGAACCGTTTTGATTGAATTCTGATAAAATGTCGTAAATTTCCGTACTATTGTGGTAATAGAAAAAAAATAATTTTATAAAATTTAAATTAATAACACAAGCTACTAGCCAAGCAAGATAGGCACACATGTACAAATTATAACTTTTCCATGTGGTTTGAATACTAGAAGAAAATTCTACAATAAAGGAGTTGATATAATTATATTCAATTACAAGGATTATTATAGCATGGTAAATGATTAACAGATAATTTTTTAATTTACTAAGCGACGGGATTAATATTATGCCGAAACAATTATAGAATAAAAATATTATTCGACGATTAAAGTAAGGCATATCGTAAAACAAAAAATTATCCTTTACGGCAGCAGACACAATTTATTACTGTTTCTCAGAGGTAACCGTTTTGTTAATTATATTAAGTATATATAAACATTAATTCCCATCATTGACAAATACGTAAATATTTAATTTATTATTAATTGAACTAATACTGGTAGCCAATAGTCTAATTATTATGACAATATTTTATTTATTTTGAATTATACACACATGTAAAGTCCTGATTATTTTGAGCGTGTTCGATTGCTAACCTTGGAGTCACTGGACCACGTTGATCAATCCATCTTATGTATTCATCTTATATGTGGTGCTCTGTCTTGCAGATATTATAAATATGGCCTCGATAACCAACTGGAGAACGACGTTAAATTTAATTCGTCTGATAAAAGCTTGGCACTAGAATCATTTATTTGTTTTAATGCTGGCATTGACAAAATTTGGGTTGTTGCATGTGATAGGGTACTTTTTTTATGAAGCTTTTGTAGAATTTTTTGATTTAACGTTCTCCGGACAAAACTCCAGAGGTTTAAAGATTACAAAATTGCATTTTAAATAAATATAACTTAAGTTAAGTAAGAACATACGTAGTAAATATTTGCTCAAACTTGTTTAGGAAATATTTGGTCAGTTTGATCTATTTGGCAAAACTCTTTGCATAGTGAGTTGAACAAATCGTGGCAAATATTTGCCAAAAAAATGTTTGCTCCAAGCCATGGCAACGACACAGCAAAGATATTTATCACGTTCGGAGCAAATATATTTATTTTATCCTAGTTCAGACGGTGGTAAATATTTTGCATTAAATAATGCTATTTTTGATCCAACAGTTATTGAAGTGAAGTCCATTGCAAAAATTATTGATTGATTGATTGATTTAGTGTGTACGACCAAGCCTAAGGCAAGTTTCCCGGAATACGCCGGGTCCACCGTACACCCTGTTACGAATAACAAAATCGAGGGAAAGGAAAGATATGTTAGTAATAAACAATCAACCCGGTTCCAGACACCATGGCGGTTGATAATTAGTAAATAAGACAACACAAGACAACACAATTTCTAAACTACATGATTGTTAACTGCTTGTTGTTCCTGGAGCGTTCAGTCCGGCTAAAACTATTATTTCTGAAATTAGGATTAAATTTAATCCCTTTAAGAATGATTAATTCTGGAACAACCTTAGATTCTGAAACAAATTAAATTATTTATCAGTATACTTAAGATAAACACTTCTCTATGATCTTATTAATCTAAATATACTTAAAATTACATCCGTCTCAATCATAGGCTACCTAAGTAATTCAATAAATAATTTAAAAAGTGCTCTAGGTGACACCCCTACAAATTTTAACAATTAAACTTACATATATGAATAAATAATAACTGATGAACAAAATAAATAGGGTGCCACTCCTGGTTTCTTCAGCCTGGAATCCCAATGTCTCCAATCCGATCCGAAAACTACAGTTTAACTCCAAACTATATGAATCATTTTCGTGAACCTGCCACTTAAAGTGTAGAAGTTTGATCTGTGATGGCTGTTCAGACCCAAAATTAAAGTTATAAGAACCAATTAGTTACTAAAGTATGAATTCAGTATAGGAATTTCGTGCAGTTTCGTTCAACGTTTATTTTAAATAATTTCTATAAATTTTATTTTAGTATAAATTGTTCATACTAAATTTGCACGGAATCCCTAAACAGAACTTGAGTTCTGTAATTTAGGAGGATAAAAATCAAAACAACATAATTTTAAAACTACCTGTCCACTATTCAGTTCAAATTTTTGGAAATCTGCGTTGAGTCCCTACGAGCACCTCTGAAAATCAAGATCGAAGCCAATTAATTATCACTAAACACCATTTTTAAAATTTAATTAACATTATTAAATAAGAGCTTAAACTCCCATTATTTAGTTATTAAACCTGCCATAGTACAAGTAACCAATTAAATTCCCCACCATGGACCAATATATCTGAAAATTAATCAAATATTAATTCATGTAGTTGGAGCTCGTGAACATAAGTATTATTCTATAAAAAATTATTGTAATTTGATACAGATTTTTGCAATTTTCATCAACCGCAAGCTGCAAAATAAGTCATCTCATCATAACGGAAATATCACGCAACATCGGAAATAAATATATTAATATTGTACTCTATGTACTAAAAATTATACAAATAAATCAGAAGCAATCTGATGGTTAACAAAAAATTTGTTTTTTTTAATATTGGATTCCCAAACCAATCATTCCATAGGCCAACGAGGATGCAGCAATGCTCTGGAACCCTATTTAAACTAAAACTTAATAAGAAAACAACCATATTTTGTTGTTGCAGCTCACGTCATCCAATCGCATCCCCTTCCATGCTTGCATCAAGACAAATCCTATAATACAACATAATGACTCATCCTGATCCCAAAAATACCCTTCAAGTTAAATACTTTACCAATAATAAAAAATATTTAATAAGTTAAACAGAAAAAAAAAAATTTAAATTTAAACTATGTATATATTGAATAATTACACATAAGACTCCATTTAAATTAATTTAAAAATTAATATAATTCTACATTACCTATACCACTCCGCATTAAAACCAAATTATATGACCCATTCGATTCAATTTACTCAATTATACGAATTACTCATATAAGAATCCCATTTGAATCGAAAACATAATATTTGTGTTGCGTATGTGTCGCTCTTGGTATACCTATAAAGAGCACTTTAAATGAACAGAACGAATGAAAACAACACCAGGAAAAATATTAGAATCCTGCTACAATATTAAACCCCTCACACACATACAGAAAATAAGTATTCCCAAGTAAAACAAAGCTGAAAACATGAATTTTTTTTCAGCATATTGGCACAGAGGAATAATACCAGAGGGATATCTTCTACACAAATTTGATACCTGAAAATAAAAGTTGTTATAATTTTTCGAACAGTCTTCCACGAAAGGGAGATATATTTGATCTCGCTTCAACATCGTATTCACGAGACTGTTATATTTATGTTCTTACTACACACCCACCCATATATGTACCTACATATGTACATTTTACAAAATAATATTTTTCGTTTAGCACATGCGTATAACTCGGTTTTTATATTATTATTCTTGTCACTTCTCTAAACATATTTCCAATTTTGTTTCATTTAATTTGATCTATGAATGTGTAAATGATTATTATTACATGTGTAGGAGATCAAAGGTAAATATGAAATTTGGTTTTGTGTGGCTGTGTACGTTTGCTCACAGCCGTTTTGTCCTTGAAATTCACATGCCATGTCAAACAATTTTTTTTTTGATTTTATATCGCTTTTCGATTTTTGAATACATATTTGACAAATTTTAATACGTTTCTTTCTTGTTGAAGAATAATTCAGCCAGACAGTGAACTTTACAAAATGCATTTTACAGAAAGTTCAATTTGCACAATTATTTTAGCGATAGAAAAATTTGTTGATTTCTACAAAAGGGCATTAACCTTTCGTGTTTTGATGATATTTCCCTTTACATTCGATATGTTGCTTCTTCCTGATTCGAATCTAAAGAATATTTTTGGCGACGGTGCGGTTTATTGCATTTAAATGTTCCATTTAATTAAAAATAAATTAATATTTTATTTTAATAATTTTAAATTCCTTATTGTTATTGTGAAATAAATTAAAAACAAAAAGAACGAAAAACTTTTATTTTGTCTTAAGAAGTTTAAATTTAATAAGAACTACCTGCCCCTATTTACGTGCACATTACTAATTTCAGTTTCAGATATCCAATTGTTTACCGTTAAATATTACGGCTGCGGTTGAATTCTGGAGTAAATCCATTAAATACTATAAATGCAATTACCTTTTATATGGAGGAGGGTAAACGGAATAAAAAAGGTAAATGTTTCACGTTTAGATACTTTAATCTTTATTGTTATAAGAATTGGACGAGTATAAAATAGAAAAAAAATCGTAATTTAACAAAAAACGAACACTAAATATTTAAATTTACCATAGTAAATTATTTACCCAAAAATTTGACCGCAGCCTATACTGCCTTACTAAGAAAAAGTCACATCTGGCTTTTTGTATTTTTGAATAATTTCAATTTTTCTATTTTTGTTTGCCATGTCGTTATATGAAACTTGACTAATACATAACGTGATTTTATGGCATTTGATGAACGATATTTGACTTGTTAAAATAGCAGAAATATAGGTATTTGTTTGAAGAATTCAAATATGCCCTTATCGCATTTTTCGACTTTTGGCGCCTATGACCTTTTTTCTTAGCAAGGCAGCATAAACGAAATTTATAAAAAGTACAATTCACAAAAAACAGGTGTTTGATCAGACGACGAACACTGTGAATTTTCACCTAAATGGCTTCGCGATTATTCTATTAGTCTATAAATTCTAAATTTTTTCTCTTTAATATGGACGTTCAAAAATTTACAAGGAAAGTCCCCCAAGTTAGCTGTTTATCCTGGATAGGATATTTGCGGTACGAGCGAAGCGATCACACAATTTACACTAAATTGAATTTCCTAAAGTGTTTCATACAAGATTTCTCCAATTTTGATAAAAAAGTATTTAAATTGATAAAATTTCATATTAATTATAATTTTGTTGTAAATGAAGTAGGCACAATCTAGAGTTGAAATGAACATTTCATCACTAGCTGTGAAATATTCTTAATCAGTTTTAATCTTTGATTTTAGTAATGGTGATTATATCTCTCTAAATGGATATCTTGAAAATATTTCCGGGGATTTCTTTTATAATGAGATGGATATCGAAATTATGACTAACCGGTTTTACGAAATTTTGTATGTGGGGATGGATCTATTTATTAAAAAAACTGTCAACAAACATAATTCGTATCGTGAAAAGTGGTTCAACAAAAACTTGTTAATTTATATAACCGTAAAACCAAGGCACACAAACGGTATAAAACTACGAACGCATCTGCAGATTATGCATTGTATTCTCACCTTCGGTACAGAGGAGTAATACCTCCTCGTACATATTATTCCTCTGTGCCTTCGGTATGAGTTTAAGGCTTTGAATCAATTTATGTATGGTTATTACTTGTTAGTAAATAATTGAATATGGTATCAAGTCAAATCCATCGTGCTTTTGGAATTATATTAACTCTAACAGGAAATCTGTTGGTTATCCAATACCCATGAGTTATAAGGATAAGGAAACTCATGATCTAAATTCTGTTTGCGAATTATTTGCAACGTTTTCCTAATCCTGAATAAACGGATTTGAAAAACGTAGCATAATATTTTGACATTGTCTCTGACCATGGCATTTTCAAAAATCATATTCACGGTATTTCTTCATTACTTTTATATAATTGTTCCGAAGACTTAAGTGGCCATTTAGCTCATTTATTTAATTATAGCCTTAGGCAAGGTATTTTTCCCCAGTGTCGGAAACCCTTTTATGTAGAATTATAGAGGAATAGCTATTTTATCTGTTATCCCTAAACTTTTTGAAAAACTGGTTAAAGATTGTGCTTATTTTAATATCAAAAATTTTATTGTTCCCCAACAACACGGTTTTTTTTCTGGTAGATCAACGACAACCAATCTGGCGGTATTTGTTAATGATACGATATCTTGTTTAGAAAAAGGTGCCCAAGTTGACATTATCTATACAGATTTCAGCAAGACCTTTAACCTGCTTTTCATACCTTGTGAAGGCCGTAGGGGAGGTCTGAGCGCTGAACGATATATCGAGGACATTGTCTTGGATCATGTAGTGCACTACGCAGAATATACAGGGGAAGATTTCATATTGATGCACGACAGTGCCTGGTGTCACATAGCTCGAACCACTAGGCAGATCATGGATAAGGTTGGACTCGAGACGATGAGGTTGCCAACCCTCAGTCCAGACATGAATCCAATTGAGCATTAATGGGACGAACTAAAACGGAGGGTCCGAGCCAGAAATCAGGTACCATCTAATATCAGTGACCGCAAGATTGCGTTGGATCTGGGGTGGGGTGCCATCCGCCAAGTCTTTGGCAAAACCTTAATAAGGCCAATGAGGCCGCATGTGAACTAAGCTAAGGGCAAATCTAAGTATTAACCAATAAAATTGTTTTTGTTTTGGTTGAATTTTTTGTTGTAATTTTCATTTTATCCTCAATATTTTTACTTTTCCCGGATCGACCCAATTTTTTTTCATGATCATCAATTTTGGTTGCGTTTTCATTCAAAATTCATTATTAAAAAAAGTACTAAACTAATTCTCATGAAAATAGTGCCATTTTAAAGTAAAAATCTTAGGCTTTCCAAAAAATAATGATATATGAAAATCGGTTCAGCCGTTTAAAAAAAAAATCGCCTTTCTGTGAGCGCTGAAGGTTTGAGTCGATTTAGTTGCTTGGGAGTGTAGTAGGTTGCGAAACGACCTATTTTTCGCAACTAGTTAGGACATGAAGCACATTTCATAACTACTGACGAAACATTCATTTCAAAACTAGCCCATGCCAAGTAGGCATCATAACAAGAAGTTCAAATTTTGTGTAACTTGTGTGATTTCCGCAACTCGCTGCGCTCATTTAGCAAATATCCCACTTGTTACACAAAATGAGACATTTTCTAACTGGTTTCATAAATAGCTATCTATTATGAAATTCACGGATTTATTTGAGAAATACTAAAATAAAATATTCAAAGATGTCCCATATAATTTACTAATTCTCAAAAGAAAACCTCTGAAACATTTGTCGATTATGTATGATTTCACAAGTTATCATGTTTTCTCCTTTTCTAAGACTAAATTTGTACACTATTTCACTTATCCTTTATTAGTTTCTCGTTTGCATGTCTTTTCTATATGCATATGCCTACACAATTTAGCTTTTTTTATATCTGTATTTGTTTTATTTAAAATAAAATATTTACCGTTACAAATCACCAAGCGATTTATATACCCGAATTATAATGAAGTGATATTATTGGCTAATAAACAGAACAAATACCACATGACAGCTTCCAGTCAATTAGAATACGAATACGATTTTCTCGAATTATTTTCGGTGGAGAATTTTAGTTTTTTGAGGGATATAAAATTACTCTGCAATCGATGATAATATTACAGTCCTAATTGAAAATTAAGTTAAAATAGACAATCGACTAACAAAAAGGCAATTTTTCAGGCATTGTTTAACCACGTTAAAGATTTAATTATTAAAAGCCTTTTTAAACAAAATAACTAGGTAGTTTACTAAAATGTTATCTAAAAAAAAAATATTTACATGTGTAGTGCCATGTTGCAAACAGAAATCCACTCGTTCTGAAATTAAATTTTTTAAATTCCCAAGTGATCCATCTAGAACAGCCGCTTGGATTAATTCAATTGGTTTAACAAGTGAAAATTTAAAGAATAAATTTAATTATGTGTGTGAAAGCCATTTCCTAAAAGAAAATATTGGAGTACAATATTTAACGCGAAATGCAGTACCAGTGTTAAATCTGAAAAAAATCTGTGAAACTGTTGAAGAAGATAACGGAAACACTGAAACATTCGACGCTACAGAAAGAATGGATACGACTTATACAATTTCTGATAATTTTTTTGCTCACAAAACTGAAATTTCATCAAAAAATATACAAACTGACCCGATGGAACAGGATGTGGAGTTTTTAAACTTGATCAACAGTGTAAATTGTTTTCACTGTGAAATTAAGAGTGATAATAAAAATCATTGTGATATGTGTAAAAAAAATCGAAAAGACTATTTTATATATAAAAAAAAATTATTAGAGGCAAACAAAAAAATAAAGCAATTTTCGTCAAAATACCAAAAATTAAAAAAAAATTTTAATAATTTAAAAAACAAATACGACAAAATTAAAAATAGTAGTGTTGACGAGATGATCGATCAAATAACTTCAACAAATGAACCCACTCGTAATGTATGCAAACTTCTTCTGAAAGAGGACTATTACTACACGGAAAGTGACAAAACGTTTGCGCAATGTTTGTACTACAAATCAGCGACAACCTATAAATATCTAAAAAGAACATTTGAATTAAAGCTGCCTTCTGTTTCTTCAATTTATAAATGGTCTCCTATCAAGTTTATATCACCAGGAACAAATCATATTTTAATTAATCAAATGAAGCATTTATTTCAAAATATGCCACTTTCATCCCGCATATGTGTTTTAAGCTTCGATGAAATTACAATTAAGAAAGACTTAACAGTTAATCTGCTAACCGACAAAATCGATGGGTATTGTGATAATGGATACCAGCGATCAAATAAAATCGCTACTTCAGCTTTATTTTTTATGCTACGTGGTTTAGTAGGGAGTTGGAAACATGTTTAAATTACGTGCTAATAAGCAATTCCATCAACGTGAACGATTTAGCAGACTTAATCATAAATAATATAAAGTTGTGCCAAGAAGTGTTAAATTTAGAAGTCGTGATGTTAACATGTGATCAAGCCGCAACGAACGTCGCCGTTTATAAACATTTTGGCATTGGCCCCGAAAAGCCTTTTATTACAGTTAATGAAAAAAAAATTTTCGTGCAGTATGATCCACCGCATCTCATAAAATCTGTTCGGAATGCATTTATTAAACATCAGTTTCAACATTCGGACTACGGTGCAACTGACTTTAATGTAGTTAAAGCCATTTATGAGCATGACAAAACTCAAAAAGTTAAATTGGTACCAAAGTTAACCAAAAACCATATAGACCCAAATAATTTCCAAAAAATGGGTGTTAAATTGGCAGTTCAGATATTAAGTAGCACTGTTTCTTGTGCTATACGTACGGCTTTTAAAACTACTCCATCAATTTTTGGAAACTATTTGGAACATGTAATTCCGACAGCGAATATTATTGAGAGATTCAACAATATTTTTGATTGCCTCAATTGCCGTAATTTTTCATCAAAGAATCCTAAAGAACAGCCACTTAGAGTAAATAACGAAATATACGTTTATTTAGAACAAAGCTTGGAATTTTTAAGTAATTTAAAAATTTTATCTAAAAATGAAAACTATTTCAAATTCGTTAAAGGGCTTGACCTAACCATACGCGCCCAATTAGGATTGATGAACCACTTAAGCGAAGAACCAACTAGAATAGAATTTCTGCTAACTGGAAAAACGAACCAAGACGCCCTAGAAAATTTTTTCTCTGCATTAAGAGGCAAAGGAGGCTATAACTACATGCCATCGAGCTATGACATTGGAATACATTTTGCCAATATCATCGTCATGAAAGTTTTATTTCATTCCGTCCATGCCAATTGTTTACCTGACGATGCTGTAAATTTAAAACTAGATTGGAAAACATTTAAGGATGACTATAACATCAGTCTTAAATATACAGAAACGGAAGAACCTGGTCCATCTGAAATAGAAACGTTATTCAACCGGTCAGAATTTAGCGTCTTAACATCCAACGCAATATCCTATTATGCTGGATACTGTGTATTTAAAAAAGTTGATTGTGAAATATGCACTTCGAAGTTGTTAAAGCCTGACACACACACATCAATGGAAATGACGTATTTTTACAAGAAAAAATTTTCAAAAAAGACATTTCCAATTTCGGGTCGTTAAAAGCACCATCGGATGAATGGTTTCAAGCTGCAAGCGTTTTGGTTCAAATATTTGAAAATTATTTTAGCCAAAAAAGCCACTCCAATAATATATGCGAAGAAATGGCTAAAATCAGCATTGAAACAATAAAATCGGAGTTTCCAACTTTTTTACCGGATGAAAATGATGCATGTTTTGATCATTATAAAAAATTAATACAATTTTTTTTATTGGTTTTGCTGCGGAAAAATTGTAGATGGTCAATTTCAAATAAAGACCAAACAAAAAATAAAAAATCTAAAAATTAAAAATTTTAACTAATTAAATATTAAATCGTTTTATTATTGTGTTTTTTACTTAAAGATAACTGGTCCATGCATCATTTCTTATAATACTACTTTAACCCCAGATTCATTTAACATAAAGAAAAGTAGAACTAGAAAAAGAGTTATGCATTTATGCACAGGTGTTCTGTAAAGCAATTCTTGTAAAGTTCATCGATACCTAACTTATCTAACTACGTATCTAATTAACAGGCAAGGAAGATTTTCTCTCTAAAAATGAAACATGCATACTCAATAGGTTTAAACTGTTTTATCTGAATCTTCTACTAGTAAAAAAACAAATGTTTATTAAATGCGCAAGCGCAAATCTGAGCTCCAGATAGAACGAGTCAACCAAAGTAAGAAGGATAATCATCAAAACACAAAATGTTAATGACCTATTGACCTTATGAAACAAAACAAAAACTTTTCTGGTTAAATCCATACAAAACATAAAATCAAAATAAAAATTAGTTCTATCTTGCTTTTGTTTATTAGGATTTCAAGGGCAAAATGTTTAAGCGCACGTGTAAAGCCAAATATAAAATTGTATGTTTGTGTGTACGAAGCGATATTTTTATTTCCACTTCCGATTTTTTTATTAAGGTAAATCACAGATTATAAACAAAAGGATAGAAGATAAAACAAAAATCCCATATAAAATCATAAAAACAATTGAAGCCAGTTTTTTTGTTTTTTCTCTTTCTATATTTACCAACGCCATATTGGTTAGAGAAATTTTGTCATTTGAGGTTTTAGTTTTTTAAAGTTTATAAGGCATTTCTTGAATAAAAAATTAAAGTGTACTTTCAAAAAATAAATTTATCTGTTAAAATCATGCATAAGTGTTGTGTGTGTAAGTGCAAAAATACCAGATATAAAGTAAAAATTAAGAAAAAAAGGATTACATTTCACCGGTAAATAAATTTTTATTTGTTTACAAATATTTATAACACTTGTACACAATCATTTTAAATATTTTTGAATTGTTTACACTTATTTTGTACACATTAGTAAATTCACTATGTTTTAAAATGTTCAAAATACAAAATTAAAAGAAATTTATTTCATAAAATTGTAATTAAAGTAAAAATTTCAAGTTTTATTCACACAAAAATCTTATTTTGACCACGCATATGAATCATCATGGCAACATGACGAAAGCAAAAAAAGCATAGCCGTCCCTTTATATTCAATATTATTTTATTACAAGTGTATTGATTGTTTTTAAATTTGTTGAAGTCAGATCTTGCATGCCATATGACTTTATTACAAGTTTTAAAAGTTTTAATACTTTAGCTATGTTCTAAATTGGTATTTTTATGTTCATTATAGTAACTGTAAACCATTTTTTACACAACACACATAAGTGTTATTATTATAATTATGTTGGTTCACTTATAACAATAACTTTTTTATATTAATTATGCTCCTTTTAATATATTTACCCTACGTCATTTACATAAATTATTACTATTTGCATAAAACCTAAAGAAATATGCGACGCTACTGAAAAAAAAACCAAAGAATTTGTCGGCCATCATGAATTTTTCGGCCATCTTGGTTTTTGAATTTGCTTCACTATTATTGTTTAGTTTCTGTTCTCTTTGTTATTTTTCTATGAGGTAAATATACAATTCTGTTTCATGTTACAATATGGTTGCGACATAATAAAGAGAGAGATGGGCGATAATATTTTGAAATACGAATTATAAAAACAATAGTCACATGATCAATAAAACTACGAATGGTGAAAAAGAGATCAAATATATCTGCCTTTCACGCAGTACTGTTCGAAATTGTATAACAGCTTGGTAATGTGTATAAGGTTTGGATAGAAGATATCCCTCTGGTATTACCCAAGTATTTTTATATCCGACAATTTTTGGATTTTTCTGACACTTTGCTGATTTCATCACCGACTTTTTTCCGAAATAATGTCCAACTTATTCTAAGATTTACTATGAAAGTTGGCCACAAAAATCGGAAAATGATGACAAAAAAAGTAAGGTTGTCACACAAAAAAAATGGGCGGGGCTTATAATATAAATTTTGGCGGGGAAATTTCACTTTATATACATGCATACATATATATATATACAGACATACATACATTCATATGTACATACATACATTTGTACATAGTTATTTAAATAAAAATATTTTTTATTTTAAAGTTTTATTATAATTTTATTTTTTTTATTTTCATATATATTTTATAATTATACAATTTTTAAATTTGTTTAAAAGTAAAATATAAACACGATTTAATACCAAACACAGCTGCTCCGAAGCCGAACTCAAAAAATCGTCGCCATCATGTCACCGTGCAATATGATTTTCTTCCATTCGTTAAATCTATAAAAACAAATTGATTTTATTTAATTAGGTAACAGGTGGTTTGGCGTCTATTGGAAGGGGCTCCGTAACCTTCCAGTAGGCGCAAGTGTACGTACTGCCTCCTCGTGGCAACCACCGGTAACTGTAACCATTAGGCTGAATATAGACTTTTGTGACAGGCTAAAGTACGGCGCTAAAGGAGAAAACCTTGACAAAAAATCCCTAATCTAAGGTGGAACAGCATATGCCGATGGATGAATGGCTGATAGGTTAATCAGTCTATATATGCGGACTCTGGATACCAGGCACCCTCCAGTTTTATTTAGCCTTCCTGTAGTAAACCTGGGTGACCTACAGGCGACTTTTTTATTCCCAGCAACTCGCAAGAGTCAAATCAAAACGGTAGACGAGGCACGGGAAGGAATACACGGGAGTGGGTCTGCCCTCTCAAACTCCTTGAGTCCCAATTCTACCGCTTTTCTAGCAGAAGTAAATGTTATTACATCTAGGAGGGAGAGCAATGAGCCCAGATAGTATGTTACGCGTGTAGAAGTATTTCCTACAGTAGACATCTAGGAGGGAGAGCAATGAGCCCAGATAGTATGTATCACGTGTAGAAGTACTTCCAACAGTAAACATCTAGGAGGGAGAGCAATGAGCCCAGATAGTATGTCCCAGCAACTCGCAAGAGTAAAATCAAAACGGTAGACGAGGCACGGATAGGAATATACGGGAGTGGGTCTGCCCTCTCGAAGTCCTTGAGTCCCAATGCTACCGGTCTTCTAGCAGAAGTAAATGTTATTACATCTAGGAGGGAGAGTAATGAGCCCAGATAGTATGTAACGCGTGTAGAAGTATTTCCTACATTAGACATCTAGGAGGGAGAGCAATGAGCCCAGATAGTATGTATCACGTACCGGTCGGCAGTATTATCAGGTTCATTAAGAGCCTAAATATTGGCTGGACGGATAATTAAAACATCTAGGAGGGAGAGCAATGAGCCCAGATAGTATGTATCACGTACCGTTAGGCAGTATTATCAGGTTCATTAAGAGCCTGAATATTGACTGGACGGATAATTAAGTAGGGCTTATGCACAAAAGATCTTTTAGGTCGCAGTGCGGGGTGGCTTGAGCCCCCACATGGCCCTCAAGTAATAATAATAATAATAATAATTAGGTAACAAATCGAAAACACAAATGCAAAAATAAAAATTCTACAAACTAAGAAATAATATCACAACACAATAAAAAATAAAATTTAAGCAAACTTACAAAAATAAAAGTAAAATTTAATTAAATATAAAAACAAAACAGCCATTCATAATGGCGTCTCACACAAAACTAAAGTTGTAAAATTTGTAAACACAAAATAAAAAAGTACACACCAACGCCAGCATCTTTGCTGTGTTAAAAGTTGGAATTTGGAAACCCAACCCAATTTCATCATTTTCCGATTTTTTGTACCAATGTGCGGAAAAAAAATTCATGTTTTCAGCTTTGTTATACTTGGGTATTCCTCTGTGATATTGGTACAAAAAATCGGAAAATGATGAAATTGGGTTGGGTTTCCAAATTCCAACTTTTGACACAGCAAAGATGCTGGCGTTGGTGTGTACTTTTTTATTTTGTGTTTACAAATTTTACAACTTTAGTTTTGTGTGAGACGCCATTATGAATGGTTGTGTTTTGTTTTTACTTTAACTTAAATTTTATTTTTTGTGTTGTGCGATTATTTTTGGGTTTGTAGAATTTTTATTTTTGTGTGTACGAATTATTAATAATAATAAAATCGATTTTTATTTATAGATGAACGCGAATTGGATTATTTAAAAAAATAAAAAATATTGTGTAAATAAAAAAAAAAAAATATTGTGTTAATAAAATTTTAAAATAAAAAATAAAAATTGTTTTTATTTAAGTAGCCATGTTTGATTGTTTGTATGTATGTATGTAAAAGCGAAATTTCCCCGCCAAATTTTATATTGTAAGCCCCGCCCATTTTTGTGCGACATAACCTCACTTTTTTTGTCATCATTTTCCGATTTTTGTGGCCAACTTTCATAGTAAATCTTAGAATAAGTCGGACATTATTTCGGAAAAAAATCGGTGATGAAATCAGCAAAGTGTCAGAAAAATCCAAAAATTGTCGGATATAAAAATACTTGGGTTTTCATCAAAACCAACAATAATGTACTACAAGCCTGACTGTTAAATTTATTTTTCGCTTGTACATGAAAGGATTGGTGATCGGATACACTATATAAATGAGAAACAAAGGAATTTTGCACCAACACTTTCAAGTATAAGCGATTAAATGTAAAAGAGTAACTGGGTGCGTCATCAGTGAATCAGGCTTGTAGTACATTAGGGTTGGTTTTGATTTTCATATACTCTTTATGCGTAAGCGGAATCAAAATGAAAACTCATTCGAATAAAAATATTCTCATTTAATCCAAAAAATATTTACATATCTGTTTACTTAATGTTTAATCCTTTATATGTTTTATGTGTAGCCGGGGACGTAGTTTTCATTGTATATCACACTACACATCCAACACTTCAATGGCGAGATTACCTGCTATAAAATGTGATGGAGAATTATAATATACTCATACTGTTGAAAATATGTATTTCTAAAATGACGACGAACATATGTACATACGGCCGCGCATACAAAGAAAACAAAGAAAAACAAAAAAAAACAACCGCATACTACGAAATATACAGTGACTCTCATAATTGATAACACCTAATAATTTTTATGTTAATTTATTATTGATATTTGTGATGTTGAAAATGAATTGTTTGTTTAATTTGTTAAATACACATTTAATAAACTGTTGAATTTAAAAAGTAAAACTAAAAAATTTTATTTTATTTTTGGTGTAATAAAATATTAGCGGCATATCAAATCGTGATCAATTATGAGAGTCACTGTATTTATTTCTATAAAGAATATGAAGAATATAATTGTGTCATTTATACAAAATAAAAATACAAATAATCTCATAACAGTAAAGAGAGAAACAAAAAACTTGAAATTTCATGTACAGAAACCGAAAATTAACTGCGTATATCTATTTGATCGATTTTAATTACATCTAAATATGAGATAATGTATTTGAATTTTATACACTAACTACACAAATTTAAGAGGCATCATTAAGCGAAAAAGATCAAAAGCTTGATTTAATTCGCGACAAATTAAAAACATTGCCTGGGTAATGCATCCCGATGGATTGCATTTTATCCATATTTATATTTAAATTTCACAATTGTTACACACAATTTTTCACTTAATTAAATTAAATTAAAATAAAATAAAATAAATTATATACATATTTAAAACTTTACACATTAAACAAATAAATACAATTAATTAAATTAAATTAAAATTATGTATATTCTCGAAGAAGACGAACAAAACACGTCCTTCTTCTTCGAGCGTCAATGACCGACCCGAAGTCCATTGCAAAAATTATAAAAATAAAATAAATAGGAGAAAATAACTTATGTTTGCAGATGATGTTTGGTGTTCGGAACGGGCTTGTCAATTTTTTTTTTCAATTCCTGTTAATATTAATTCATCATGTAATTAATCAATTAATCACAGTTTGGACATGGCTTTATTCACTAAGTTAAAAGACAAAATTCCCATAGAGTTACAATCAAATCTAATATATAAATTAAAATGTTCGTGTGGAAAAGAGTATATCGGTCAAACTAAACAAAATTTTAAAAACAAATTCGTCGACATATTTATGATTCTACGTATGAGTTTAAACCATCACACAGTGCTTTATCGAATCATCTACGTGGAAGTAACCACTCCTTATCTATAGATGACGCTGAGATACTTGATAAGGAGCAAAATCTCAATAAAAGGTTAATTTTGGAAAGCATTTACATCAAAAAACAACAAAATTTATCTCAAAATTTATTAAATATCCAGGAAGTTTCAAAATATTTGTTAAATTATTACGACATTTTGTAAATTTTCTTAAAAAAAAAATTTTTGTCACTCAAATTGTATAACTTTAAATTTTTTCGGTTAAACTGAGTAATTTGTAAATTTTAATTTAAACTCTAGTTACATCTTACATTAGGGAAACATTTGTTGAACCGGAATAAGTGCGGCACAGAAGGTGTTGACTGATTTTGTAGTCTGGTATGGTGATTAGGCTTGCCACCATTTAAAAGTTCAGTGGAGGACATTCAACAAAAAATATTTTGTTTAATTTGAACATCAGTTTAACAAAATTTTTACTATAACGAAATTTTCATTCGCCAAAATGCAAACTTTGGTACGGAAAGGTACTATGGCCAACCAAATGATTTATAAGGAAGTAAATTAAGAAAATTTTACATTTTCATAAATATATTGCAACAAAATTATTCAATATAGCGAGAGTCGGTGAAATAGTTCGACTCCGACTCCGATGTATTAAAATTTGACTATCACACTTCGACTACGACTCCAACTAGGCTTGCCACCCGTCCTCCTTTGTGGAGGACAGTCCTCCTTTTGAAAGAAGTTTCCTCCATCCTCCCGGGAGGCAAAAATGTCCTCCACATTAAAAAATAACTTTAGATTAAAGTTGGAAACCACTTTTGAAGGAGTTAAAAAATTCAATTACTTTCGGAAGTTTTACTGATTATTTGCGCACATTACAGAACTATGTAAAATGCGTCTAGATTTTTATAATAGAACTAGAAACTTCATGTAAATATGCAGTTTGCACGAGTTTGCGTACTTACATTACCAAATTTATCCTGACAAACAAAACTCGAGAAGTTTCCTGTTTAAATTATATTTTCCAACTGACCCATTACAGAATAATGATTATTACGTTCACTTGTTTCTTTCAATGCACAGTTAACGATGATACAATATGCGTTTACGTTAGAATTTATCCTAAAGACGTAATAATATCTACAGTTACACGGTGAATATATTATAATTTTAAAACTACGAAATTCCAGCGTTACGAAATTTTAAAATTTGTTAGAACATTCTGTAATTCTAGAAAAGCTGTAGATGATAAAATTTTGTAAACCAGAATTTTGATAGTATGAATAGTTCTTTGATCAAAATTAATTAAGAAAGTGAAATCTCGTTATAACGAAGACAAAGGGACCGGAAACCAGGGTCTCGGAATCGGGAGTCGGAGTCGAGGAATCGGATTCTTTTAGCGGAGTCGGAGTGGCAGGAGTTGGAAAAATACTGACCGACTCTGACTCCACATTTTATATTTTTCTTTCTCTCCGGCATACTTTAACTTTACCTTGGTTACAACAAGACCCCAATCAGTATATTTGACCTCGGCCAATTTCATAAATAATGGCGATGACTTATAGGAAAAACTCAAAATATCTTCGCAACAGAAAAAAAACATCGTTATCACATAGAAAAATCTTTCAACTTCATAATGAGATGTTATTGCCTAGAAATTATTTCGACTCCAAGGTTAGAGTTATTAAGAGATGATCAACAAAATAGGAGCAAACCGGCGCTATGTAATTTGGCAATGGTTTAAAATGATTTTTAGATATTAATGAAAAGCCCACAGTAACCAAGAAAATCTAGTTGAAGAACTAGAAGAAAAACATGAATTAGAAAAATTTTTAGATGACCATAGAAATCGAAACGACTTTGAATTACAAAAATTAGGGACTAAATTTTTTGATGGCTTAGAGAAAGTGGTAAAAATTAACCGAAATTTTTGTTATGTTTAAATTGTTTTCTAATGATGAAAAAACGAGCGATTAACCACGAGCAGTAATTCCTTCAAAACGTCAAAATGGTTGCGCTCGATTTCAACAAATAGGTAAATATATTTATTTGTTAATTTCAAAATTAAATAACTTATATAGAACTAATAACTTTAACTATTTCAGAATTCGACGGGCGTTAATTAATGTGAATTAAGCTAAGTATTGATTTTATATAATACACACATTTTTAAAATTTTTTAAAAACACTTGTTAAATATTTCGCAAAATTACAAAAGGTTTAAAAAATCACTCGATCGATTTCGGCTTATTAGGCCATGATCAGGAGTATCTACTAAACTGTAAAAATAAAAATGTATGATAGTTATATATATATCTGTGGCAATATGTCATAAGGGAATAACTCGAATTATACGCTTTTACGTATTATTTCAAATTCGAAATCTCCATATTCGAATTCATATTATATCAATTTTTTATAATAATCCAGCAACTGCAAACAACCGTAATAATCCTTTAAAAAAGCAAGAACTCAAAAAACTCTTTGAACAAAATTCCAGATATTGCTTTTTTTTTTTGCTTTTTTTTTTTTTTCTCCCCCTTCTTTATTTTATTATAACCCGACGTATTAGTAATTTTATGGTATGGAATGAGTATGTGAATAAAACAATGCGGGGTCGGTAATTGGTGAGAACCGGATTTCTCTCTGTTCGTTGAGGATATTTTGGTTAAGAAATATAGCTTTCCGGATTTCGTAAGATTCTAAGTTGTCTAAACGTCTGCTTTTTGGTTGTACATGTAATATTTCTAAATTGTTTAAACTGGATGTGTGATTTTCTAATGTTAAATGATTATAAAGGGATGATTCATGGCTACCAGATAATTGTTCTTTAACTCTAACCTAAAATTGCGCCCAGTCTGTCCGATATAAGAGGAACTACAATCATTGCAATTGATCTTATAAACGCCAGACTTGGAAAAGCGATCAATTCTTTTTTTGTTGTTAAAAATCATTTTCTTAATTGTATTATTGTTATAAAAAGCAAAGCTAATATCTGTATATTGTGTCACGATGTTGCTAATCCGTTGACTAGTTTTTCCTGTATACTCTAAGCGGCGCCAATTTTTCGGCATTGGGCTATCAGGTGGATAAATGTTAGCTAAAGCTTTATGTTTCAGTTTTCTGTTTAATAGCTTTAATATAGTCTTAGCTGCATAACCGTTATTCGCTGCTATTTCTAAAATTATTTTAAGCTTTTTGTTATAATTGGATATGGTCAAAGGAATGTTTATTAATCTATCTAAGAATGAGTGGAAAGCTGACATTTTAATATTATGGGGATGGTTTGACGAGTTAGGTATAATGGCGTCTGTATACGTGGGTTTTCTATAAATTTTGAACTCTAATGAAGAATTAATTCTGGTTATTGTTATATCTAGAAAGTTAATAGATTTGTTTTCTTCTTTTTCTACCGTAAAATTAATGGTGGGATATTTAGAATATAACCAAGTGAGAAAAGAGGTTAATAGCCTATCAGTTCCATTCCATAGACATAGTATGTCATCAACATATCTGTACCAAAAGATCATATGACGGAAATAAGGATTATTACTTCGGTCTAAAAAGACCAAAGTATTGAAATCCTGTCAAAAATGACGAAAAATTTGGTTGGTCCAAAACCACTTTTCTCGACGTTTTGAAAGTCCCTGAGTCTGAAAAAGCAAAAAAAAAAAAAATGTCCGTCCGTCTGTCTGGATGTCTGGATGTCTGGACCCATGGTATCTCGAGAACGGCTTGTCCGATTTGGATTTTTTTTCGCCAATCTGTTTCTATGGTCAAGGCGGAGATTTGAAAAGCTTTTGGAGACTGTACGTCAAGGGGGTGGGGTACCTGCCATACGAATTGACCCAAAATAACTGCTTTTATAAATATTTACGATTTTTTTATATATGCTTATTTGATTATTGAATTGGGCATTGAATTTGGCATTGAATTGGGAATTGATTTGAAGATTAAATTAGGGGTCAATTTGCGCGTTGAGTTGAAGTTGAGTTGGAGTTGAGTTGGGGTTGGATTAGGATGTAGTGAATAGTTAACAAATTTTTTATATGATGGAACTTGCCTATTTATCAACCGATTACGATGAAATTCGACATTTGTATTGGAAATGGGATTCTAAAATGATTTATGGATGAAGTTCTGGGATTTTAAAACGATTTCTGGATGAAGTTCTGGAATATGGCCAAGTATGATGGAACTTGCCCATTTCTCAACCGATTACGATGAAATTCGACATTTGTATTAGAAATGGGATTCTAAAATGATTTATGGATGAAGTTCTGGGATTTTAAAACGATTTCTGGATGAAGTTCTGGAATATGGCCAAGTATGATGGAACTTGCCTATTTATCAATCGATTATTATGAAATTTAATATGTGTGTTAGAAATGGGATTCTAAAATGAGTTTTGGATGAAGTTCTGGAATATGGCCAAGTAGGATGGAACTTGCCCATTTCTCAACCGATTACGATGAAATTCGACATTTTTATTGGAAATGGGATTCTAAAATGATTTATGGATGAAGTTCTGGGATTTTAAAACGATTTCTGGATGAAGTTCTGGAATATGGCCAAGTATGATGGAACTTGCCCATTTCTCAACCGATTACGATGAAATTCGACATTTGTGTTGGAAATGGGATTCTAAAATGATTTATGGATGAAGTTCTGGGATTTTAAAACGATTTCTGGATGAAGTTCTGGAATATGACTAAGTATGATGGAACTTGTCTATTTATCAACCGATTACGATGAAGTTCGACATTTGTATTAGAAATGGGATTCTAAAATGAGTTTTGGATGAAGTTCTGGGATTTTAAAACGATTTCTGGATGAAGTTCTGGAATATAGCCAAGTACGATGGAACTTGTCTATTTCTCAACCGATTATTATGAAATTTGATTTGTGTGTTAGAAATGGGATTCTAAAATGAGTTTTGGATGAGGTTCTGGAATATGGCTAAGTATGATGGAACTTGCTCATTTCTCAACCGATTATAATGAAATTCGACATGTGTATTGGAAATGGGAGTCTGAAATGAGGTTTGGGCGAAGTTCAGGAATATGGCCAAGTATGATGGAACTTGGCTATTTCTTAACCGATTATAATGAAATTTGATATGTGCGTTGGAAATGGCAATATTTGATATGTGTGGAATATGGCCAAGTATAATGGAACTTGACTATGCCTTAACCGCGGGTATCATTGTGTTAGACATGTGCGTTGTAAATGGGATTCTAAAATGAGTTTTCGGATAAATTTCTGGAATATGGTCAGTTAAACTGTTAGAAGTATCAGTTGAATTTGTTATACTACTTTCGGTATAAAGTTCTAGAATACGATTTTTCGTTTTAAATTAGATGCCTGTACCCATGTTGAAGCTTTTGACCTGTTTGGCTGTTGTTGTATAAGTAAATATATATTGGTTAAAATAGAAATCAATAATGTCAAAACAGTCACACCAACTTTATGATATTATTGAAGATACCAAAGACCGAAGTTCTGATCACCTCGTGAGGTTTCAGCCCTTTATATTTTCTTGATACAATCGTTTGTTCGAAGAAATTCATGAAAATTTCTGCTAACAAAGGTGACAGAGGGGAGCCCATCGGTAGACCATCAGTGAATCTGAAATACTTATTATCAAAGCAAAAATAATTTTGTTTAATACAAGTTTCAAATATCAGCTTCAGTTCATTCCGAAGGCTTCCATCTGCAACATCCCTATCTAAGTAAGTATAAACTATTTGAGACAAAATGTTAATTGGAATAGAAGTGAAAAGACTAGCAACGTCAAACGAAACTAATTTTGAGTGTAGTGGAATATCAACATCTTGAATTTTGCTAATCAATTCTACCGAGTTCTTAACCGAGAAAGCAGTAACGAAATTGGTATGAGTGTTGAAAAAGTTTATGAAACCCTTACATAGCTTGTAGGCAGGTGCATTGCAATACGCTACTATTGGTCTAATTGGAATGCCTTCTTTATGGATTTTAGGTAAACCATAAAGAATTGGGGCAGATGGATTCATAATCGTGTACCTCCAACCAGTGCCATCAAAGACCTTTGGGCAGTGGTTGATACACTTACTGACCAAAGTCTTAAATGACCTAGTAGGATCTCTATTGAGCTCTAATGTGTTGCTTTCTGTAATGAAATCAGAAATTTTATTGTAATAATCGATTCTAGTGAGAACAGTGATCGTATTGCCTTTATCCGCTTTACAGGCTATCAGGTCATGATCACGTAACTTTTTCTTAATCGTACCAATCACTTTAAGGTTATTATTAGAAGAAGAAACAGAAGAATGAGAGGATATAGAGGAGGAAGCGTTACTCAAGCCTTTCTTAATCTGTAGCGCACATATTGCTTTCAGTTGGTTTTATATAATATGTAAAATTATTCTAATTTTGATTTGTGTAATTCTAGGTTATGATGACGTGTTGTTAAATAAGTATAAAGATAAGTTTTATTTACTATTATGTATTACTAATTGCTAAGTCTAAATTGGTTTTCTTGTGGTTGCAGGTGCTGGCTGATTGTAGTGATAAGTCCTCAACTTTCGTTATTAAAAAATAAAAATTTTCTTTCAAATTGTAGTAAAAATTGTGCCCCTGAGAATGACGGAATGTACCGTCGAAACGTCGGGTTTTTATTAAATAATTAATAAAAAAATACAATATTAAGTTAAAAACCAAAGAAAATTATTTTATTATAACAAAAAAAAAGCTTAAAAAAGTGAATTAATCAATTAATATTGATAAAATTGTAAATTTTAATCTGAAAATACTTTGTGCATAGTTAGTGTTTAAGCGAATATTATGAGTGTAAATCAATTAAAAATAATTGAAATTCATTGAAGTTTGAAAACCAGAAATGTAAAATATTTATTTATTAATGTCTGTTAAAGTGCATCAAGTGATTCTCAATAATTTATGAAAGGTAAGTATACCAAATTTCTAAAAGTGTTGTTTATTAGTTTAGTGTTCTCCAAAGCTTTAATGCTATCGGTATCGGTGCGTAGAAATTCCGTTAAACAACTCATTTTCGAAGCCATTGCCTGAACCGAAATATTTAATTCAGACTAAATTCAGGCTTATTCAGACCCCTATCAAAAAATATACACTTTAATAGCACACTGGATCCCAGAACCTAATCCCATTGAACATGTTTAGTACATTTGGGGATGTGGTTTGGGTCCAGAAATCCTATTTCCGAGACCCTAAACCAATTCGAACAGGCTCTTGTTAAGGAATATCAGAGGGCCCTTATATGTATCTCAAAAAAGTACAGTTTTGAGTATGAATCACAAACTGAAAGAAGTGGATCGGGCGAAGGGTGGAAACACCCACTACTAATGTGTTTTGATTAAAATATATTTTTGAGTAAAACTTGTGTAATCTACAATTTTTGGTTTTTGTTATTTTTGCAATGAACTCCATAGAGTATAGTTGGTGTTGGTGCTGTATTTTTTGGTGAAAAAGTAAAAAATGGAAAGCTTTAATGCGTGATTGAATTGGATTAATGATGTGTGCCTCGGTCGATTTCTAGGCTAAATATTCGACTTTTCTAAACAGTAGGTAGGGCTCATACAAGTTATTCAAAAATGACGATAGGTTTTATAATGTTGATTTCTTTTTGCCATTTCAAATTTACTTGAATTTTATGATTCAAAAAGAACAACTTTACGTGTCAAATAAAATTGACGATTTTTATGTTTGTATTGGTCATAATAACCCGGTTTTATGTTCACTTATTTGACTTATAGAAAATGTCAAGATATACGACATCATTTTTGATTTGGTGTTTCAAACGTTTCGTTGAGAATTGTCCGTTTCCATAAACAAACTTTGTGCGGGTTTTGTTCTTCAAAAAGTTCAGGAGACTTTCATATAAATAGCTTCGCGCAAACTACCGTTTAAATCTGTTAATGGAAACATCGTTAATGCAAACAATTAATTTTGTAAAAAATTTACCGTCACAACAGCTTTACCCCAAAACATATTATTGTATGTAAACCAGCATCGAATAACATGCATCTTGACTGTGTTCATAAACTCTACATTGTAACAATATTGTTAACAATGACAGTTCTAAAGCGTTCATAAACCTCGGTTGTAACCACAGCAACGTGCTTTGTATTGTTCATAAACCTAAACCAAAATTTCCCCTTATTGTTACAAACGTCATTTACAACTCTACTCAATACTGCCTTTCCAGCTGTCATTAAAATAAACAATTATGGATTCTGATCGTATTGATCAATTTACGGATGAAAATAATTTATTCGATACAAATGAATACGTGAAATGAATATTGGTTCTTGTTAATTAAATAATTATTTTTTTTATTATATGTATTTATGATAAAGAAGAAACAAAATTTTGCTAAACAAAGTTTGTTTTGGTAGCAAATTTTACGTTTGTAACAATATCGTTGTTAACTGCTATGTCATTTGTACAATGACAGTTGTAACAATTTGTTACAATGTAGAGTTCGTGAACGCACTCCAGGCCATTTCAACAGAGTCCTATTTTTCTTTCAGTAACACCATCGAAGCAAGCTAGATTGTTTGATTTTTTGGACACTGGGTTCCATTTGATACTAGTTTCTGGTATACCAATCGCATCCACACACAGTCTCAAATTAATCCGGATTCTTCAATAAATTTATATGGATGTGTATGGAGACCAATGCCTACTAGATATATTCAAGACGGCATTGGTCGAAACACAATATGAAACTAAAAAATACAAGTCAAATGTTCTTGAACATTTTTTTTATTTCATTTTTATTTGTGTTAGTGTGGTAAGACTATAGAAACCAAAACAATTTTGGTTGAAAAATGAATCCGCAACAAAACCGGTTTTATAGGTAAAGGGGGAAAAACGAAGAATGATACCGGACTCATGCGACCTAGTGTGGATTAGCTGATTGTGGTACTCCACACTAGATCTGATGAGTCCGGTATCATTCTTCGTTTTTTCCCCATTACCTATAAAACTGGTTTTGTCGCAGATTCATTTTTCAACCAAACATTTTCTTGGTTTCTATTGACGATTGGAGGGTCTCGATTTTTATGTATCCGATTCATTTTTTCTATTCTCTGCCGAAGCGCTGATAACATATTTACTATGGTTGCGTCGCAATTTGTATGTATCCGGTCCACTTTTTCCATCTTCCGTAAGAGGCGCTTTTCTTACTTTTACAATCGCCAATAGCTTACCACACTACAACATAAACAAAAATGAAAAAAAAAAAATTCTGAAGGACGTTTTTGACGTGTATTTTAGTTTCACTTTGTGTTTCGACAGACTAAGGCTGCGGCCAGAGTGCGCGCGATAAGCGATGCGAGGCGAGAAGCGATGCGATTTCGCGCGAGCCACGAAGCGAGTGCTGTCCAAAGTGGATGCGATAGGAGCGATTTATAAAATTGAATAAAACTACAGTCAAACCTGTTTTTGTGCGGTCTGTTTTTATGCGATTTTTTTTTACCCGATTATTTTCTATGTGATTTTTTTTGTGCGATTTCTTTTATGCGGCATAATTCATATACCGCTTAAAAAAATCGCACAAAAAATATTGCATAAACAAAAATCGCATAAAAAACGACCGCACAAAAACAGGTTTGACTGTATTTTAATATGAAAATATTTTGAATTTCTGTGCCTTGTATTTGTATTTTAATTATTAAATATTTTTCTATCATCATTATAGAAAGATTTGTTTTTAATTTACAAAATATTAACTTCAAATTCAAATATTTATGAATTTTTTATTTAATTATCTATTACATATTAATAATATTACTGTTATTAATATTTATTATTATTAGTAAAACTTCTCTAAACCTTTTAAAATAATAAAAAAATAAAAAATAATGCACACAATTATAGAACAGTATGCAAATTTACATAAAATCGCGCGAGAACGAGCGACAAAACTCAACATGTTTAGTTTTATCGCTTCTCGCTTTGAAACTCGCATTCACTCGCACCTCGCATCGCTTTAACTGCGGACAGTTCTATTTAAATATATGTGTGCAGTTTTGTCGCAAGTGATCGCTTCTCGCATCGCTTCTCGCCTCGCATCGCTTATCGCGCGCACTCTGGCCGCAGCCTAAGGCTGCGGCCAGAGTGCGCGCGATAAGCGATGCGAGGCGAGAAGCGATGCGATTTCGTGCGAGCCACGAAGCGAGTGCTGTCCAAAGTGGATGCGATAGAAGCGATTTATAAAGTTGAATAAAACATTTTTAATATGAAAATATTTTGAATTTCTGTGCCTTGTATTTGTATATTAATTATTAAATATTTTTCTATCATCATTATAGAAAGATTTGTTTTTAATTTACAAAATATTAACTTCAAATTCAAATATTTATTAATTTTTTATTTAATTATCTATTACATATTAATAATATTACTGTTATTAATATTTATTATTATTAGTAAAACTTCTCTAAAACTTTTAAAATAATAAAAAAATAAAAAATAATGCACAGAATTATAGAACAGTATGCAAATTTACATAAAATCGCGCGAGAACGAGCGACAAAACTCAACATGTTTAGTTTTATCGCTTCTCGCTTTGAAACTCGTATTCACTCGCACCTAGCATCGCTTTAACTGCGGACAGTTCTATTTAAATATATGTGTGCAGTTTTGTCGCAAGTGATCGCTTCTCGCATCGCTTCTCGCCTCGCATCGCTTATCGCGCGCACTCTGGCCGCAGCCTTCTGCGGCCAGAGTGCACGCGATAAGCGATGCGAGGCGAGAAGCGATGCGATTTCGCGCGAGCCACGAAGCGAGTGCTGTCCAAAGTGGATGCGATAGAAGCGATTTATAAAGTTGAATAAAACTTTTTTAAAATGAAAATATTTTGAATTTCTGTGCCTTGTATTTGTATTTTAATTATTAAATATTTTTCTATCATCATTATAGAAAGATTTGTTTTTAATTTACAAAATATTAACTTCAAATTCAAATATTTATTAATTTTTTATTTAATTATCTATTACATATTAATAATATTACTGTTATTAATATTTATTATTATTAGTAAAACTTCTCTAAAACTTTTAAAATAATAAAAAAATAAAAAATAATGCACAGAATTATAGAACAGTATGCAAATTTACATAAAATCGCGCGAGAACGAGCGACAAAACTCAACATGTTTAGTTCTATCGCTTCTCGCTTTGAAACTCGCATTCACTCGCACCTCGCATCGCTTTAACTGCGGACAGTTCTATTTAAATATATGTGTGCAGTTTTGTCGCAAGTGATCGCTTCTCGCATCGCTTCTCGCCTCGCATCGCTTATCGCGCGCACTCTGGCCGCAGCCTAAGAGTTAATACTAAAATAATAAAAAATATTTTTGTGTAAAAAAAATGTATGTAAAGCAAACATTATTAATAAAAAATTTGTTAATTATAATAAACTTCCCTAATTTCCAAAGGGTAGTTGTTTCCCTTGATTTTCTTTTTAACCTCAGGGGTATTTTCCCAAGCTGATTGCTGTATATCGTCTACAAATTTGTGAACTTCTTTGTCTAATTGCTCCTCGGTCTTTAATGGAACCATTAAGTAAATTTTTTCTTCTAGCGATAGTCTAAAGCATTCCCAATTAGTGTGATTATTTACTAGAAAAGGGTTCCTTTCTTTCTGAATAATTTTTTCACTTAACACTAAAAGTATCGGTGAATGATCAGAGTTTAGGTTGTTGCTTTCATCTACTTGTATATAATTTACAGATATCTTCTTTTTTATAAAGAAATCAATCAGATCTGGTACTTTATTTGGATCAGTAGGCCAGTAAGTTGGTTTTCCAGTTGAGAGAGCTTCACAACTGCATCTCCTAATGGCTTTTAGGAGTTCTTTACCCTTAGTTGTTGTTAATCTGGAGCCCCAGTGGACATTTTTGGCATTAAAGTCTCCTCCAAGTATAAACCGTTTTCCTAATTTACTGAGGAACTCGAGATAATCCTTTTCTTTCAACGAGTGCTTCGGTGGGCAGTACACACCAGCAATACAAATAGAACCATTTTTGGTTTTGACGTTAACAGCAGTTGCTTGTATTTCTTCTGTTTCATATTTTAACTCTTCATAGTGGTGGATACTATTTCTGATTATAACCGCACTACCTCCTTTAGCAGTGTTTTCCGGATGAATGGTATGATATATATGATAATTTTTAAATTTAATGATTGTTTGTCTAGTGAAATGTGTTTCCGTGATGAGACAGACATCGATTTTTTCTGTGTCCAGGACCACTTGCAATTCTTGTTGATGTTGCATAAGTCCATTGGCATTCCAACATAAGATTCTAAGATCACCTGCCATTTTTCTGTTTAGGGATGGCTCCCTTAGTGCTGTATTCTAATTTCTGTAATCGCTCATCAAATGTATTGAGCCTGCTTAAAATTAATTTAAGTGTTTGACTTATTTCGTCATTTTGACCAGTTTTCGCTGGATTTCCGTTACTCATTGTTACTTGAGCATAAGTCATTTTACCCAATTGTCCATGAGTAGTTCCCAACTCTCTACGATTTACTTCGGGTTGGGTCATCTTAGCTGCCTGCTGCCTGAATAATCTTGGATTTTTAGCAATCACATTCCTATTTTTGATGTTTTGCAGTTCAATGGCAACGCTGTATTCTCTATAGTTAGCCGGATGGTTTTCTCCACAGTGAACACATTTAGGCTGAACATTTCTATCTTTTACACAATCTTTGGTATGATGTTTGCCTAAACATTTGACACACCTGGGTTCCCTGCTGCAATATTTTTGTGTATGTCCATAGGCTTGACATTGTTTACATTGTGGTATAAGTTTAGACCGTCTTAGAGGCTGAATAACTACTTTGCACCCTAAGATGTACTTAATTTGATAAATTTTTTTCGATATCTTCCTCATTATCGAAGGTCAACATAAATATGTTGAGAGGTACTTTGCCTCTCCGTTTGGAAATTGGTTTGTTTATCTTCAAACGTGTGCCAAGCACGGTTTTCTTCATTTAACATACTTGTCATTTTTCTGTAAGTTTCACCATCTTCCAAGTTTATTTTGATGGTGTTTCCATTCATCACCTTTGCATTAAACTTATCAGTTGTAGTAATTTTTTTTAATTTCTCATAGAGTAGATCGTAGTCTTTGACTTCATCTATTACTATTGGTGGTGGTGGAGGTATTTTTTTGATGGTTTCTGGATAATATTAGGAACATCATCCTTTAATTGAGGTGAGGAGGGCGTATTATTCAATTTTTTTTTTTTTTTCTAACTCCTTTAACTCTTATCCACTCAGTTTCTCGAGCTAGTTCGTCTTCATCCGTATGGTACTCTTGTTCAATTGTAGTCTGGCTAGGAGTAGGATAGATTGCCTCCTTTGGCTTAAGAGCTTTAACTTCGTTTTCAAGCGTTTTCATACGCTCCTGCATCAATGCAATTGTATCATTCAATTGCTTGTTAATATTGTTGGCTTCAACTAGTGCATTATTAGCTCTACACAATTCATTGTGAAGCTTTTCTTCGTTTGTAGAACGAATGTTCTTGCTACTGGCCCCAATGGAAGGACTACGGCCTCTTATCGGAGAATACGATACTTTATTACTCCTCTCGAAGGGATGTATAATATTATTTTCTGATTCGCTCAGTTGAGCTTGTTTATTCACCAACATATCTTGTGATTGGTTAAAATATTTGTAGTTTAGCAATGGCTGGTCTCCCCCAGAATCCACGAGACCGACCTCCGAAGAGGGTGGATTTACCTGATTAACAGGTGTACCACCTGGGGTATTATTTTCCATATTCGTTCCGCTCATTGCTCATTTATAGTGTACTGCACTCGCATCTAGTATTTAGCCGACGTATTCACATCGTTGCCCGGGTGTTACCACTTGGAGGTATACTAAACACATTTGGTGGTTTCTACATAGTTGCAGCGTTGGAATATAGACCACGAGATACATGGCTATAGACGGTCAACCCCTACCCTATTGAGACGCACCCAACACTAGCAGAAAAAAGAAGAGCGAGAAGAGTATGGCAACAAACAAGGGCCCCTCAAGATAAAACTAATTTGAACAATCTCACTCAATAATTAAGAAGAGAGATCAAAGAATTGAAAAATGAATCAGTCAGCAACTATTTAAGAAAATTAACTAATGATAGCAGTACTGATTATTCTCTTTGGAAAGCAACCAAAAGAATTAAAAGACCAATAATACAGAACCCTCCAATAAGAGTAGCAGGTGATAAATGGGCTAGGAATAATGAAGACAAAGCTCGAGAATTTGCTGAACATCTTGAAAAAATATTCCAGCCACATCAAGATGAAACATTAGAAGCCGAGATAATATCTGAAGAAGCTGTGCAAGAAAGTAAAGAAATCCTACCGACAACACCAAAAGAAGTCGCGTGTGAGATAAAAACTAATATGAATATGAAAAAAGCTCCTGGCTACGATCTTATTACTGCAGAAATCTTACAAGAACTGCCAAGGAAAGCTCTGGTAAAGCTCACCAATCTCATAAATGCAGCATTTAGAACCAAATATGTACCAAGCTTGTGGAAAATTGCAGAAGTAATCATGATCCCAAAACCTGGGAAACCACCACACATAACCTCATCTTATAGGCCAATTTCGCTATTGCCAGTCATGTCCAAACTCTTTGAGAAGCTTCTGGTCAAAAGGTTAAATCCGATAATCGAGAGTAAAAACTTAATCCCAAATCATCAGTTCGGTTTTCGTAACCAACACTCAACAATTGATGAAGTTCACAGAATAACCAGTATAATTGAGAAAGCACTAGAGGAGGAAAAAATCTGTTCAGCAATATTTCTAGACGTTGCCCAAGCATTTGATAGAGTGTGGCATGAAGGACTTAACCATAAATTAAGAAATCTTCTACCAATCCAATGTGATAATATACTGGAATCTTACTTAAAAGATAGATTCTTCAGGATTAAGTTAGATGACACTTTCTCTGAATTGAAAGAAATCAACGCAGGAGTTCCACAGGGCAGTGTATTAGGGCCGGTTTTATACCTGATATACACTTATGATCTTCCTGCATTAGAAAACAATACAGTGGCGACTTTTGCAGATGACACGGCGATCTTAGCTGTTGGCACAAGCAACGAAGAGTCAACACAAAAGTTACAAACAGCAATAACTAAAATTTATAAATGGACAACAAGATGGCGAATAAAACTGAATGAAACTAAATCAGTTCACATCAACTTTACAAACAGGCGATTCGAACATATCCCGATTACCATAAATCAAGAAATAGTACCGTATGCGAACACAGCTAAGTATCTCGGCATGACCCTGGATGCTAAACTGCGATGGAAAGCACATGTCAAGAAGAAAAGTGAAGAACTAAGAATTAAATACAGAAAGATGTATTGGCTGATGGGAAGGAACTCTTCTTTATCAACATACAACAAGCTGCTACTTTATAAGCAAATATTGAAACCCGTTTGGACGTATGGTATTCAACTTTGGGGTTGTACCAAACAGAGCAACGTAAATATCATCCAAAGATTTCAGAATATGGTATTAAGGAACATCGTTGATGCACCTTGGTATGTCAGGAACAATGATCTCCATAGGGACCTTAAAGTGAACCTCATCGTAAATGAAATTCAGGAGAAAGCGCGGAGACATGAAGAGAGGCTCCGGCATCATGTGAACATTGAGGCAACTCAGCTTCTAAGCAACACGAATTTAATACGTAGACTTAAAAGAACCAATCCTTTTGAGTTGGTGTAATTGTTAGCTTAAACAGCATTGTGCTGTGTAAAGCCCACTACAAAGATGTGGTTTAATTCAATTTACCAGACTCTATGGAACGCCAATGGGAAGAAGACATAGATTAATATTAAGTTAGTAAATTAAGTCAGAAACAAATTGCTCATTAGTTCAGGAGACTAGATTGTAATAACATTAAATAAATAAATAAAATTTATTTTAACAAAAAAAAAAAAATTATAATAAATTTAAAATGGAAGGCAGCCAAAATATTAAAAATAAAGGATGGGCTCGGGCACACACGCTAATAGAATTATGAAAATATAAATGTCTACATATACAGTCCGTTAGACGAAATTTTTTTAAATAAAAGTATGTGTTCGGAGAAGCTGAATTTAATATGCGATAAGCTTAAATGTGTTAAACCAAACATAACCGTTATCCTTTTTATAAAATGTGAATGATGCGGAACCGAGTAAATCGAATATAGATTTGTCGGAGGTAAGTTAAATATTTTTTTTCATACAAATTTATAGCGTACCGATTTTGTTTTTATTTTAAGTTAGACATAGATACCGAAGACTCGTATAACAATTTGGAGGATAGTGGAAGTGGACTTACCTCAGGAAAAGTAAGTTAATTTAATGGAACTTTAAACATAGCTCTATCTGATACGATATCATCCTAATCACGGGGGGCCAATTTTTTAAGTTTAATTTTATATTGAATCATCTTTTGGTTGTAGTTTTTTCGTATGTGAAGAACATATTCCTTCTGAGACGATCTTTAAAATAATTTTGATTATACTTGTTTAGTTAAATTTGAAACCGAAATTGTACTTCACTGAAATTTCATCTTTTGTATTTTATATAGAACTATGATATTTATTTCCATTAATATAACTTATTTATTTTAATTTCTAGTTTAGGAAGAGGAATTTTGCGAATACTTATGCAGGCTTTTAAAAAAAATTAAATTAGATGAGACATTTGAAGACCTAAGTCTGCAGATAATCCCCTTTGTAAACCCAAAAATTTCCGAGGGGAGGAAACAATTGCGAGCTTTAAATTACTTCCCTCCGGTCTACAATTACCCATCTCCTATAGATACACCTATTTTAAGTTCTTCACCACCTTCCATAACGATTCCCACTGTAATGAATTAGGTTGGGCGGGGCTTTGTTTATGCCAATTTGGGTAGCTTGAACCGTTCTGGGGGGTTCGTTTGCCCTTCCTACAAAAAAAATTCATTAACTGTCACACACCATGGTACACGAGTACTTATGTGGTAATTGCCCCATGAGTGAACGCATCATTATTTCACCAATCCTCCGATCACATCAATAAAAAAAATAGATTTAACGTTTCATATTTAATATAATTTTAATTCGATTTAAGAATTATACATTTATAGTTCATCCCTTATCACCCAAATAATTAATTATTAGAAAAAAATGTAATAGTAAATAATCATTACTTAAAACTAGAAAAGAAATAATATAATAATAATAACTTATGCTAAGAAAATAATAATAATCTTAAAAACTATTAGCAAACTTATAAAGTTTGGAGAATCATCTACTACGGCGAATACAAAATACCGTTTTATTCGATGTAAATAATTCTCAATTTGGGTTCGATTTTATGGCTTAATTACACGTCACCACCGTTACTCCGGAATTATGCACTGGAAAATTATGTGTGTGTGTGTGTGTTATTTATTACCTCTTCACCGTACAAAATTCGATTTACTCGAACTTTCGGGAAGATTTTTAACCGGGTTTAATTTAATATTAATACCCCCTCCGGACAACCTGAGGGGTGAAAAAGCACATCATTTATTCCCTGCTATCTAATCACGAACACGGGCTAAGCAATTTATCAAACAAACAAAAACTCACCTGAGGGGGGAACAATGTAGCTTTGAATACTTTTTGGGTGAGATTTCCCCGTTGTGTATATCCAAAGTCTAATCCGGAAAAATTAACCAATACACCACTGAATACGTCACTTATTTCCCTGTAACTAAGCTGACGGGTGTCCTAATACCAAAATGGAAACAAAATGTTTCAATTTACACGCACGCAATTACAATAGCACTAAGAGTAATCTCTTATTAACCTTACCTAGGCTGACGTGGCGTATTAAATTAAATTATCACCAATGGGTGTTTTTAATTGTGTTTTTTTTTCTTTTTATTAGCACTAATGAAAGTTAAACACACTAATGAACTTTAATATCACACGCTATAATTAAGATATTTTGCACTAATTGGCCACTAGTTATGTAGATGGGTATTATTCCATCGAAAATCAAAATAGAACTAATTAAATCTTGCTTCAGACGCGAGAAAACAAAAAAAATTGGGTATAATTTATTTGATCGATAACGGGTTAGGTTCAATACCATTATAACAAATGGTGTGGCCAACTGACCGAATGTATTTAACTACGGTTGACGACGAACATCATCAACACATACAAATCATTATTTGGTACACATAAATCATACGGTATTGAATATATAATCGAAAAGCATGAAAGATAAAAAAGTTGGTATGACCATCAGCTGTTTTCTATTTAAGATTTTGTTTCAAATTTGTGAATGAATGAAACATGAAAATCAGTTCGTCAGCCAATTTAAAATTTATAACCAGTCCTGTTATTAAGGTAAGTTACCAAATTTAAAAATAATTTCCCATTATTATCAAACAGCGAAGAAACAAACCGAACATTGTTTAAGAGTTCGTTACACCACTTTTAGAAATACATCCTCACCCTTACTTCATCAAAGCGATGAATTACTTTACTCTCAAAAATCATCGCCCAGCAATTCATTAGATTCACCCTCACCCCATCAAGTAACAGAAACATTGCCTTATTCATCAAAACTAAATAATCCTTTACTTGAATTCCGCCGCCAATCATATACTTCCTGCTCATCCGGAAACTCCCCAGATATTCCTCCTATGCATCAGCACTTCCAATCGTCCAGCTCCACTTCATCCACCAATTCAATAAATAATCGTACACCTTCACCCGCCCACATCAGATAGATCCATTCCATTATCCATACAACCAAGACAAACCTTATCTCTCCGAATCCCGTTCCCGATCGTCATTTGTTAATCTGTTAGCAGAAATTTTCATGAATTTCTTCGAGCAAATGATTGTATCAAGCAACAATCCTTATTTCCGTCATGTAATCTTTTGGTACAGATGTGTTGATGACATACTATGTCTATGGAATGGAACTGATAGGCTATTAACCTCTTTTCTCACTTGGTTAAATTCTCAATATCCCACCATTAATTTTACGGTAGAAAAAGAAGAAAACAAATCTATTAACTTTCTAGATATAACAATAACTAGAATTAATTCTTCATTAGAGTTCAAAATTTATCGAAAACCCACGTATACAGACGCCATTATACCTAACTCTTCAAACCATCCCCATAATATTAAAATGTCAGCTTTCCACTCATTCTTAGATAGATTAATAAACATTCCTTTGACCAAATCCAATTATAACAAAGAGCTTAATATAATTTTAGAAATAGCAGCGAATAACGGTTATGCAGCTAAGACTATGTTGAAGCTATTAAACAGAAAACTGAAACATAAAGCTTTAGCTAACATTTATCCACCTGATAGCCCAATGCCGAAAAATTGGCGCCGCTTAGAGTATATAGGAAAAACTAGCCAACGCATTAGTAACATCGTAACACAATATACAGATATTAGCTTTGCTTTTTATGACAATAATACAATTAAGAAAATGATTTTTAACAACAAACCAAGAATTGATCGCCTTTTCAATCTGGCGTTTATAAGATCAATTGCAATGATTGTAGTTCCTCTTATATCGGACAGACTGGGCGCAATTTTGAAGTTAGAGTTAAAGAACATATATCTGGCAGCCATGAATTATCCCTTTATAATCATTTAACATTAGAAAATCACACATCCAGTTTGAACAATTTAGAAATATTACATGTACAATCAAAAAGCAGACGTTTAGACAACTTAGAATCTTACGAAATCCGAAAAGCTATATTTCTTAACCAAAATATCCTCAACGAACAGAGAGAAATTTGTTTCTCACCAATTACCGACCCCGCTCTGTTTTATTCCCATACTCAAGCCATCCCATAAAATGACTAATACGTCGAGTTATAATAAAATAAAGAAGTACTTTTTACACTTTCTGCCGCAGGCACTTGGCGAAACACACTTAATACACACATTTTTATTTTTTTTAAAAACACTTGTTAAATATTTCGCAAAATTACAAAGTTTAGTAGATACTCTTGATGATGGCCTAACAAGCTGAAATCAATCGAGTGATTTTTTAAACCTGTTGTAATTTTGCGAAATATTTAACAAGTGTTTTTAAAAAAATTTAAAAATGTGTGTATTAAGTGTGTTTCGCCAAGTAGTGCCTACGACAGAAAGTGTAAAAAGTACTTTTTCTTTCTTTCAAATACATATCTTTCCATTTCATTTTCTTGAGTACTCAGTCGTATGCGATTTTCGTTTTTATTCTTATCGGAATTTTCGTTCCATTTTTAAAATGATTTTTATTAAAAATGTTTTCACATCAAAAACTACTCGTTTGGATAAGCCTGCGCGATTTAAATGGAAAAGTCTTACTGATTTTTGATCACAGTAGTGTATAACTACATACATATATGAGCCGTTTATTTTGAAAGTGGCCTAAGTCCATTTTTGAAAAGAATCAAGTTAATGATAACAATAGATAAATAACAGTATAATCTTTCTAACGGTAAATAATTTATTGTCAAAATAAAAAAAAATTAATCTCTAACACCTGTGCAAAAAATAAGAAAATTCAAAATCCCATTATGTTTTTCATTTAATGTTTTTCTATTCTTTCATTATCTCGTTTCAACAAAATATGGACTTAAGCCACTTTCAAAATAAACGGCTCATATGCTGTTTAAGTTGAAATAAATTTAAAATATTCTTAAAAAGGATTGAAATGAGTTATTTCTGTTTGTTTTACTGCAATAAAGTCGTTTCAATCGTGTATGTTCAATTTTTATATAGTTTCTAAGATCTAACCATTCCTCTAGCATCTGTATCAGCTTAAACATATTTTACCAACAAAAATTTACCAAAAAAAAAACAAAAGATTTTAATTGCACTGTGTTAACTTCCAGAATTTGAATTCAGAATCTTATCAGAATAAAAACAACGAGGTCGGAGAGTCTGTATCCTTTTCATCATTTTTTAAATTTTTACGCTAACACCAAAACACATTAGGTGAAAATTGTTAAATATTTGTCTTCTTGAATATTTTTTATGTCTACTTCTTAAAATTAGTTTAAATATTATTTCTTGGTTGAAAATGACTTTTCAAAAATCGTATCACTATTTTAATTATAGGAGAATATTTTTTTTCGGTTTTGTAATTGGATAAATTTATACATAAAAATTTTATGTTCTGAACTAACTAAAAAAAACGAAGATTAGTTAACGATAAAAATATTTTTTGGAAAGTCATTACTTTTGATTTTGAGATGAGCAGTTTTTTGTGTGGAAAAACGTAACTTTTAAATTTAGTTTCAGATACTTTAATTAAATAACAGTTTTGGGAAATTTTTTAATGGTTTAGCTAAATGTAATTAAAATATTAATGTGATAATTTATGTAGAATGGATTATAAAATACGGAAGAGATAAAATTTGTGCATGCAAATTTTTTTTTGTTTTGCAAATTTCAAATTATTCCAAAAAAATGCTTTGTTAACTATTCTTGTAGCTAGATATTATCTTTACTGTATATTTTATTTAAAAGAATGCGGGGAAGATACGATCGAAGAACTGAACATCAATCTACGAGAATATTTTATAAAACTACAATTATTTTCTTATTATCATTTGTCCTTGTCCTTGTTGAAAATAATTTTATAACAACAGCACACAGAATGGAATGAAAAAAGCTAAATAGATGATGTGTTTGTATTTGTACAAATTTCAGACTGCCAGCACAGTTCTTTCTTCTACATTATATGTATTTAAATGAAAATGTAATATACATACATATATAGAAACTAAGATAGTTATACATTTTCTCATAAATAGTTTTACAAATGAAACTGTCTGCTGAACATCGTGCAGATGATAATCATGATGATAAGTATACTTCCTTGTTACCACATAAAAAATTGTCGTACAAACTATAGAAGACCGAAAAATACATTTTCTTCTAACTTATATTTTGACGGGAAAATTGTAGAAAAATATGAAAAAGTTTTTGTGAGCGCAGTACTACATAATAACAAAAGCAGAAAGAAGATGGTTGGAAAATATAAAAAAAAAACAAAACAAAATCATATTTTGATGGGAAAATTCAAAAGAAAATCCTAATTACGGTCACACAAACTATGTATGTATGTATGTGTAGATGGAAAGGCGGAAAACATAAAAGTAACAATTTGTCTAAAGTTTTATGTGATTTTAATATTAAATGAATATATTTTCCGACAACACACAAAATTAGAATTTAATAGCTTGTAGATGTGATTGTATATGGGAATACATTTTGATCTCGTATCCTAAAATAGTTCTAACTTCCATGCGATGTTTTTATTGGAGCTGTATATGATGGGACTAAGTTGACGGAAACAAATAGCGATTTGATGATGCAAATGAAAATTTGTTAAAAAACTTTACCTAAAAACATTGCATTAGTGCATTAGAGAAAACCTTTTACATAAAATGTGTTATAAACAAATTTTTCTTCTAAATATACATATATATTTACGGAGGCCTATTTAACCAAAAATTTATCACTTACTTACTGTAGGGCCATGTGGGCGTTCAGCCACCTCGCACCACTTAAGGTGGTGATACGTTATAATTATTAAACACTGATGATGACTAAAAAGTCGAAACGTATATCAAATAAATAAAGTATAAATTAATTACTGTCTATAAAAACCCGAGTTTTTAATGTAAAATAACAAAAAACAGATAGTTAGAGAACCATACTCAAATCAAATTTTAACATACAATAATCAGTGATTAATATTACCAATTAAAATTAATGCTGTATTTCTTATTTCCGATCTAATTGATCTGATCGATCTGAGGACTAAAAAGATATGTAAAAGCACAGATATTTAGTACTCAGATCGATTAGATCCGAAATAAGAAACACAGCATAAAAGCCTCGAATTCTATGTAGAGCACAAATATGTAGTTGAATACAACTGTTGTAATAATACATCCTCTAAGTTGCATGACGGTACCAAGGTGCAATCATTAACAATGAACCACAAAAAAAAAAAAGAAAAATAGCCGACTCGGTTGGCATGTGATATTTACAAATACCTGTAAGTCGGTACATTTACGACGTATTTTCTGTGCCGTACTATAAAATCATCTATTAAAATCCATAAACCAAAAAATAAAAATATCACAATAAAACAGCTGACACAATATTACAATCGACATTTCATCAATGGTTATAAAATGAACCATAATCGGATTAATCAAAACATATAACCAAGATAATTATTAGGTTAGGTTAGGTTTAGGTGGCGGTCCGTATATATGCGATTATCACAAGATTACATTATAACTCAACCAGTCCACGGCTTCCTTTATCGCAGTTACTTCAGCTTGAAAAATGCTACAGTAGTCGTGGAGACAGAACGAGAGGTTTCACATAAGTTCCTCGCAGAATACCCCAGACCCGACTTTTCCATCCCGTTTTGAACCATCAGTGAAGAAGTTTAAAACTCCTGGTTCCAAAACTGCATCTATCATCCACTCTGGGTGGGATCCTAGTCCGAACTTTGTATCAAAAGATAGTGACGAGACAGTATAGTCGGTGGTCTTGGGAATCCTTTGTTACACAGTATAGATAAGTACCTTGTATTGTTGCAGGTCCACAACTGTTTTCCCAACATATCTTGAGGAGTCAAAAATAGCAGTTTCCAGTGCCTGAGTGGACGTGGTCCTCAGTGCACCACTGGTCCATAGAGAGATTGTTCTCTGAACTTTTGTCAACAACTTTTGGTTGACAGGTTTGTCCAGAGCAGGCCACCAGACTTGTACCCCATACAGAAGAATAAGTCTGTCTACTGCGGAATTAAGACAATGTACCATGCAGAGCTCCATCCCCCTTCCTTTCCCAATGGCATTTTTGCAAGAGTATAGTGCTACCGTAGCTTTTTTTTCTCTGTCCATAATATTAGGTTTCCAGTTTAATTTACTGTCCATTTAAAGACCAAGAAACTTTGCTTCATCTATAAAAGTCAAGCTGAACCCATTTAAAGTGGGAGGATCAATTTGAGGAAGTTTATATTTCCTAGAGAAGAGAATCAATTCGGTTTTGTGTGGGTTCACATTCAACCATACCCATTGGCCCATAATGAAAGAATGCCCAGAGTATTTTACATAAGCTCACTAAGTGCGCCAGGATATTTGCCCCGAACCCCAATATCAACATCATCCGCATAGGCAACCACCTTGAAGCCACCGCCCTACAGTCTCAGCAACAGGTCATTTTTGACCAAGTTCCAAAGCGGGGGGGGGGGGGGACAGTACGCCACCCTGTGGCGTGCCTCTGCTTGCAAATCTTCTGGCGGAGGATTCCTTCAGACTCGCATTTAAGATCCTGCCTCTTAGCATTTGATCTATCCAGTCCTTGAATGATTCATCCACTCCTAGATTCGAAAGTGCCCAAGTTATAGCTCCTGGAAGCACGTTATTAAAGGCTCCCTCAATGTCCAAAAATTGTATTATTGCGATTTTTCAATAAAATATATAAGAGAATGAAGAGAGTCTTTACAGATCTCCCCTTGCAATAGGCATGTTCAAATTTAGAGAGCTTTGCCGGCACAATCGTGCCTCTAATATGAGCTTCAATTTGTCTTTCCAGTATTTTAAAAAGTAAAGAAGAAAAACTATCGGTCTAAGGTCTTTGGGACTGCAGTATGAGCGTTTTCCCGCTTTAAGATAATTGTTAAGACAATTATTTTCAACCTTATATTTTTTTATATTATAATATATTGAATTCAGTTTTTTTATATATAATTCTATTATACTAGTTCAGGTGGTGGGTAATTAAGTTTTAGTCAGGTTTTCCTTTTTCAAAGTGCACTTTAGAACCATAGTTCTTGAGGAAATCTTTAGGTGGTCGGATTCCAAAGTTATAGACGCGTAAAGATATCCTTTGCAATATATTCACGTAAAAAATAAAAACAATAAAAGTACATAATAGCATACATACTATGTTTAAAATTTGTTTTTGCCTATGATTCCGTGTGTCCAGACGTATATTTTCTACATGACATAATTACACACATTTCGCGTTCACACGTAAAATCTCAAACTTTCGACACCAATTGCAATTTATCTATGTATGTGTAAAATTATTTTCATTTCATTATGATGCTTTGAGAAGAAATGTACTCAACAACAAAAAATCAAAAATCAAACATTTTTAGCAAACAATTTTGTTTAGTCGTCCCCATTTTGGCTATTGGATAAAAAACAGTGTGTATTAATAATAATTAAATAGCTATGTACTCAAACCTAAAAAATGTTTAAAACTATAAAAAGACGGAAAATCCTGAAACAAAATCGAAAACATAATTTGTTTCTTCATTCCACAACGGTCATATTTCAAATGAATAGCGAAAACAAAAAAAAAAAATCCGACCATACAAATTTTTATATTACTTTTTCAATGTATTAGTGTGTAACAAGTCGTGCCGCAATAAAAATTGTTGAGGAAAAAATCCACACAAATATCCCCACTCCAAAATTAGTTTGTAGGCAAAGAGGTAAGGAACGAGGAAATACACAGAGTATAAAATATACGTCTGAACACGCTGAATGAATGAAAATGATTTTTTCCACTACTAGCAAAGCAACCTTGATTATACAAGCCATAATCTAAAAAACGAAGCTTTTATAAGGGAATTAGAAACGAAGAAAAAACTAAAATTTCCATAGTAAAACACATAAAACATATGGGAAATCACTTTTTTTCCTAAGACAAATTTGTAAATGAAAACGTTGCAAATTCTTAATTATGATTTCTGAAATATTTTCATAAATGTTTGAATTTCAACATATATAAATCTCGTTTAAGTAAATCATTTTCATTTTCTTGTAATAATTGATTTATTTAAACCAAAATATAAAAAAAAGTTCATAACAACAGCTTTCTGGTCAAATTAAAAAGAAAAGCTTACTACAAATTGTGTGCATTAAGTCAATATACATAGATGGCAGTGGGTAGTAAACATTTTGAAAAATCGTAGCAAAAATTGCGACCTGGGGAAATTTGAGTTCAAAAATTGTAGGAAAAGCAAAACAAATTCAAAAAATATAAGAGAACGTGTCATAATTGTGTGATTAAATAATTGTTTTTCGTATTTCTCTGCCAACAATTATAGACATCTAACGTACAGTAGTAAAACTCAAGATAAATTTAGCAAGTATTATTTTAATTTGTCAGAGCCAACTTTGATGTATTTTTCAAAATGAAAGTTCGAAAAATATATTTTAGAAATAATTTAATTTTAATATTTCTGCAATTAATATTTACTTAATACCAATAAACCCTTCCTGTATATTGCTGCTAAAGATATGTAGAACACTTTTGTATAAACATTTTGTAACATTTTTGCTGTTTTCATTGAAAAACTTGAAGCTAAAAAACACCGTTTTTACTATGGATTCCTATGGAAATCAGTGAAAATTTATACCACTAAAAAAGCTTCTAAAAAATACGTCATAATGATTATGGCTCTATACTCTAGAAGGCTCTGCTACTAGTCGTAGAAGGCATTATTATTATGTTTTAGTAGCCTGAGAAACAAAATTTCTCGGCTATGTAGTGATTAATAATATTTTATTACACGGCGTCTACACTATGCAAATTTGCTGATATTTTCTATCAGCAATTTTATGTTTGTATATGTTTTTTTCAATGTATTCACAAATATTTCTCCAAAAAATATCATAGCTGGGAATTTCACTATCATAATAATATCTGCAAATGTCAAACAAAATTCTTTCATTACTATATAAAAATTAGTTGATTCTGAACACTTACATTGGTTAGGTTGAAAAATAATTTATCCAAGAAAATTATTCAGATAATTATACAATATCTAAAGGCGGCTTCAGATAATTAAAAAATTAAAAATTTTAGAAAAGCTTGAAAAACTAGAAAAAAAAGAGAAATTAGAAAAAAAGGGCATATTGGGTTAATCCATTTTTGGCAGAGCGGACTTCCAATCTTTTAGAAGACAAATTATTGGAAAGCTTATTGTGGGGACAAAACAGCTCATTTAAAAATTTCACGCGTCTAAGTTTTGAACAATATAATGAAATATTGCTATTAGTAAAAATTCATGTTTTACACTTTAAAATATATAATACTAAACAAATATAGAAGAAATACAAAAAAAAGACACCAATTTTCGGCAAGCAGTTAGTGCTCGTATTCGGCTGGCTATATCCTTAAGGTATATAGCAACTAGGGATTCTTATCAATCGCAAAGGTTTTATCCCATTGTGGGGTGCGGGGTGGTAATCTTCGTGTCCCCACAAATTACTTGCTTCGATGTTAGGCGGAAAGTGTTTCGCTTCAAGCAATTATCCACAAACTTTGATAAAAACAAACATCTTTTCTATTTATCGTTATAATATTTATTATCTTTTATTCGATTGTACACGGTAAAATGAGTAGTTAACTATTCGTTTATTTATATTTTAATTTGGTTTTGCAACTGCTCGTGTGAAAAACTCTCTAGCGACTAACTATTTATTTTCACCGTTTTCCTTATTTTGTAACAATTGTTGGGTTTTCGACGGTCCAGGTGGTTAATTTGGTTCGGGTATCGCTCGCCTTAGGCTGGGTCCTTTTGTCAAAAACCATTTAATACTAAAAATAAATCGTTACTATAGTACACCTGGACTGATTGCCCACCATCACCCACATGCCTTATCACTAACCTCTAACGTTTTACGTTTAGTTTGACATAATTTCGAAGGTCACTATAATTTATGCAAAGCGTTGAATGATCGACCGGTAGATAGTATATGTATGTGGTATATGCATATCAATAACTCATAAAACGGCTTTACAATTACAATTTGGATGAATTTTTATATTATTTTTAAGCATACCACAATGTCGTTTAACACGAGGCTTGAGGCCTGGTTAGATGAAATTTTGTTTCAAGGTTTTCATTGAATGAAACAAACTAGGTAGTGTATTAATTTATAAGTTGGTGTTTGCACCATTTATTTATTCATAGGTATATAAATTGAGGCGGTTAATTATTTTCACTCCGTAAATTGACACTCCGTATGATTTTACTCAAACTATTACAACAGTTTGATTTTCGACTTAGTTCAATTTGTTAATTTTTATTTATACTTATAATGTGGTGTCTTTATTTTTTTATTATTACAAATTTTTTTTCATTTTTTATTTTTATTCAACAACAATGTTTTTGTGCTACAATACAGTTATTTAGGGCACTGTTAAGTTTTAACAATCAACGATAATTTTATATTTACCACATTCGTTCACATAGGATTTTTAATTTACTTTTGCACAGAATTAGACCGGTGTGAAGTACTTAACGTTAACAGAAAAGTGTAGCTACACAAATTAACAGAAAAGTGGCATTTACACAAAAAAGTGGAAAATCCAAAAGTTTTAATGTAAATATCGTTATATTTTAACTCGCATAAAATAAATAACACAAAAGAAATAAATTTAAATAGATATTTGATAGTTTAAATTTGATTTGTGAAAAAAAAACAAGTTCGACCAAAAATCTTTACAGACAAGATTCGATTTGATCAAGAGCAATATGCCAATTTACACAATTCTCAGAGATGTTCCCATATTGTGACTATATAGGATAAAAAGAGAATAAATAAGGCTTTCTTAATATCTATGTGTTATTTAAAAAAACAGGGTTGGGCTCTGGTGACAAATTTTCAAAAATTATCAATTTCATATAAAACGATTGATAGAGGTTCTACTACACTAATCCAATTAACACGCAATATTAGAGATGTTCCCATATTGTGACTATATAGGATAAAAAGAGGATAAATAAGGCTTTCTTAATATCTATGCGTTATATAAAAAAACAGGGTTGGGCTCTGGTGACAAATTTCCAAAAATTATCAATTTCTTATAAAACGATTGATAGCGGTTCTACTACACTAATCCAATTAACACGCAATATTAGAGATGTTCCGATATTGTGACTATATAGGATAAAAAGAGGATAAATAAGGTTTTTTTAATATCTATGCGTTATTTAAAAAAACAGGGTTGGGCTCTGGTGACAAATTTCCAAAAATTATCAATTTCATATAAAACGATTGATAGAGGTTCAACTACACTAACCCAATTAACACGCAATATTAGAGATGTTCCCATATTGTGACTATATAGGATAAAAAGAGGATAAATAAGGCATTCCTAATATCTATGTGTTATTTAAAAAAACAGGGTTGGGCTCTGGTGACAAATTTTCAAAAATTATCAATTTCATATAAAACGATTGATAGAGGTTCAACTACACTAAGCCAATTAACACGCAATATTAGAGATGTTCCCATATTGTGACTATATAGGATAAAAAGAGGATAAATAAGGCTTTCTTAATATCTATGTGTTATTTAAAAAAACAGGGTTGGGCTCTGGTGACAAATTTTCAAAAATTATCAATTTCATATAAAACGATTGATGGAAGGTTCCACTACACTAAGCCAATTAACACGCAATATTAGAGATGTTCCCATATTGTGACTATATAGGATAAAAAGAGGATAAATAGGGCTTTTCTAATATCTATGTGTTATTTAAAAAAACAGGGTTGGGCTCTGGTGACAAATTTTCAAAAATTATCAATTTCATATAAAACGATTGATAGAGGTTCAACTACACTAAGCCAATTAACACGCAATATTAGAGATGTTCCCATATTGTGACTATATAGGATAAAAAGAGGATAAATAGGGCTTTTCTAATATCTATGTGTTATTTAAAAAAACAGGATTGGGCTCTGGTGACAAATTTTTAAAAATTATCAATTTTATATAAAACGATTGATAGAGGTTCAACTACACTAACCCAATTAACACGCAATATTAGAGATGTTCCCATATTGTGACTATATATAGGATAAAAAGAGGATAAATAAGGCTTTCCTAATATCTATGTGTTATTTAAAAAAACAGGGTTGGGCTCTGGTGACAAATTTTCAAAAATTATCAATTTCATATAAAACGATTGATAGAGGTTCTACTACACTAATCCAATTAACACGCAATATTAGAGATGTTCCCATATTGTGACTATATAGGATAAAAAGAGGATAAATAAGGCTTTCTTAATATCTATGCGTTATATAAAAAAACAGGGTTGGGCTCTGGTGACAAATTTCCAAAAATTATCAATTTCTTATAAAACGATTGATAGCGGTTCAACTACACTAATCCAATTAACACGCAATATTAGAGATGTTCCCATATTGTGACTATATAGGATAAAAAGAGGATAAATAAGGTTTTTTTAATATCTATGCGTTATTTAAAAAAACAGGGTTGGGCTCTGGTGACAAATTTCCAAAAATTATCAATTTCATATAAAACGATTGATAGAGGTTCAACTACACTAAGCCAATTAACACGCAATATTAGAGATGTTCCCATATTGTGACTATATAGGATAAAAAAAGATAAATAAGGCTTTCCTAATATCTATGTGTTATTTAAAAAAACAGGGTTGGGCTCTGGTGACAAATTTTCAAAAATTATCAATTTCATATAAAACGATTGATGGAAGGTTCCACTACACTAACCCAATTAACACGCAATATTAGAGATGTTCCCATATTGTGACTATATAGGATAAAAAGAGGATAAATAAGGCATTCCTAATATCTATGTGTTATTTAAAAAAACAGGGTTGGGCTCTGGTGACAAATTTTCAAAAATTATCAATTTCATATAAAACGATTGATAGAGGTTCAACTACACTAAGCCAATTAACACGCAATATTAGAGATGTTCCCATATTGTGACTATATAGGATAAAAAGAGGATAAATAAGGCTTTCTTAATATCTATGTGTTATTTAAAAAAAACAGGGTTGGGCTCTGGTGACAAATTTTCAAAAATTATCAATTTCATATAAAACGATTGATGGAAGGTTCCACTACACTAAGCCAATTAACACGCAATATTAGAGATGTTCCCATATTGTGACTATATAGGATAAAAAGAGGATAAATAGGGCTTTTCTAATATCTATGTGTTATTTAAAAAAACAGGGTTGGGCTCTGGTGACAAATTTTCAAAAATTATCAATTTCATATAAAACGATTGATAGAGGTTCAACTACACTAAGCCAATTAACACGCAATATTAGAGATGTTCCCATATTGTGACTATATAGGATAAAAAGAGGATAAATAGGGCTTTTCTAATATCTATGTGTTATTTAAAAAAACAGGATTGGGCTCTGGTGACAAATTTTCAAAAATTATCAATTTTATATAAAACGATTGATAGAGGTTCAACTACACTAACCCAATTAACACGCAATATTAGAGATGTTCCCATATTGTGACTATATATAGGATAAAAAGAGGATAAATAAGGCTTTCCTAATATCTATGTGTTATTTAAAAAAACAGGGTTGGGCTCTGGTGACAAATTTTCAAAAATTATCAATTTCATATAAAACGATTGATGGAAGGTTCCACTACACTAAGCCAATTAACACGCAATATTAGAGATGTTCCCATATTGTGACTATATAGGATAAAAAGAGGATAAATAAGGCTTTCCTAATATCTATGTGTTATTTAAAAAAACAGGATTGGGCTCTGGTGACAAATTTTCAAAAATTATCAATTTCATATAAAACGATTGATAGAGGTTCAACTACACTAAGCCAATTAACACGCAATATTAGAGATGTTCCCATATTGTGACTATATAGGATAAAAAGAGGATAAATAGGGCTTTCTTAATATCTATGTGTTATTTAAAAAAACAGGGTTGGGCTCTGGTGACAAATTTTCAAAAATTATCAATTTCATATAAAACGATTGATAGAGGTTCAACTACACTAAGCCAATTAACACGCAATATTAGAGATGTTCCCATATTGTGACTATATAGGATAAAAAGAGGATAAATAGGGCTTTCTTAATATCTATGTGTTATTTAAAAAAACAGGATTGGGCTCTGGTGACAAATTTTCAAAAATTATCAATTTCATATAAAACGATTGATAGAGGTTCAACTACACTAAGCCAATTAACACGCAATATTAGAGATGTTCCCATATTGTGACTATATAGGATAAAAAGAGGATAAATAGGGCTTTTCTAATATCTATGTGTTATTTAAAAAAACAGGGTTGGGCTCTGGTGACAAATTTTCAAAAATTATCAATTTCATATAAAACGATTGATAGAGGTTCAACTACACTAAGCCAATTAACACGCAATATTAGAGATGTTCCCATATTGTGACTATATAGGATAAAAAGAGGATAAATAAGGCTTTCCTAATATCTATGTGTTATTTAAAAAAACAGGGTTGGGCTCTGGTGACAAATTTTCAAAAATTATCAATTTCATATAAAACGATTGATGGAAGGTTCCACTACACTAAGCCAATTAACAAGCAATATTAGAGATGTTCCCATATTGTGACTATATAGGCTAAAAAGAGGATAAATAGGGCTTTTCTAATATCTATGTGTTATTTAAAAAAACAGGATTGGGCTCTGGTGACAAATTTTCAAAAATTATCAATTTCATATAAAACGATTGATAGAGGTTCAACTACACTAAGCCAATTAACACGCAATATTAGAGATGTTCCCATATTGTGACTATATAGGATAAAAAGAGGATAAATAGGGCTTTCTTAATATCTATGTGTTATTTAAAAAAACAGGGTTGGGCTCTGGTGACAAATTTTCAAAAATTATCAATTTCATATAAAACGATTGATAGAGGTTCAACTACACTAAGCCAATTAACACGCAATATTAGAGATGTTCCCATATTGTGACTATATAGGATAAAAAGAGGATAAATAGGGCTTTCTTAATATCTATGTGTTATTTAAAAAAACAGGGTTGGGCTCTGGTGACAAATTTTCAAAAATTATCAATTTCTTATAAAACGATTGATAGAGGTTCTACTACACTAATCCAATTAACACGCAATATTAGAGATGTTCCCATATTGTGACTATATAGGATAAAAAGAGAATAAATAAGGCTTTCTTAATATCTATGTGTTATTTAAAAAAACAGGATTGGGCTCTGGTGACAAATTTTCAAAAATTATCAATTTCTTATAAAATGATTGATAGAGGTTCTTCTACACTATTGCCCGGCTTCACAAAAAAATAACCAATCTCTAGTAAAATAATATTACCTCTTTTTCTTTTTTTACGATATTCCGTTTTGTTTCACAATAAAAATTCAATGCAAGTTGATTATATCTTTTTTTTACATAGACATATTTAGCCTCCAGCTAATTATTTAGCTGGACGAAATTGGCCAGCTAGATATTTTGCTCTCCGGTTAAAATTTTTATGCAAAAAAGAAAAAAGAATTAGCATGCGTTGAATTTGAAATGAAATAAATCGCGATTTCATAAATAAGAAAGTGATGAAATAATATTTAACTGCAGATCGCATGTTTTTTTTTGTGATATCGGGCATAAGCCAAACGAATATCAGATTTAGTATGTTCCCAGTTATATTTTTTTAATGTTTTGTAAAACTTCATTTTAGAGCTCCGTTAACAAATCTATAATTATTTTTATTTTTCAATATTATCAATTTAATAGAAATAGTTCTATGAAATTGAAATTTTTCAAAAATAAATAAAATAAAAATAATTCTTAGAAAATTAGTCACAATATGGGAACATCTCTAATATTGCGTGTTAATTGGCTTAGTGTAGTTGAACCTCTATCAATCGTTTTATATGAAATTGATAATTTTTGAAAATTTGTCACCAGAGCCCAACCCTGTTTTTTTAAATAACACATAGATATTAAGAAAGCCTTATTTATTCTCTTTTTATCCTATATAGTCACAACATGGGAACATCTCTAATATTGCGTGTTAATTGGCTTAGTGTAGTTGAACCTCTATCAATCGTTTTATATGAAATTGATAATTTTTGAAAATTTGTCACCAGAGCCCAACCCTGTTTTTTTAAATAACACATAGATATTAGGAAAGCCTTATTTATCCTCTTTTTATCCTATATAGTCACAATATGGGAACATCTCTAATATTGCGTGTTAATTGGCTTAGTGTAGTTGAACCTCTATCAATCGTTTTATATGAAATTGATAATTTTTGAAAATTTGTCACCAGAGCCCAATCCTGTTTTTTTAAATAACACATAGATATTAGGAAAGCCTTATTTATCCTCTTTTTATCCTATATAGTCACAATATGGGAACATCTCTAATATTGCGTGTTAATTGGCTTAGTGTAGTTGAACCTCTATCAATCGTTTTATATGAAATTGATAATTTTTGAAAATTTGTCACCAGAGCCCAATCCTGTTTTTTTAAATAACACATAGATATTAGGAAAGCCTTATTTATTCTCTTTTTATCCTATATAGTCACAATATGGGAACATCTCTAATATTGCGTGTTAATTGGCTTAGTGTAGTTGAACCTCTATCAATCGTTTTATATGAAATTGATAATTTTTGAATTTGTCACCAGAGCCCAATCCTGTTTTTTTAAATAACACATAGATATTAGGAAAGCCTTATTTATCCTCTTTTTATCCTATATAGTCACAATATGGGAACATCTCTAATATTGCGTGTTAATTGGCTTAGTGTAGTTGAACCTCTATCAATCGTTTTACATGAAATTGATAATTTTTTAAAATTTGTCACCAGAGCCCAATCCTGTTTTTTTAAATAACACATAGATATTAGGAAAGCCTTATTTATCCTCTTTTTATCCTATATAGTCACAATATGGGAACATCTCTAATATTGCGTGTTAATTGGATTAGTGTAGTGGAACCTCTATCAATCGTTTTATAAGAAATTGATAATTTTTGAAAATTTGTCACCAGAGCCCAACCCTGTTTTTTTAAATAACACATAGATATTAAGAAAGCCTTATTTATTCTCTTTTTATCCTATATAGTCACAATATGGGAACATCTCTAATTTTGCGTGTTAATTGGCTTAGTGTAGTTGAACCTCTATCAATCGTTTTATATGAAATTGATAATTTTTGAAAATTTGTCACCAGAGCCCAATCCTGTTTTTTTAAATAACACATAGATATTAGGAAAGCCTTATTTATCCTCTTTTTATCCTATATAGTCACAATATGGGAACATCTCTAATATTGCGTGTTAATTGGCTTAGTGTAGTGGAACCTTCCATCAATCGTTTTATATGAAATTGATAATTTTTTGAAATTTGTCACCAGAGCCCAACCCTGTTTTTTTATATAACGCATAGATATTAAGAAAGCCTTATTTATCCTCTTTTTATCCTATATAGTCACAATATGGGAACATCTCTAATATTGCGTGTTAATTGGATTAGTGTAGTAGAACCTCTATCAATCGTTTTATATGAAATTGATAATTTTTGAAAATTTGTCACCAGAGCCCAACCCTGTTTTTTTAAATAACACATAGATATTAAGAAAGCCTTATTTATTCTCTTTTTATCCTATATAGTCACAATATGGGAACATCTCTGAGAATTGTGTAAATTGGCATATTGCTCTTGATCAAATCGAATCTTGTCTGTAAAGATTTTTGGTCGAACTTGTTTTTTTTCACAAATCAAATTTAAACTATCAAATATCTATTTAAATTTATTTCTTTTGTGTTATTTATTTTATGCGAGTTAAAATATAACGATATTTACATTAAAACTTTTGGATTTTCCACTTTTTTGTGTAAATGCCACTTTTCTGTTAATTTGTGTAGCTACACTTTTCTGTTAACGTTAAGTACTTCACACCGGTCAGAATTAGCCGGTTTATTAATATTATGTATGCACTAGATATTATATTGGCGGAATTAATAATCCTAATTTTTTATATTTAAACTTTACTAGCACTTAACTAGACTGCCATCATCAAAAAAAAAAATTTCCGCGTTACACTTGCAGCAAGATTATGATGACCTTCTTCTTCAAAATTTTTAACTCGACTCCCCGTACTGTCTTTTATTTTTTTGTTTTTCGTTTGTGTACCATTCCGCTTAATTATCTTTAACCACTTTGTTTTGTTTTTTTTTTTTTGTTAGGGGAAACTGACCGATTACCATACCAAACAATCACCATCATAACATTTAGTCATCAAATACATCAATCATATTATATTTTCTATTAAGAAGATCTACGTACAGCGTGCATCGCACGATCGTTACAATTTCTCACCGTATTGTTTTTTTCGGTTCCCGCGATGTTTATAATTAAAAATAGTGAAGCTTAAACCGTATGGACAGTGTCTGCTGACTGAGAGTTTGTACGCCTAGATGGCCTTGCGACTAGTAAGGAGTCAATTAACCCTCCGTGTGTACACTGGGTCTTTTAAGGAACAGTCGAAATTTGAAACTCAAATTTCCCTCACATGAATAGACGGCGGGCTTCGGTTACCTCCTCTAAAAAATCTGGGTAATCGTGGGCACTAAAGGCTGAAATGACGCCGGGGTCTGGCAGTTTAGTTGCAAACGCCAGCCAATGCAAATCATGTCCGTTCCCTAAAAGGGTCAGTGTACACACGACGTCAGTATTTTCGAAGGTAAATGAAAGCAGTTTTTTTGCGTTTCTCGTAGTTTTTCAGTTTTTTCATGGCTAAAATAAATGTTTTATGTAATTTGATGCTGTTTTGGCTATTTTTGACGGACTTGTGGCGGTTCACCCAATGAACCACTACAATATTCATTCATAATATTCCTCCGGCACCAACATGAGTTCGCCGCGCATTGCGTGCCTCCGGTGTCATCCGGCACACATTTTTATTGTACGTCTTCTGCCGGGACTAATCAAAAACACGAAAACAATAAAAACACACAATTAACAAAAGTTAAAACAAAATAAAAATTATTCAGTCTCGTATTATAGTGTTGCCTTTCGGCCATATTTTTAGTTTCGTGTTTTGATGGTGTTAAATAATAAAATATAAAATTGTTCAAAATAATAAATTACACATTAAATTAATTTACAAAAACTAATTTTGTTTGCAGTTGGAAGGAAAATAAAAAACGTTTTCTTGTGCATCGTTCGAAACGCCGGCTTCCGATAAACATCGAACGCACTTTTACCACAATTGCGCACTGTAAATTC